>JAQFVV010006401.1:1587500-2115867 GCA_028023455.1 Epiperipatus broadwayi
AACCATATATTTTTTATTAAAAATATAAGGTTAAAATAGTAAATAAAATTATTTTTCAAATATAATAAATTAACATACTGATTGCTACCTATGGGGTGAGAAATAATTAATTTGTTTTTAGACATGGAAATATCTATAAAGCTAAATGAAATGCAACTGCCATAAACAAACTAGTGTGCAAGTTGCTGTATAGAATTTTATAAACAAAAGATAAACTCCATTATCACAAATCAATGATATTTGCAAGTGGGTTGGGTAGAGTGGGGGGGGGTGAACATCAACTCTGTTTATGTTACTAATACCACAGTGTGTTTTGTGCACTGCTTATAATTTCAGGCCTATTGGTAATTTTTTGAATTTATACTTTTTATTACTTTCATTGAAGAGATAAGAATACATCAAGTTTGTAAGGAGATCCATTTTCATTAAAATAAACAGTATACTCCATTTTTTATTATTATAATAAACTAATCATATAATGATTTTAAAGGCAATATATATGTATACAATATGTTTATATGTGTAGTAGCATATAATATATTAATATATTGTTGGTATAACTCCTACTTTCTTATCTTAGTAAGTAAAGCACAAAAATTATGTCATTAAAATCAACAATAATAACATGCAAAATGAACAGAAAAAAAAGATATAATAGATGAAGCCATGGTTGTGGAAGAATTTTAATGAACAAAGATCTTAAGTTGGCAATGTCCCCAAAAAAGTCATTTGCTAATCGACTTTTATTATATCATTTATATTTTAAATAAACATTATGTATAAAATAGTTTTTATAAACCATTTCTGGAAAAGTTTTACAAATGACCCTTTCATAATGAAACTGTTAACCAATTTAAAATTATTATTTAGCATCGTAGATTTATTATTATTACTTTTTTTTTTATTTTAGATAAAAGTGAAAAATCTTAAGGATAACGAAATTTCGCCTGTTGACTATGATATTGAACCTCAAAAAGGCAACATGAGTTATGTCATTGTCAATTTAAATCCTTATACAGTTTACAATGTTAGCATAGCAGCTAAGACGAAGAAAGGGTATGGAGTATTTAAAAGCCTAAACTGTACAACAGCGCCTATAGGTAAGTAATTTATTTTATGTATATATATATTTAATTTGTATAGATAACACAACTATAAAATAGACTCATTCATTATTAAATAATAAAAATTGTAAGTAAAATTAAAAGCTGAAATATTTACTAATTTATAAAGTTGTTCTTTATATAAATATTACAAAATCATATTTTTTGTGCCCTATATTTTGTTTGACTTATCATTGGGAAAAATAATAATAATAGACTATTTTATTGTTTGGTTATGTATAAATATAAAAATGAAAAATAAACAATATGAAATTTTACTTGTGCAAAATGAACAAAGTTCATATTATCATTGTTTCAAAATTATTTATATGGTTTATATGCATGAATATAATTTCACATATATAAATGTACATGTAAAAGTAATTATTAAACTACTTACATTTGTTTGGCTAATCTTTCATCTATAATTGTTATTACATATATATACTCTGTAGTAAATATATATAATTAAAAAATTACAGGTTCATCTAACTTTCAAAATGTAAAGTAATAACTAAATTGCAGAAACATGCTTTAATCACTGAAACATAATTTTTAGCAACTGCACACTTACTTTAAATTAATGCATTCATGCTGATAGTACTCTATTTCAAATTATCCCAATTCTCTATGACTTTTCAGTTAAGAAAATTATTTCCTCTATAAGAATGTGAAAATTAATAAAGACTGGAGAATAATATAAAATAATTCATTATGTAAGTTAATGTATTGATTTTAAGTTTATATACTATGGCTAAAGATGGCATTTCAGCAGGTAAAAGCTTACTTCTGCAGTTTATTCATGACATCATGAAGTTATTGCACTCATGTGCAAACATACAAATTAAACTTAAATAACTACATTTCCAGGAGCCATGAATAAACAGCTTTGTAAGTTAGAAATATATTTCTTAAACTTAGATGGTAATTAAGCATTCATTTATTGATGTTGCTAGAAATAGAACATGATATTTATATATTAGCCTGATTTTAAATACAACATAGTGTTTTCTAAAATTATAATTTAATATTAGAATCCAAGATGGAGCTTTATTTTTAACAATCTCATAATATTAATACAAAGTCAATTTTTACAGATGTAAATATTAAATATACAAAGTTACACATATTACTCAATGGAAAAATAATCAGATGATAACTGAAAATTCTTTTTTTTTTTTAATTTTTGAGAAAATTGTTAAAAAGTATATAGGCATTTGAAATTATTTGTCCTGATTTATTTTTCTTTTGGAGTTCAAACTTACCGAATTTTAGAAGCAGCAGTATATATAAATATTTATTTTCTATAAGTATAATCTACATTTTATATGTATATATATTCCTATGAGTATTTTACAAATAAAATTGTCATATTCTCTGTCAGATTTTCCCTGTATAAAAGATGCCGTAAATATATATATATATATATATTACTAGATGGATGATCCTTATTATTATTGAGACATTGTATGTTATCCAAAATCATTTCCAATTTTCAATAATATTCCAATTACCATTTTATGAATTGAAAAAAAATTTTTTTTCAAAATGTTGGCAAGTAATTTTGTATACTGTGCATAATTACATTAACTATCAGAATTTTTATCTACAAATCTTTATATGGATTATCTTTTTCATATCCTTAACTTATAGATGGCAAAATCTGACAAAAATATCAGTAGTAAATATTTCACTATGATTATAGTTAATCTTTACTATTTTTTTTTTGTATTTACAAATCAAAATATATTTTGTTTATTTATTTTAAAACTGATAATATATATATAAGGTTCTTAATATATATTCATTGTATATTTATTTTTAAACTGATAATATATATATAAGGTTCTTAATATATTTCATTGTATTATTTTTCTATTTTAAATCAAGAAAAGTTAATATTTTTTGTTTTAAAGTCATATTACCACTTAATGATAATTTTAAATTCAAAATTTATTCAAATAAATAGTATGCACTATTTTTAATATGTCAAAATATAAATATACATTCATGAGTATTACATCATCATATATTCATTAAATATTTTGTGTCTATAATAATATTTGTTTTTATTTTTATCTATCCAGATGTAGGTATCTTTTTAATAATTCTAGTATAAACTTAGATATCAACAATTTAAATAATATTAGAAAAAGGCAAAAAAAGTTATATGACGATGAATAAAAGGAAAAAAAAATATATAACTTCTTCGTACTAGTGTAATAAATTATTTATTTTAAAGTTTATTAAAATGTAACTTTTTTTTTTAAAAATATTAAATGAAAAATAAAAATAGTTAGATGAAAATGTGATGTATATCATATAATATATATATATTCATTGTCAATAAAAAAATTTATATTTTGGAAACAATTGTAGCAAAGAAGTAGAAATTCTTTTAAATATGAGATTCATTATTTTTTACTGTCTAGCAGTATTAAATTTTAACTAATCCTAAACTTTCTTATCAAACTAAAAAATAGATAATAAAAAATACATTTTTGGAAAAAAAATTGTTTTTATTCATATAAATGCACTATAAAGTTACAAATATATATTAAGAATTAAAAAAAATTAAATTTCCCTAGCTTTCACAGTGTTTTTGATGTGATGCAATCAAAATAAGTCCATGTGGCACTCATGATTACAAATATTCTTACATTATTTCTCAACACAAGAGCCATGTATTTTTATTTGGGTTGTGTAATATCAAAAATATCATGAACGCTAAAGAAAGTTTAGTGTTTACTTTTTTAATAGCATTAATTTTTTTTTTTATTAATACATTTATGTGAATAAAAGTTTTTTTTTCTAACATTTTTATATGTGGACTTAATTAGTGAAGAGTTTAACAGCTTCACACTCTCAAATCAAAATGCTTTAGATTTGCCTATATAATTAGAAAGTAGGTTGAAGAGCCACTCTTATCTTCATAAAATCGTAATCTTGGGTGAAGATTTGCAGAGGTCCCCTAGTGGCAAATTTAACACTCAAGGTGCATAGTATTAAGGTTATAGTCTTAAATATATATGTAATTTTGTTTTCATATTTATACTAAACATTAATAATAACAGTAATTGAATGGTTTATTGCTCAGAAGTTATTAAAAAAATGTGGATGCCAAAAGTCATAACAGTCTATGAACTGCAGAGGCTGTTATTATATCACAGCACCATACCATACAGCTTTAATCATCAATATTAAATAAAAATAGTGATAATTATAATGTTGATATTTAATTTCTTAGATATGAAACTAATTAAATGTTAGAAATTATTAAAATATTAGCTATTTTTTAATACTATCAAAATAAAGGTAATATTATTCTTAATAATTAAATGTCTTGCTTCATTTGGGAATAGAGATAAAGTAATACTCCTTAAAGCTCAAAGTCTGAATACCATAACCTAATTTTGTCCCTTTCAATGCTCAAATTTTTTGTGAACTCCCAAGCAATATACCATTTGGATACTATTATTATTGAATTAAATTTTTATTTTGGAATTGTGATTTGAAATATATCAGCAAATAATGTGGACTCAATTTCCAAAAGCTCTTCTTCTTACATAATATCTCTACATTTTAAGAAATGAAATAGTTTTTTAGTTCTTTTTACGAATAACAAGAAAAACAATCCTGCTATTACAATAATTTTTAATTAATTTATTAATTAAATACTTTGATTATCTCTATTTTTTAAGAAATGTTTTATTTTTTTGTTAAAAGGATTATTTATTCACAAAGTATTAAAAACAATCTTGAAAATATTCAAATATTTTGTATTATCTTCTGTAAACTCTATATATAATATATCAATTTATGATCAAATTTCTATTGGTTGACTTATTCGTTGTGAATAAATTTTGAAACAGGCTTTCAATCCATACATATAATAACATCATAACTCTTGGTAAATGCACAAGTACTTTTATTGAATATTGAATAATTGTGTTGTAAATCTAACTTTAACTAAAATTAAGATTAATTTAGGCAATCCACAATGAAATTATGATATATGCTTCAAACTCTTAGCAACTTATATATATATTTTTTCAGTTTTTTTGATTACTTTGTATAGGCTTTTTACAAGCACATTTTAAAAATAAAATAAAGCGGATATTATTGATCAAACTTCTTTCAGTGAGATTTTTTTTTATCTTCACAAAATTTTTTTCATGTAAGCAAATATATATTTTTCTTATACAATTAGACTTTTATATATTATAATATTAATTAGTCTATACCTTAGTTGCATTTACTTTTCTATGTTTTTTCTGCAATAATAGTACTCATGCCATAAATATTTTGCATTATCTTTACAATAGATCATTCATAATTTTTTACAGTTATTTCAATGCTTCACTACTACTAAACTTATATAGCTCAAGGATTTATATTTCTTCAAGTTATTTTCTGTCATATATATTAATTTCATTTTCATTGCAATAACAAGAAAAGTATTTGTGTTAGCTCATCAAGCCACCATTACTAATTTATTATGTAGATTCTATTATAATTATCTACAGAAAGGTTGTTTTTTTCTCAACTATTAAATAAAACCCTTCAAATAATTTTAATTTTTCATATAATTTTCATTTTTCAAGTTTTTTTTTTTAAAAAAAAACCCACACATATATAATGGTAATAATTTGGCATTAATCTTTTCTGTCACATTACTTAAATTTCATGGTCACCTCATTAACACTTCTTTTATTAAGATGAATTCCCACATTAATAAATCAATTTTATCCATTTATTTATTATAGAAAAATAGCATTTTCCAATCTCAGGAATTATCTTTTACTTAAAATGTTTATTATTAAAGTCATTTTCTGTGGATTTGTTTTTGTTTATATATTATAAATTTGAGGTATTTAAAATAATAACATATATTAACAGGCAAATTTGATCCAATTCTAATAATATATTAGGGAGCAGTTTATCTTAAGTGATTATTGTATTTACTTATTTTTGATTTCATTCACCTAGAAATACTATGTGAATATAGAAAATATTCTGCATCATAAGAATATACAATATGCATTCATACACACATATTAACTGATAACACATAAATGCTAAATTACATTGATAATAATATTTTATTTAAATATTAATCAATCCCAAATATATATTCAATTTAATTCTTAAAATTTTTAGATAATCTCATTCCTTATATATATACATTTTTTGAAAATACAAAAATGTAGTAGTATGTAGTTCATATTAACTATTATATAGTTACATTTATAATTAAAATCCTTATGTAATTTTAATATGAAAAATATTTTTTAAAAAATAATATTGCTCATGATGTCATGTGATTTTTAAGAACAGGAAATGACAATATTATACTCTGATCTAGTACATTTAACTCTTGAGTTCATTATTTACCATTGCATGAAATCATGCAAAGTGTAATAAGAAAAATTAACAATAAAATTAAAGTTAATATTATATATAACAAATTAAATATTTTATGATTCTCTGTGATTACAAAACATTAACTATCTTTTCTTTGAAATTAATCTTTTAGAAATTTATAAAAATGTCAAATAAGCATTTTTTTATAGAGACATAATATTGGTCTTTGTGTTCAACATTTAAAAAATAAATGGGTGTAGGCTGATATTCCTTATGGATGTATATTTTTTTTTATTTATGAGGGTTTTTTGATTTAAACAAATATCTTTCTCTTTGTTCTATTTTAAATTATCATTTTTTCTCTTTGATTTTTAAAAATTAAATTGGTTCCTGCATAGCATGTTATTTGAATTACATTTGCACACAATTATCTATTAAATCATTGTTTCAATTTCCCAACTTGTATTATCTTACAAGGTTGTATTTTGCTTTATTTGTTTGAATATATGAATGTCTCTATGGATTGATAAATTTCTAATCCCAATTTTTATACACTTTGTTGTGTTTATTCCATGATTTTGCATAATACAGTTTTTCATAAAAATATCTATCATATAATATAAAAATATGCTGCCTAATGTTTATTTATTTCTCCTAGTTTAATTTTATATATTGTTACTTATTCAAATTGTTTTTAGGAATTTCATCTCACTTCTCTTACTGAGTTCAATTGTACAAGTAATGTGGAATATAAATTACAACAAAATACTGCAGTAAAAGCAGAGAATTACAAATCAGATAAGAGAGCTGAAAACCTTGGATTAGTAGTGATAGGATAAATAAAATGGTGTAGTGAAGGGGAATTGAAAAATATGAATTTATAAAAGGTAAAAAATGTACGTATAAGATTTAAATATGGATTAAGAACTGAACCACATAAAGTTAGCAGATAGTGATTATAAAAAAATGTAGAAAAATAGCAGAATTGCAAAAAAAAAGATTATATTTTATTTATAATAAATAAAATGGTTTGAGTAGGAAAAGCAGAACCACATAACTAAAATGCAGATTAGAAATAGATGCAGTGAAAAAATGGGAATAATATATCAAATGAAAGATGAAGTTGTAAAAGTATTGGTTGAGAGGCAAGCTTATAATTTTCAAGTAAGATTAGAAATAAAATGTTGATATTTCTAATGGAATATATGACTTAGAAAAGTGTTCAGTAAATTTTTGTTAACAATTATGATTCCATCAAAATAAAAACCTAACTTGATGAAATATTATGATTTTAGAACAATTATCACAATCCTACATACAGTTATTATATTATTATGGATCTCAAATGAAAGGATTTTAAATATATGATACATGTTTCTATCTAATATACAATTTGTATTTAACAAAGCAAAGAGATAAGGGACAGAATTGGAATGATGATTGCAATATGTTGACATAAAAAAAGTTGGTTTATTAATCTTGCAAATACATTTGATAGAATTAATTGCTTTGTTGGACATATTGTAAGTTTATTGAAAAATTTTGTACAGTAATCAGTACCTATATTTACAGCCAAATAGTGTTATCATAAAAAAATATAGATATAGAAAAGAGATGCTATTTCCTGCTTTATTCAAAATGAGTTTTTAAAATAAATATTGTTTTATTAAGCATAAAATTGATAAGGTTAATTATATAGGATTTTCTAATAATGTATAAGAATTTGTAGGTAGTAAGACCAAACTTAATAAAATGTTATATAAGATTGCCAAATATTATATAAAATTTGAATTGAAAATAAACACTAATAAAACTAAAGCAATGAAATAAATAGATAGAAGAAAAAATAAGTAATTATTGAACAGCAATTTAATTGTGAAGTTGTATAACTTTATGAAAGTAACATTAATGAAATTATAATTAAAATGGTAATAGTTAAACAAGTTTTTTTTATAAAGATAAATAAATTGTTTTATAGATCATGAAATTTGATTGATGCATAGATTAATGGCTTTTTTGAAAGTATTATTTTATGTTGACATAAACACTGATATTTATGAAAAATGACCAAGAAAAATTAGATAGTTTAGAAATATAAATTTGGAGGAGAAAAAGAAAGATAAATGGGGAAAGTAGATAAATATTGTAAAAGTGTTTGAAAGAATAAATTAAATATAAGTTTATTGTAGGATACTATTTAAAAACGAACTGGATTAGACATTTAAAAATGACATAGAAATTCTGAAAATATATTCGCAAAGATTACAAAAAATGCATAAAAAAAATGAAAAAGGAAGTGATGGTTTCAAAAAGTGGAATGGATTTGAGTACTTGAAAAGTAGACCAGAAACAAAAAGGTATAAAGAATATGATATTGTTAGATATTTGTGATCTGCTGTTTTCTAGATAACTGATGATGATAAAAATCATATTTTCTTTGTTTAAATCTTACCTTATTTTTATTACAAGATATGCCATCAAATAGGATATTTAATCTTATATTTTCAAAATAGATCAATTTAATCCCCAAAATATTAACAAATTAATGCAATAATAAATGATTTTTCCTATGCTAAAAGTTGCATTTTTACAGAAAATTATGTCAAAGATTGATTTTTATTTTGAAATCTTTTAAAGTTGTCAATTAATTGATTATTTTAAATAATTTAGAATGACTTCTGAAAAAGTCTTGGCAGTTAGACTTATGGCATGGATGTTTTGAGTACTTATATCATTTTTGATTTTATAAAATGGTACCCTTTTAATATCATATATGAGATACTTCAACATGTAATAGATGAAAGACAAGGGAATTAACTGTTTACTATCTTTAAATTATTAATCTGGTATAATCTATATTTATTTACCTTTTTAACTCTTCAAAAATATGTGGATAGTCTGTTTTGAAATTAACTTTACAATCCTCATTTTACTAATAGATAAATAAGTAAATATAAGCTGTCTCTACTTATAGTATTATAATCATTTAAGGTAGCATTTATTGTAGTTAATTTCAGTGTTTTGCTTTGACATATATAGAGAGAATCATAATAACAAAAATTATATATATATAATGATTTAAATTTTATAATTAAAAACTAACTTTTGATCTATGCGTTTTGTTGTAGCAATAATTAAGAAAATATTTTGAAAGATTAGAAACTATCTTTTTTAAGCTTAGATTTTTTTTAAAAAAATAATAATAATCAAGAAAAACACATCTTAAAGCGGTAGCCGAATAACACTTACAAAGAAGTAATGTTAAATTTAAATCTCGTTTTCATATAATAGTTTTTATTTAAAAAAAAAAAAAACTTGTTGACAACTTGAAAGAACATTAAAATAAGATCATCCTTTAATTCTGCGTCAAACCCACAGTTATCTTCTTATTTTTCCAGTAAGTAGATATTTTTATTGACAATATTCATAGAAATGAAAAAAAAAAGCAACAAATATACCAGATTTTAGTAGCTTAAAATGAATAAATTAAGTTAAATATAAAACAACTTATAACAGGATATAAATTTTATCTTGAAGTAATCCTGTTTTTTTTTAATTCAAAAGCATATTTCTTGAGATATTTCATCAATTTTATTTTCAAAATATTTGACATTACAGAGTATTTGTAAAATTGACTTAAAAAGAAATTTCAAATTCAAGCTCCTTTACTGATTATTAAAAATCTTAAGGCCAAAATGTCTTTTGTTTTCTACCGAATTATAATGAATATTGTTATCATATAATATCAACGTTTTGTAACTTACTTAAATATTTAAAATAATAAAATATTTATATATTCGTAGAAGATCTTCAAAATGAAAATGATTTTCAGCATTGTCATTTAATTTAGGAGTATTAAATTCATAGTAGAAAATGAAATAATATGTGAAAATAACGCAAATAAACTTATGACAAATTTGCTATTGTTGTCAATAATACAAAACAGATGGTGCTACAATATAAATTGCAGACATTTCGTTTCAATCCTTTAATTATTTTTATAAATTATCTGATTATTAATAAAGATATATTAAGTTTATAGAAATTAGCAAAGCAAATATAAGGTATACTTAGTAAATAGATAGATTTTTTTAAATTTTCAGTTCCATATTTTGAAAACATATGTTTAGATAAGTCTGTTGTCTAAATTTAATATAAACACTATGGTTAACTTCATAAAGAAAATGCAAGCAACATGAATATCACTTAAGCTAATGGTATTAAACTTTCAATGGAAATAAATAATAATATTATAGATGTCAATTAAAATGACAATATAAATCAAAATCTTATGTCTAGATTTCACAAGAAAATATTAAAATAATTTGCAAATCTTGAGCTTTTTGCAGACACAGTTTCAGAAAACAATCTAAGCCTTTGTGCTACTAAGATCAAACGAATGTTACAGAATATTTCAAAATAACTCAACAATATCTAAGAAATTATTCAATTCCATCAAATATTTTTTTTAATCAGTAGGCCTTTTAGTTTACCAGTCACTGATAAAAATAAATACCTGAGAAGAATTATTTTATGAATTCATCAGTACAAACAATCTGTAAGATAGCATTTTACAAATGGAAAACTATCTGAATTCCTAATATATTGTCTTGAAATTTTATGATACAGCACCAAAATCAGATTTCAAAAATTAAATTTGAAAAGTACACATTTATCACAGTAATTTAATATAGACAAAACATAATTGCAGGTGTTCTTAAAAATGCCTATCTGAACAACATGATAAATGATTTTAAAAACCTAATGAAATTCTTTTGTAATGTTATTACTCTACAACCAATTTTTCTTAAAGATACAATGATCCCTATATTTCAATGAAGCAATGGGTTTAGAGTGAACCTGCATAATAATTTTAATCCCCAAAATATGCCAATGCATGTTACAGATCAAAAAGTCATATTGTTATTATGTATTAAAAATATTAAGTTTTAATGTTTTAGCTTGAGATCCACAAAAGGAAAATAATCTAGAAATAAATAATATTCAGTCTTACACAGTATACAATTATAATCACAAGTAATGACTATTATATATGAGTAATTCAATGATATTAACTATAATATATAAAATATCAGCAGAGATCAATAACACTTCCATGCAGGGATAAAACCTGATCAATCACCGAGAATGAAATATGAAAAGAGGAAGCAAAATATAATACAAGACACCAGTGAAATGAAGAAACTTCATCAAAACAAGAACATAAAAAAGTTGGAAAAACTATTTTTGAGTATAAGTGTTGATGGATTTATAAATATCTTAGATGGTAGTATAGTGGACAAGATAAATTTAAATACATTTCACAGTCAACATGATAATTATGTAGTTCAGATATCATCTTGTTGATATCACTGATTTAATATATATATAACATTTACTAGCATGAAATGATATATTAACAGCAGATATAGATAAATTATTATTATAAAAGATCTTCCACATTACTATTAAAATAAAATTAAGTATTATACATTAACTAAGTACGTAGTATGAAACTAAAATCAAGAATGTTTTATATTGGAGAATTGAGTTCAATCCCTAGAGGTTTCCAAATAGTGAATAATTGTACAACTATATATGTCTATTTTGGTGTAAACAAAAATTTACAATCATTCTCAGAACCATCACTCTGCTTATTTTAATAGAATGAGTCACTGAGACTTTTCTAAATTAGGTTCAACACTTTCAGAATTATTATATTTCAAAATAGTTTTTACAAATATGCTCACCATCACAAGAAGCACTTTTTTTACCAATTAATAATCTTCATAATATCATTCTTATCAACTGTTTATTTGCTGCATTGAAAGTTCATGAAATAAAAGAAAACCTTTCACTCAGGAAATTATAATTTTGTAGTATTAAAAAAGTTTAGAATTGCATTCAATTTATGTATATTGGTTACAAAAAATCATAATCTCCTATCATTTATGATAACATTATACATTTTGGAATATCCTCAATATAATATTATCATATAAACCCTTCATAGACAAAATTTTTCAAACAATTCTAGTATCAGTTGATGAATTGGTTTAAACTCTAACAGTAAAATAATTTTCTCGCAAGATAAATATTATTAAAAAAACTCATGTACTTTTATATCATATGTGGCATTAATAATAAAAAACCAGTAAGATTATTTTAGTATTAATCTCTTGAGCCAAAATATTTTGATTTTGTTCTAAAAAATAAATGTTATAATTGATACCCTTTACTGTCTTAGATACAAAAGAAACTTTGCTAATACAGTGAACTGAATCATAAGGAAGATGAGGAGGAAAGGCTTGTTTTCTTTGACTGTATTAGCCTAAAGTATGCTGTCATATATTACAAAACTACATCAGAAAAACAAAACCACAATCCACTCTATTGTTAAGTATTTTCCAAAGGCTTGCTTTGTAAAAATAAAAAATACCACATTCATACTTCTATGTTCTGTAGTGTACAATATGTACTTTTCTTTATAACAATAATCTTAGACATCATCTTTAAACATTTAAAAACAAATTACACATAATAAAAAAGAGAAACTAAAAATTTCACCACCAGACATATTTGTAGCTATATGGTCACTTATCACCAATGCCCTAACCTATAGTGAAATGAAATAACTTCTTTTATCTATTTAAATATATTGATACATTGACTATGATGTAATATATTCATAATGTATAATGTATTTTTTCTAACTAACTAGTAATTAATATAATGCTTAATTTTTCATTTTCTATGAATTGATCTTTATTCTATTCTGTAATACACTGTGAATTGTTAATACAATTCTTTTTGAAACTTAGTCGTAATAATAATAATAATAATTAGAAGGAATTTGAACACAAATTCTCAAGCTTCCTATAGCTATCCACTTCTTCATATACAACTGATACATGTGATCACATACACGTGGACCAAATGATGAGTCCTGGTTCAGCACAAAATACAAATATTGGACATTATTTATCTTTTTCACATGTATGGGATCACATGTATCAGTTGTACAAGATGGAGTGGGTAGTTATTGAAAGTCTGAGTTTAAATTCTTTCTAATTACATTAAGTTCAGTATTAGACAATATGATTGTATTTAAATAATAATAATTATTATTAAAAAAATTAACTTGAATACTATAGTTTAATTATCTAATAATACTTTAATAAGATTAAATTTCTCGGATCATTTATTATAGGCTGTTATTTTGAAAAAGAAAAAATACTATTTGTATATATTGTAAAAATTAACAGCATAAAATTTGCATTCTGTCTATTAAGCTATACAGCTCCAACAATTGAATAGTTTTCACATAAATATATACAATTGTTTTTTCTAATTTCTAAAAAACATGGAAATTGTATACATTTGAAAAGTATTATTAGACAATAATTATCTTATTTTGTTTATGCTGTCAATATATATAGGATTGGTCCCATAGATAAGGCAGTAATGTAACTGTCTCAGGCATCGAATCGAAATAGGCATTCTACAAAATTCATGTCAAATGTGTTATATTCAGTGATATTTATCAAACATACCAACTTCATTTGGGAATTATGTAAAATCACCATTAAAAGTGGGAAATTTAATAAGTTATATCCAATTCACTAAGATGATTTGTAATATTGCATAATAATTGGGTACAGTTAAACTTATTTTGAAGAGCATTATTAGAAAAAGAAGAATTTAAAACAATAATAATAGCAATAATTTTTCATCTATTATCTTTGTCTGAAAGTTTGTGACTAAAATATTGTTTTAATTATAGATTAGACTAGTTCCACCATCAAATAATAATTATTGTATGTTTTTAGAAAAATTAAAACATTATTTAAACTTTTCAAATACATTCAACTGTTAATAATATCACACAGATTACTATACAATACAATATTTCAAATGATAACAGTTTTTTTCTATTTTTTCATGTTTCTGGCCTGACTAGTGACACTACTAGCAAATAAATTGAATCAGGGACCTTTATACTCATTAGCATTGAATTAAAGATAATACTTTAACTAGCTAGACTATTCTGTCTAAAGCACCAGTCAGTAGAAATTTTATATCCTTGAAGTTCCTCTTTATTTTCCCTTTTTTTTTTCTTTTGAGCAACCTTAATAAAAGGATACTAAACATTATCAATTATCATAAATTGATTGACTTGTAGAGTGATTTGCCATTGTAATGTAATCATCTTTATATTTTCTTCATTGTGGTTTTCTTTTCTTCACAATATTTTTGTCCTTTCCAATCAAATATGTTCATTGGTACATACATGGTCTGATATTTTACATATATCTGTTTTAAAAATAAATAGTGAAAGTACACTCTTCTGGAAAGCTTATAATTTATTAGAAAAAATTAAAACTTAGCACTGGTTTTGACCAGTTTGCTGACTGATAAGTTGTACATTTTTCTAATAAAATCTCCCTATTTACTTTTATATCCCAACCAAAGGAAGAAGTAACCTAATTAAGTTATATATCTGTTTTATTATTTCTGAGAGTCAGTTTGTGCTTTTTAAATTACTTTTCAATGTGGAGATTGATTTTACTGATATACATTCTTCCAAATTCACATGGTATTTCATAGATACATTTTTTGATTTTCAGTATTTCAAGTTTAGGTTTTATAGAAGTTACAATTCTTCATTGACTCTATGGCTTTGAAAAGCTATTCTTATGTTAAAGTGATTGTAACTTTTTTCCAGTTTGTCTGCTATTCCTGTTATGTATGGATCCACAAAAGTACATATACTTGCTTTTTTTAATGATAATTGTAGTTGTCTATTTAAGAGTTTCTTAAGGACAGATAATATATAATTATTCTTCATGAGAGTTTTTTCTATAGAGATGTTTTTGAATAAACTTCTTTTACTCTGCTCCACATTGATAGTATAATTCCAAGTTTAGTATTTCTTTCACATTGGATGTTTATGATTGGTGTATTTCTGTGTGTGTGTGCAGGTTTTACGTAAACAGCAGTTATTATCATGAAAAACCCAGTCACAAGAACATTTAATGATTCCAATGATTTGGCTTTGAGATGTCTTTCCAGAAGTTTGTAATAATGCTTCCACTTAATACTGCATTTGGTAGAATAGCTTACTTGGTTAAAGTATTGTCTTAAATTCAATATATATGAATACAAAGGTGTCCACTCTGATTCCCTTGCTAATATATTACTGGACAGGCAGAAGCATCTGGTGAAGAGAGGAGAATAATACTACTTATTAACAGTTAAATAGAAATATTTTCATTATTTTTTTATTTATTTCACTTATGCTATAAATTGTTTCTTTTTCATTGATTAATTGGAATCTTTATTAATTCTAAAATTATTCACAAAATCATCACATATATCTTAAATAAATTTTTAATTTTTTTATTTAATTTTTATCATAAAAAATATCTGTTTAATCTGTCAATAAATTTTCTTAATGTACATTAGATTACTCGTAGAATCTAATAAATCTATGCACTGATAAATTCATTAATATATGTAATATATATGGATATATTTTTTAGGAAATGATAAATATATATATAAATATAATACATTCATTTCAAGAATTCTGTGTATTTTACGTCAATATTTATAAACCTGAAGCTTGTTTTGCATCTTTTAAAACTTTATCTTGCTTATTTTTTTTTCTTTATTTTTTTTTTTTTTATTTATATGCTTAATATGTGATTATTTTTTTTAGATTTTTTTTTTATGCTTTTAACTGCTTTTTATTATTTTTTTTATTTTTTGCTTTTTATTATTTTCTTTTGCACTTTTTTAATTTTATTTATTTTTAGTTCCAGATGCCCCTGATAATTTTCAAGTGGTTTATTCCAATGCGTCAGCTGATATAATATCATGGAGTCAGTCTTCTAATTATTGATATATTGGAGATTTTTTTTTTTACAAAGTATGATAGGGTTCAGTTACTCCACTTATATACATTTATAATAGCAATAATATTAATTATTATTGTCTTTATGTTATTTAGTCTAAAGAATTTACTCTCTAACATTATATAAAATTACTGACACCTAATAAATGGTGTTAGGGATTCTAACTAGGTTAAGCAAGGTTTCTAAAAATTTTAGTATTAAACATAAATATAATTTAGTTGGCTTAACATAATTAAATAATTTATTTTATAGCTTTTTGAATACATGTGTATGGGTGTATGCCTATATGTTAATAGCTTAAAGAATAACTATTATATAATACAGTTCTAAAGTACAAGAAATTCTGAATGTTATCACCATTAACATTCACTTATACAAGAATATAACCAGTTATCTCAGAGAAAAAAAATGAAAAGAAAGGCAAAGAAAAATCAAAATTTTAAAAATAATTTTTGCAATAGCTATACAAAACCATTTATGAGACTCAAATACATTCACATCTGTATAATCCTAAAAAAGTATAAATAAATTATACTCTGATCAAAGAATCTTCATCCAGTAATTTATGATAAGGCATGTAAATGATGCTTTACATCAAATAATATTTATCTAAAATATCTGTTAAAATTATTTTCATGTTATTGAAACTGTTTCTTACTATGTTTTCAAATGTTTAAAAAATATCATAATAGTTCTAAAATAATATGATATACAATCGGTACTCATCTTATAGCTAAAGACGCCGCTCTATGGCACTGTTTTCATGCTAAAACACATAAAAATGCTGTTTCCATGGCTGACACATTCAAACCCGCGTTTACTATAATACAACTTTTTTGTTGTGCTACAGAATGCAGGCCGCTATGCCGCATCGCAGTACAGCATGTATGTCACATCGCAGCAAATACTTTTTCCGAATTCGCACAGTTTATAAAATAGTTATGGCTTGATGAGAGAGTTTGTATTTGAATTGGATGGAAATTTTGTTTTCATTGGATTTTTTTTTATTTTAAAGTATTGAAATGTTCAGAATTTTTAAAGTAATAATTCTAAGACTTTTTACAGCATACTGTATTGAAGTTTTAATTGGGAAAATGTTAAAGATCTATGTTTTTAGTGAGTTGCAATTAGGTAATGTGTCAAGTAACGTACTGTTCGTAACATTCTACGAGACATAGAAGATTCTACCATGTGTATATTTTTGAAGTAGAAAAGAGCAGTACCAAAAAAAATCCAGTAAGAAAAGTACAAATGTACACGCTTTTTTTTGTAAATTTCATAAAAAGCAAATATTATAAACATGTTTAATAAGTAAAGAAGACATTTATATGTGTTTGTTGTTGTTTAAAAAAGTTTGAGTTTCTTTCTTTTGTCCGAGTACGTTTACGATTTTGAATTTTTTTATTTTAGCATTACAAACAACAGAACACTAACCCTAAAACTAACCCTAACCCTAAAACTAACCCTAAACCTAAAACTAACCTTAAAACTAACCGTAAAACTTTTACTTTTTATTGTCATTCTATTTGAAGTAAAAAATAGCCGTAATATCTCTTTGTCTGTAAAAAAAAAAAAAAAAGTAAAATGAAGACTAAAAAAATAAAAAATAGACAAAGAAATTTTAGTTTTTATTATGATTATTATTTTTTAGTTAATCAACAACAACAAAAAAAGTCATAACACAAGTAAAAAAATATCCGATAGAAAACTGATTTAAAAAAAACCGTAACACAATTAAAAAAATATATGATAGAAAAAACACGAATCAAATTGTAATTTGTTGATTTTATTTTACATTTATTATTATCATTTAAATTGTATACATTAATAAAAAATAATATTTATAAAAGACAATTTTGTTTTGTTTTTATTGTCGCATTATAAAAAAGGACAGCAAAATTATTATAATCAACGGCTCGGGAATGGTCAAATTTTATAGTTTTAGCGTGAAAACAGTGCTATCCAATGGCATCTTTATCTATAAGACAAGCACCACACAATCAAAGATGAAAGTAGATTCATAAGAATGTTTTTGAATTTAAAATGAAGTTGATTCCTAAAAGGTAATACATATGATGTCCCTTATATTTTAAAAATGAACCAATTGCCATATACTCATATCATTGAGAATAATTTACTGTCAAATACCATATGAACAATTGCTCAATGTATAATAATTTTGACAACAGGTAAATATCATAGTTATTGTTCAAGTAAAAATAGATAGATACCTACAGAAGAGGAGAATTAAATGTTGATAATTTATCCATGAAAGCATTATATTAAGTCCATACCCTGAAAAAAAAAATCACTATGCAATACTGAAATATATATTGCACTGTGTGTGTGTTGCAGATCATATCCCTATAATATTAATGTATATCTTATTTTTATTGATGGACAAAAAAGAATATATTTAAAACAAATAAGTAAGTGTCAAGCATGCAATTGCACCTTGGTCTCTTTTAATGTAGTAGATAGGTTCTGCAAAAAACCCACATAAAAGAAATCACACAAGAATAGACCTGACTTATATTGAAAAATGTGGGATACATTCCATAATTTTCAATAATCCCATAAAAACACTGAAACAAGGTAAATTTCTTTAAAATTCACATAAAAAAATAAGGAAATAAAGTATGATTAATAAAAAAATTCAGATATTTAACAAAAATTGATACAAGACAAACATTTTTTATTTACTATTTAATTTTATTCAAAACAATATGTTTTTATGTATAATTTATTTTATATTTTTTCTTACATATTTTAATCATTGTCACTATTTGACAATATGCAGGTACATTTGTGAATTGATAAGAAATCAGATTCATCACAAGATGAAATACAATTAGTGACAACTTCAGTCTCATGCTGTGTTTAAGAAGGTGCATCAACTGAAATTTTCTTGTTCATGGCTTCAAGTTGCTCTAAAACTCAATTTTTGTGTCACCATAGTGAATTTATGGTCTTTTTAAAACTTAAAATGTAACATAAGGCATTGATTTGTTGTTGCTCATTTTGAACTATAGGAGCACTTGACAATAATTTTGACAGCTTCAAGTTCTTTGTTTTGATATTTAAAATGAAAATGTATATTTTAGAGTATTTTTTTACATATTATAAATTATTTTGATAAAATATGCTGAAAATATAATTATTATAGAAAAAGTTAAAATGTTAGTAAAAATTCTTTACTTTTACACAAATGTAAATTGAGAAAGAAATCAATGATGTATGCAGCATTTTCTTTTTAGGATCTCCACTATAAAATATTTTTATAATTATAAATAGAAATTTATTTTTGAAAAAACTTTCGTTCACTTTCATAATCTGCCGAATTATTAATTTACTTTTTACAAATGAATCTAATTTTAAAAGATGAATATATTTTTATTGCTGATTCTGTAATTGAATCAATCAAAACTTTAAAACTTTAATTTACTCAGCCAATAAACAAATTTTCAGTCCAAAAGTTAATGGTTTTCTGTTGACAATGTAATCGATGATTAAGCATTGAGAAATGATTTTACTAATTGTTTATGAAGCTTGCAATATCCAGACATACAACTATTTAGCTCTTGTTGGAATTTAAGGATCATTCACAAGTCATGTTATTAACAAGAAAATGATTGTCCAATTGATTAGAAAGTTGAAGACTTTCTCAAATCATTTTTGCTGTGAAATGAACAGGTTCCACCACTTCTGTTTCATTATCTTTTTCTAAATCTTTTACTGTATCTAAATTTATTGCCAAACTTTTTTCCAACAAGCATTTAAAGTATGTAAAATATAATGTGTGTATATAAAATGAGGAAATCCTGATTTTAAATGAAATATGAAATTTCTTTATCGCATAAAAGAAAACCATATAAAAAGATATTAAGAAGAAACATGAATCACATAACTTCAAAATCACATTAAAAAATGTGGACAAAAAGACCAAGATGTATACTAAATTTATCATCATATTTACATCTCCTATTAATCAAATAATAGTTGATTAAGCAGCAACTAATAGTTGTATTCCTTAATTTCTCAATTTATATTTATATTTTTTTATTAATTATGTAATAATGCAGATGCCTTTCTTCGTGTTTGTATGGGATGTGGAGTTATATTTGATATGCATATATATGGCTAAATTATTTATATATTTGCAATTATTTTTTAAGATTACAAAAATAAATAATAATATAAATTTTATCTCTTTGTAAATTCAATTATATCAAGAAAATATTTTCATTTTTTTTATCAAATATTTATCCCTTCCCCTTTTCTTAAAATACAATAAAGACCAAGCTTCAAAATTTACTGAGGAATTGAAAAGTTATAATTGTTTTTCATTAAGTAGCTTCTAAAAGGAAGATGCTACAATTTGCTTTTTGGTGAAAATGTTAGGAAGTTTATTATAAAATTTAAAGTTATATTTTAAAATAGTTGTTTTTGAAATCTGATATTATATTATTTTGTTAATAATATTAAAAAAAAAACATTGGCATAAATTTTTTTAAGTTTGAAAAAGAGCCAGAAAAAAAATAACTCAACAAGATATGTTATAAAAATTAACACACATAAAATTGATATTTTTAAGAGCAAGCATATTAGAAGGAAAAGCTGCATAAAAACTAGACTAGTACACAAATAGATAACAATATTGACTATAACGATTTTTATAAAATAAAACGAATTAAAAAGGAGAGGGGAGGCATGCCAATAAAATTTATTCACATTCTGATGGACTTATTTAAAAATAAAGATGTCAGTTTTTATACTTAGAATTTGACACATAAAAAGCTACATATCAGTAATTATTAAAGTAAAAAGGATGCATTTCAAGAAAGCCTAATACACTGATAATAAATAAAAGCATTTCAGTCTAAAAATTGCAGAAAAAAAAACCTATTCTGTTGATAATTACTTATATTTAAAATCTTTCATTCTAAAGAACATTTTTAAAAAGACATTAATTAATTAAAGAAGCATCCGAAATGCTATATGGTTTACATCAAAAAGAGAAGTTTGGCAAATGATTTTTTTTCTACAATAAGTCTCATAGTCAGATTTATGATTGCATTGTTATAGAAAATGCGAACAATAACAAACTGGAGGAAAAATTGGATCAAGAGGTGATTGCGGGTATATATGTGCAAGCATTTTATTTTCTATCATTAATTTATTTAATCTCTAATAAATAAATTCGTGTTTCTTTAATCATTTTAACAAGCTTTTTTTTTTTTTATTTAAGCACTTTAACGGTTTCAAATAACCAGAAGGTCTCTTCAGAGTTAAAATATATATGTATACATGAATATATAATAAAATAGTCTATATAAACAATATAAATAATACAATTATTCATTAAATCCTTTTTATCTTCTTATATTTATACTAAATATATATATATCCTTGAAGGCTATATTACACTTAAATCATAATAAAGTTGTCAGTAGTAACTCTTTACTATTTTATATAGTTTTTTTTCTCTCACACAATTAATATTATCATAATAACAATAATATACCTAACTTAATAAACTTATAATCTTTTAATATTTTTATTGTTTATATTATTTTTAGTTAATAAATTTGGATTAAATTTATCTATATATTATTGCATAAAATCTTAATTCTATAATCTTTAAATGTAATTTAATATTTTTGCATTTTTAAACTTTTTATTAAATAATCGTAAATTATTATTACTATAAAAAGTTGTAATATTTACTAAGGCAATAAACCTAAAGCATGTGTAGTTGAAAATGGGAAGGTAGGGACCTCTACAGGTCTTAACCACAAGCTCATGCATTGGAAGAAAATACTTGTCAATTAACTGCCAATTTTTGAATTTTAAATAGCTGAATTTATATTTAATTTTATTTTTTCTATAACTTATTTTTCATTTCTTATAATGTTATTATTTGAAATTATCTTAATTGTATATAAATGAGATCAGTTTTTAAAGACAAATCTTTATTTAAATTTAATGCTATTTATAAGGATAGCTGCTTTAATTTATCTTTCTTTTTGATTATTAATGTTATGAATAATTTTAGGGCTATCCCTCTCAAATACATAGTTTGTTTCTATTGAATCTAATTAAACAGGTGATTTTTTTATCACATTCAATAAAAACAGAACATATATTTCAAAGGAAGAACACTAAAATAATTCAATACAGTACTAACAAAAGAGAAAGAAAAAGCAATTCTTCTAGATAGTATTAAATATTTATTTAAATATAAGTACAGTATATATACTTAAGCTAGATGTAATTTGAGGGAATTTGAATCCAGACTTTCAAGCTCCCTCTAATTATCCACTTCTTATACAATTGATACACATAACCACATACATGTGAAAAAGATAAATGATCTCCAATATACATATTTTGTGCTGAATCAGTACTCATTATGTATGCAATCATGTGTATTGGTTGTATAAGATGGAGTGGATGACTGAAGATAGTATGAAAGTCTGGGTTTAAATCTCTTTTAAATACATTAAACATATATTAAATAACATTTGGGGCCAGAGAACTGTCCTAATGTAGATATCATTGACATAATTTTAAATAAAAAAAAGATAGATACTATGCAAAGGAAGCTATTCAAAATTCAAAAATTAGCAGTTAATAAGATGGAAAAAAGATAAGTTGATAATATTAGTTTTAAAAAAATTTACAGAAATATTTTATAATAACTGATGAATTACTAAAAAATTTTAAAATGCTAAAATATTAAACTTAAATTTAAAAATTATAGAATTAAATTTTTTTACATTGATATATAGATAAATTTAATAAGAAAAATAAAATAATAAAAATTGTTACTAAATAATAAAAAAATATGTTTATTAAGTTAGTATAATAATGAGATTATGATAATATTAATTAATATATAAGGAAAAAATATATATAAAATGGTAAGGACATACTTCATTTAATTTTATTGTGATACAAATATAATATAGATTTTGAGAATATATATTGACTATAAGCATAATAAGTATAATAATTGGCTATAATATTTGTATTGTTTATATTAATTAGGTAAACTATTTTTTTACATATTCATGCACACTCATATATTTTAGCCCTGAAGAAAATTGCTGGTCAGTTGAAATCATTAGATTGAGTGAATAAAGAAATAAAATAGAGCATTATTAAAGTGATCAAAGAAATATGGATTTATTTACATTTTATAAATTTAATCAGTATATAATATAAGGTTAATTAATCTCTCTTTAAAATAATGATTTATATAGGTGCCTGAGTTATAAGTTGTTTTGTATTATTATTATTTTTTTCTGATGATGAATAAAAGAATTTTTATCAGATTATAATTGTTATTGGCACTAGTTTCTTTAAATTAAAGTTTAAGTAACATTATTATTTAAGCTTTATACATGAAAATTACAGTTATGAAATCACTTTCATCAATAATTAATTGAATTTATTGCCAATAAAGTATATTATATTTGAAATAGATTATGACTGCTGTCTTTATTTTTATTATGCTTATATTATGATTTAAACATTTAATTTTACATTGAAACTATATCTCACTTGCAATATGATTGAGAATAGTTTGCAATTAGGAAGATATAGGGCATCATCATTTATGCAATTTTATTTGCTAATATCTTGGCAGAAGTAACATAGTTATTATTATTCAGGCATTTTAAATTTAAATATTTTTAGAAGTAGAAATTAATGGCACTAAACTACCAGATTTTATATTGAAACTATCTTACCAGGTAGTAAACCACTCTTCTTCAAATTTACTGGTTTTTAGCTTTTGCTTTCATAAATTAATTTGAATTGGTTAATAAATTTTTGCCACTAGATACATAACTCACAGAGGCAAAACTCTCCATACTGTAGCCTTACTCAGTGCAAGGCAGAACAATCAATGGATGCAGGAGGGTTTGTGCACAAAATCCTTATCTAGTGCCTAATCATCCAGTATCCCCAGACTAAATTCTAGTTTGCGGCTTTCATCAGTGAGGAGCCTTGGATCTGAGAGCACTGCACCTAGTCTGTAAAAAAGCATGTGTAAGCATAAAGAATGGTGATCATGTGACGTTTTATGGTTAAATACATAACTGCATTAGTTTAAATTTTGAATTCTCATCTCCTTTGATAAAAAAGTCTAGATATTAGTCAATCAGAATCATGGAAATTTCCATCTAGTATCTATTGATTACTCAAACTTAGAATGGTTAGTCCTAGAGTAATATGAAGATAATTGTTCTTAAAATTATAAGAATAAGCATAAGAAAAGTTTCATGATGTTGTTGTTGGTATTACAGTTGTTATTGGTGACAAATATTTTTTATTATTTATAGCTTGTTGAGTAGGTCTTTGATTAAGTAAATGTAATTACTCAATCTTGATTATTAATTTTAAGCATACAGAAGCAATAAAATGTGGATACTAATAATTAATTTTTTACTATAATTCAAAACCAACCATTGCATGATTTTTTTAAAATCTGAGTTTGATAGAATCAACTTCTATCCTTTTATGATACTTTGGGGTTATATCTAAGGTATAAGTAATCACAGGATAGATTTTGCTTATAAACTTTTTCTATGGTAAGTACTATAAAAAGGCAGAATTCAACTTTTACTCATATCCTATGCAGTTTAATAAAGGGATGGACTCAAAAACTGGAACCATCTCAAACAAAAGTCAGTCATTATTTCTGCTACTTGAATATCATGTGACATTCTAAGCAATTAATTGTTCCAAAACATTTTATTTTAATGCTTTTCATTATTATTATCTCCATAGATCTGGGAAATCAATAAAATTAGAGAGAAAGAATTGTTTTTAAATGTATATTAAATGTAGTTTAGAGAAAGTATTTTATAATTATTTTGGTAGATATTATCTAATTGATAATCCAAAAATATCTTTAATTCGTTTGTATGTTAAGTTCCTGAAATATATACTTACTGAATTAGTGTAAGTCTTTATAGTCAGTAATCCCAGTTGACTTTGGTGTGAAGTACTTGGAAATTTCAAGCCATTAGTTAGAGTAGTTTATTTTTTGCAAAAAGTGATTACAGGTAACTAATGTGATTTCTACTAAAAGAGAGAATATCAAAAACTAATTAGGAAAATTTCCTTGATCTTTTTATTAGATATACATTAATGACAACTCACATTGATGGTTCTCTATTGAATTAATGAGAAAACAATCACCACTATATAATATGAGACAAAACTCTTCATACTGTAATGCCATCCAGTGTAAAACAGAGTAATCAGTAGATGCAAAAAAACTTTGTGCATAAAATCACTATCTGGTAATTACTCATTCAATATCCCCAGACAAGTTTTGAGCTTTTGACTTTCATCAGTGAGGAGTCTTGGATTTTAGAGTACTGCATCAAGATCTCAGGATCTAATGCAACTCTCCAAAAGCCATCTTTTATCTTTTTAGTTAATTCTAAAACTATGATTCCAAAATGAAAAGATAATAATGTTTTAAATTCAAGCTCATTTGCTTGTACAGACATATATATCTGAATCCAGTTCAGCATTTATACATTTAGGTAACTTCAGTTTGTTAATAACTACAGTTACCATTATCTTATTGGGTAGGATTGGTATTAAACCACTAAACAAATGAAGCCACCAAAATGTATAGTTGAGAACTGGATTCAAATCTATATGATCACATAATGTTTAGTGATTTAATATTAATCCTGACCAATAGGATAATGATGACTGAGTTTGTGTATAGATGCTGAGTTGGGTTCAGATCTATATGTCTACATAAGCAAT
Source organism: Epiperipatus broadwayi (assembly GCA_028023455.1). Lineage (NCBI taxonomy): Eukaryota > Metazoa > Onychophora > Udeonychophora > Euonychophora > Peripatidae > Epiperipatus > Epiperipatus broadwayi. Next base: position 1,613,680 of record JAQFVV010006401.1, read on the forward strand.
TAAGAATGCATTGAAAACATCTTTTTATTTTGGATTCATAGTTTTATAGTTAACTAAAAAGGTAACAGATGACTTCTGCAGGGTTGCATTAGATTCTAAGATTTAGATGCAGTCCTGTTAAATCCAAAGTTTTCCTGATGAAACCTGCAAGCTATAAACTAATCTGGGGATATTAGATGAGTATTCAGTAGATAGGGATTTTAGGCACAAAGTTTCTTGCATCCATTAATTACACTGACTTGCACTGGGTGGCTCTACAATATAGATAGTTTTGCCTCTATTTTAACAGCTTTTGTAAGCATAGAGAATGGTGATTATGTGATTCTTAGTCACTACATAATATAGTCTTATAACTTAGTAGGTCTTTTGAAAACCCAAGCATCAGTTTGATTATAACAGTTTCATTTAACTGACCAAATTGAGATTTCATTTTACTTGTCCCTTTGGGAGAAATATGTCGGAAACATTTGCCACTCTATTATTAAGTTAAATTGTGTAAGCAAATTAAATTATAATCTGAAGTAATCATGTAATGATAGAGTTTAGTCAAAAATACATTTGTTCATTAGTTATTTAAAATATATTTAAGTCAAAATTATAGACTTAATTATTATATTTTTTCAAACATTGTATTAGAATGAACACATATAGTTATATTTATTATTCTATTAAATCTCTGAGTGTGATTTAAGTTTTTACTAGTGGTTGGGAACCTCTAACTTAAGTTCTCTCATCAAAAAAAAATGCAGATCTAATTGTTTTTATAGTCTAAGAAAAGGATTGCTTACTAAATAATATATATATATATATATATATTATTTAGATTCTTACTAAATAATATGGCATATATATATAATCACAGATGGAGCTTTACCAATAGCTCACTCAAGCTTGTTTACAAAAAATGCCAAGAAATAATCGAAAATTCAATATCTCTTTCAAATTGTCTCTAACCTTTAAACCATAGTTTCAAGCTAATTAGTCATCATCAGTAAAGGTTAGGAAGACTAGAAACTAGATCTAAATACCAACTCTACTGAACAGCATTTATGTAAACTGTTTCTATCAGCTTGAAAGCACAAATTTTTTGGATATGTAAATATCTTAAAATCCAGCTAAACAAACTAGATAGCTATATGGGTCTGAAATCAGTTCAGTTTCACCACATAGTAAGAAGGTTTTGCAATCTATATCATTGCTAAAACCTTCAAATGTATATTTATGATAAACAAAAACAAGTTAAAAATTTTTTAACCTGCCTATAGCTTGCATTTTATGATCACAGATGGAGCTTTACCAATAGCTTATTCAAGCTTGTTTACAAAAAATGTCGAGAGAGAATCGAAAATTCAATATCTTTCAAATTGTTTCCAACCTTTAAACATTACTGACGAGAGCCAATTAGCTTGAAACATGGGTTGGAGACAATTTGAAAGAGATATTGAATTTTCAATTCTCTCTTGGCATTTTTTGTAAACAAGCTTGAGTGAGTTATTGGTAAAGCTCCATCTGTGATCATAAAATGCAAGCTATAGGCAGGTTAAAAAATTTTTTAACTTGTCTTTGCTTATCATAAATGTATCTTTGAAGGTTTTAGCAATGATATAGATTGCAGAACCTTCTATCTAAATTGTTTAGCTAGATTTTAAGATATTTACGTATCTGAAAAATTCGTGCTTTCAAGCTGATAGGAACAGTTTACATAAATGCTGTTTATAGAGTTGGGATTTAGATCTAGTTTCTAGTCCTCCTACCTTTTAAGAGCCAATTAGCTTGAAACCATGGTTTAAAGGTTGGAGACAATTTGAAAGAGATATTGAATTTTCGATTCTCTCTCAGCATTTTTTGTAAACAAGCTTGAGTGAGCTATTGGTAAAGATCCATCTGTGATCATAAAATGCAAGCTATAGGCAGGTTAAAAAAATTTTAACTTGTTTTTGTTTATCATATATATATATATATATATATATATCAAATTTGGAAAAGAATAAATATCTTTATGCTATTCTTTCACAAATAATAATCAGAAAATAATAAATTGTTTACAACAGCTATATAAATATCAATTTTTTTAATGTACATAAAAAGCCTTTTTCAGCACCTGATTTGGTTGCCTTTTCAAATGTTAATAATCTATCACATTAACAAACTATTTCAGTCATAAAACCATCTAGTGTTCAATAATAAAATTAAAACAAAGAATAACAATATAAATCATTAAAAAAAAAAAAATCAAAACCTGTATAAATAAATCCAGTAATTACAAAATACTTGACTTTATCATAACAATACAATAAATAAAATAAATTATATGTATTTTTTACAATTATATATATGTCAATTTATATAATTTTCCATTCATTTTTAATTTACCAATTATTAATCAAATTTATAGAAGTCTTCTAAATATTCATACATTTATTTAAATTATTTTTAATATAATATGTTTCATATTTTCATATATTTGTCTTCTTTTTAGAACTTTGATATAATCTGAACATTTAATACTATTTGTAGCATCTATTGTATGACCATATTTCAAGTAATGAATGTATAATACAGATTTCTTATTTCTTCTATAAATTGCATTATCTTCTTTGGCCCTTATCTCTAATTGTTTGCCAGTATGACCAAAGTAAATCATTTTACAAATTTTGCATGTAATTTTATATACAAATCCTTTTTTGTATTGTATATCATCTCTCATCCAATAATTACCTATTAATAAATCAAGATTTTTATTATTTGTCCAGCCAATACTTATTCTTTTCAATATAATTTTTGTTATATATTAATGTATTATATATCTTAGGATAATATGAAAGTCTAATCCATTTTTTATTTGATTCATTATTATAATTATTTATCTCAGAAATTTTATCACCCACTACAGATATTTTACAATTAAAAAATATATTTTTAATAGTTTTAGGATTATATCCATAATCTTTATATAGTATAATAAATTGTTTTTTTTTGGAACTGAGCTACACTTTTATCTTTATTATATTTATCATTCCTATATTTAAAATTTTTAATAACTGCTAATTTTTGCACCCATGTTTGTTGTGAATCTACATTAATATTTTTTTTAATTTATGATCTTTGATAAAATATTTATTATCAAACCATTTTATTAGAGAACATAAATTATTCATGTAGATTCACAACAAGCATGGGTTCACAAATTAGCAGTTATTAAAAATTTTAAATATAGGAATGATAAATATAATAAAGATAAAAGTGTAGCTCAGTTACAAAAGAATTAATTTGTTAAATTATATAAAGATTATGGATATAATCCTAAAACTATTAAAAATATATTTTTTAATTCCAAAACATCTGTAGTAGGTGATAAAATTTCTGAGGTAAATAATGGTATTGATAATGGTAATAATGAATCAAATAAAAAATGGATTAGACTTTCATATTATTCTAAGATATATAATACATTAAGATATAACAAAAAATTAAATTGACAAGTGAATACTGGCTGGTCAAATAGTAAAAATCTCAATTTATTAATAGGTAATTATAGTTTGAGAAGTGATATACGATACAAAAAAGGAATTGTAAATAAAATTACATGAGAAATTTGTAAAATAATTTACTTTGATCATACTGGCAAACAATTAGAAGTAAGAGCCAAAGAACATAATAACTCAATTAATAGAAGAGATGATAAATTTCATTATACATTCATTACTTGAAATATGGGAATAGAATAGATGCTACAAAAAGTATTAAATGTTTAAATTCCATCAAAGATACAAAAAGAAGACAAATATATGAATCATACTATATTAAAAATAATTTAAATAATTGTATGAATATTTACAAGACTTCTATAAATTTGGTTAATAATTAGTTAATTAAAAATGAATGGAAAATTATATAAATTGACACATATATATAATTTTAAAAAGTGCATGTAATTTATTTTATTTATTGTATTGTTCTGATATAGTCAATTATTTTGTAATTATTGGATTTATATATGCAGGTTTTGGTTTTTTTAATGATTTATATTGTTATTCTTTGTTTTAATTTTATTATTGAACACTAGATGGTTTTATGTCTGAAATAGTTTATTAAAGTAATAGATTATTAACATTTGAAAAGGGCACCAAAACCAGGTGCTGAAAAAGACTTTTTATGCATATTAAAAAAAATTTATATTTATATAGCTATTGTAAAGAATTTATTATTTTCTGTTTATTATATATATTAGGATTGATTTGTTAACTCTATTAACCCTATTCCTTGCTTTGTTATTGACAGTTTATTTAATATTTTTAAGATAAATTCAATTTTCTTTCATTTATAAGTAATGAGTTAGGAAGAAACCATTAATGAGTAAATAGATTGAGTCTGATTACATCAATCAGTATTTTTATGTGATAAAGCTTGACATTATCGTTCAGATTTTAAATGCAGGCTAATGAACAAGAACCCTGATAAAAATTAACTCTTAGACGGTCATTGATACTAGAAGAATTTTATGGTAGATTTTCTATATATATATATTGACCTTTATATGCAACCAGTTTTGTGAAAGAATAATATTATATTAAAGATAATTAATATAGCAATGGTTCTAGTTGACTAATAACAATTATTTTTGATGCATCTTATCTAAATTAGACATTTTAAAAAATAACTGTCCTGTATTTGGCATTAACAAAGATTCAGTAATTATTTTTCTTCAAAAATTCTATTTAGATTTAAATATAATTTTTGACATTAAAAAAATATTTTCTAATACTTTTATCATTAGAAGCTAATCATAAAGGAAAATGGTTATTCTAACTTAGTAAAAAAAAAAAAAAGATTCACAGAAAGAAATCGATATGTGTAAAAAATTTACAATGACTGCATTCTGTGCTAACCCAAATGACTAAATATAGCAAAATATAAAGAAATTAAGATATAGGAATAATGATTGATGCAGTTTATAAATGATCATAACGTTGAATAATGAAACAAATAAAGATGATGATCATTTTTATCCACCTGTACACCTTTTGCCTCCATTATACACATATAATTTTAAAATGATATATTTTACAATTTCAACATAACAAGAATATATAAACAATGTCACATAGAGAAATATGTAACAAAAACAACAAGAACAAAAATAAATAAACAATTTTGATATAAATGAATTCAATCTCCATTTTAATGAAATACCACCATAATATAGTTATAATTACATTTTTTTATTTAACTTTTGAAAGTATATAAAAGTTACTTATCATCATTGTTGCAGTCACTCACAAAATTTAAATAAACCATTCTAATCTTGACAAATAAAGAAAATAATAATAGAAATTACAAAATTGTTATATTAAATGGTTTTATTGACTGTTCACCAAAAGAAATAAAATAATTGTTTCTTCTACCACAATTGGAATTTATATGTTTAACTTAAAATAAAAGTATGTGGGGGGAGGGAAAGGGCCACAAATTAATTAAGTCAATCCCTTGTATAAAAAATAGGGATTGATTTAATTCATTTGTGGATTCCCCCACCATTCTTTTATTTCAAGTTAGACCTAAAAACTCCAATTTTGTTTGAAGAAACATTTACTTTATTTCTTTTTAGTGCACAGTCAATAAAAAGATTTAATATAAAAAATTGACATATTTTTAAAAAAATATTCAATTATATCATACTTTAAATTCACTGGACACTTATAGTTGATTTATATATATATATATATTTCTGCTATAAGTTAAAATGTATAACTCCTTATGTATATATCATATTTTGTATATGGACATAATAATACTTGTGTATATATTGTAAATGAATTTCATTTAATCCATATAATTTAACATTAAATCAATATCCACATATAGTATTTGGAAGTCATTAGCTATTTATGCAATAAGTTAATATCTTTACTCTTAATGTTATATGCATTTCCATTTTATACTCATAATGTTTATATATTTAGTATGTGTACAGAATTATATATATGTAATAAATTAATAGCTATGTTTTTCATTTATGATAGATTTATTTTTATTTTAAAACAGTTGTTTTTTAAAAAAAGTGCTAAAGACAAATATTTGAAATCTTTTTTTAAATTAGTATGAGTTTTCTAATTCACTTTTTTTAAAAAAAATTGTTTTAAAATAAAAATAGAAACAATTTTAAATAAAAAAAATTAGCTACTGATTTATTATATATGAACACTTATAATACAATAAGTGTACCAATAGCTCAAACAAGTTTTTAATTGATAAGAGCAGTGAGAGAAAAATATTAAAAATTCCTATCTAGAACATTCCCAGACCAATTGGTTTCAAACTTTTGGCTCACATCAGTGAAGAGCTAGAATATTCAGACAGTAGATATAAAATATCAACTCAAAACCCAACACTTATTTCATACATACATTTAAGTAGAAACTCTGAAATTTTTGGACATGAAAATGTCTTTAATTCCAGCTATCTAACTTAAGATATTGTTTGAGCTATTGGTACACTCCCTATATTACATATTTGTAAATACAAGCTCATAAAAGCAATGTCATGTTATATATGACTTGCTTTATTGATTATGTAAACATATTAAATATGATTTATACATTAAGAGGTCAAAATAGTTTTAAAAATGTTATTAGATTGAAAGAAAAAATTAAATTCCCCTCTCAAGACATTATTTAAAACAAATAAAAATTCTAAGAATAATTGCTAAGTGTGTTAAATGAAATTACAGAATATTTTTCTACATAGGTTTTCCATCCTCTGTTTTATATATATCAAACTAGTTGACATACTGAAAAGATGTGTTTCGAATAGATTAGAGTGGTATAAGTTAGTTATATATCACTTTTCAACAATTCCATTGAATTTAGATATATTAAACCTCAATTTTAAACTTTTATTCTAATTTGAAAATGATCAAAAATTAAACTAACCAATTTCCCAAAATCAAATAGTGCATTAAAAACAAATAGGAGTGAGTTTTGCAATGTCTACACAAAATAATCCATAAACAAATATATTTATATATATGATTTGTCTTTTAGTATATACTTGCTAACTTATATTGTTTTGAATTTTCAATTGCTTCAAAACCTTGCCTAATTTATAGCACTTCATTATATTCTCTCGTAATAATCATATTTTTCTAATAAAAAATATGTTGCCATTTTTAATATGTTTTTGAAATAATTTTTGAAACATAAATAGAATTGACTTTTCTTATGAATTTATGCTCTCATAAAATATTTTTTGTTAAGTAAGTGATAGTGTTCATTTGATTCGTGTGCCCAATTCAATGACTTTATAATGGATGAGGAACCTCTGACCCATGATTCTAATTACAGTCCTCAAAAGCTTTCAATCTGGCCCTCAGACATTTTTATAAAAAAAATTATGTAAAATGCCATGTAAAACCTTTTTATTTAAACACATATAGTGCAAATATTAAATTAAGTAAAAATAAAATATTTTTTTCAGTTACATCTTTTCATCTTTCCAACCTTCATAATAGTTCTAATTTATTTTTCAGAGGTGCAAAATTCCAACAAATTATATTGTGTCATCTACCTAGTTATGTATTTAATTTATGATGGCATTTTGGTTGTTTTTTATAATGATTTTTGCAAATGAAATATACTAGCAAAAATATAATTTAAATTGTACTTTGGTTTATTATTTTTTGACATTTAATTTTTTTTTATTAGTACGACACCATCAAGTAAGATAAAACAAAATCACACAGAAATAGGTGATTTTTTTTATATAGAAAAAAATAATAAATTAATGTGCCTTATATATATGGAAAGTATTTCAGTTAATAAAAAACAGAATATTAAGAACACTATTTATTAAAACATTTTGATTACAACAAAATTAATGGGGAAGTAAGAATTATTTAAATAGAAAACTGAGGAGATAGAAAACTTGAGAAGTGTCACCTAGTGGCTGAATAAGTCAAAAAACTTTGTGAAAGCAAGTTACATTATTTTAGAAACCAAGAAATCAGAAATTTGAAACTATTTTCTGAAGGGGAATTTATAAAAAAACTTTATCCTAGTTGCTACATAATTAATCTGTCCAAAACATAGAAATTGGAGGAACTTGTGCCAAATATACAATTTTGTTCCTCTTTTCCACACATAATGCCCCTTTTCCATGCTTATAACCTAATTTCGTGCCTGGGGTCCACTTTCCTAATTCCTAATGGATTTAGTCCTGCTTTTGCTTTTAATTGACATTCCATTAGTTTTATACTTCCTCATGCCTTGTGTGCAGCCAAATTGTTTTCCTTGTCATTGTTTTTTACTTTTCATTTAACACTTTAAAATGTGTATAGACTCTGAAGATGTTCAACTGTAACCATTTCCATCAATAGGGAAAAATGGCACCTACACTCCCTCTTGTAATGGTTTCCTATCTTCCTCTCATTGTATGCAATATATTAATATTTCTTTACTTAATTGACTATACTTTTAACACGATACTTTTTTTCTTAAAATAATATAGCATGATTTAAAACAATCGGCCATTAACTTTAAAATGTAAAAATTATACATGCACACATGCATATTACTAATAAATGGAGATATTGAGAAATAAATTATATATGATGGGAAATAGGCTACAATTCTAGCAAACATGAAGCAAGCATATATGCATGTAGATATGCACCACTTCAATATATATGTATATCAATTATAAGTCTCCTGTTAATTTGAAGTATATAATTTTACATTTTTATTTACTATGCAAGTACTAAAAAATAATAGAGCTCAAAATTTTTTTTTGTATTAAATACTTTTATTTTCCATGCACTAAGATTTAACTTGAAATAAAAGCATGGGGGGAGGAAGTCCTGAAATTAGTTATGTCGATTCTTAACAAACACTCTCACATACATATATATTTGGGCACAATTTCACCAATCTGGATCATAAGTATTGGTATTATTTGTGATTTTTGTGATGTAGTCTTGTAACTTAAAAATTTTATTTTTAAATTACTTTTTATCACTTGAATCTTTGCATACGTTTGTACTATTTTTAATTTTAAATTAATTTTGGAATTGAGATCCTAGTTGGTAGTATTACAATATTTCTCATGAAATGGAAGCAAAATATGATTTTTATATTGCTATTTATCTTCTGGCTTCTTTCCATTTGCATTTGTTTCTATTTTCACAAGCAAGTCTTAAGCTATGACAATTTTATACTATTTACAGCCTTACAAGTTTGTATTTGTGTGCAATTTTAATTATTTTTGGATGGTTACATTTGTTGAGGCAGTGGAAATTATTCAATGACATATATTTGTCTTTAACACATTTGCATTTCTGGACATATACCTTATCATGTCAAAAACAGATGTTAATTTGCATTATTTATTTCTTTTTTTTTTACGATCATGATGCTATAACATTGAAACTTCTGTGTTAAAATACTTTCATAATATAAATTCTTGCATCCACTTGTAATGATTCTAATTTTTAATTTATATTAGCATTATGATCTTTATTTATGATTGTAATGGGAACAAAGTATAATATCTATAATACTATTTATTTTCTTTTTTTTTAATCTGGTTTTGTTTTTACATTCATACTACAATCTTAGGCTATACTAATTTTATACTTGCTTTTACATTTTTACAAATTTATATTTATTTTATATTTGCTACTTTGATCCCTCTTTTGTTCTTTACACATGTTAAAGCTATATCTTACTAATATGATTTATTTGTCTCATAAAGTAAAAATTAAAGTTTTATCTGTATCATGGTATTTATTTCTATCCTTGAATAAAAGTATGAATTTCCATCATGTTATATTTGATTATTCCAATATTGGACAGGAAGAATCAGGATGACTTCAAAATCTCTCATGTCATTGCTTATCTTCATACCAAACAAGGTCCATACATGTGCTTTTGGCAATTTGTTTGCTTCTTAGAATTGTGAATCAATACTATAACACTAATCATACTTTCCTACGGTAAATGGTCTGGCAAAAACAAAATGAGCCCAGAAATTCCCTACTGATGTTCTTTGCTTATAGTTTTGTAATTATTTTTAAAAGGTAAGCTTTCATTTACAACTTTAATTGGTCCACTGCCTTCAACATCATCATCATACAACATTAATTTTTCAGTAATCTTTGAGGTCTCAGTCACTCTCTCCCCTTTCACTTTTTCCAACATCACCACCAACAAAATTTTCTTTTGTTATCTTTTTATTTGGTTTATATCTTCACGAGTTAAATACATTGACTATTTCTAAATAGATCTCTGCAAGAGCAAAGCTCAAGTTATTTTTTGTATTCTATTAATTTAGTTTTAGTTCTCCATTAATTTATCTTAGGAAAAATTTTAATTGCTTCAAACAAGTATTTTAGATTGTCCTCATGTTATTTTCAACTATTCTTTTTATCTAAGGTCTCATTCTTTTTTGCAGCCTCTACTAATGTAAGATTGTAGCAAAATTATTATAATTAGTGACTTAGTTTCATTTCAAGTAGTTTCATCAATATTAATTCTACTTTGAGTATATATTATTTGTGATATGAACAATCTCTGTATCTTTCTCTTATTTGACCATGATGGGAGAAAGTTTATTGTTTTTGTTCACATTCATACATTCACTTGAGGATTCTCTATATTTTTAGAAGAAAATTTATTTTTGGATTTGAACTTTTTTTTTCCTATTCTGAGCCTTCATACTTTGTTTGCTTATGTCAAAAGCATTTAATAACTGCTATTCACTTATTTGTCTTTCCATCAGTGACTATAAGCAATTGTTTAACTTGAATATGAAAGTTATGCATCACTATTATTATTATCTGTCTAATAGTGGGTTGACTCTTACCATTTTCAAATTGGCCATATGGCTCTCTAGGCTTTTTTTTAAAGAAACATTACATTTTTGATACTCTTTATAGTTTTTAGTCCAAAAGTAAGTCCTGATGACTTCTTTAAATTATTACAAATTGCATGGCCAAATGAATAATGTGTTTACAAATGTTTATAAAAGTTTAAATTAATTTAATTTCTTTAATGACAAAATTTAAACTAAAGTTACTGCCTAGACTATTTAGATATTGATGGAAGCTTTTTTGGTTGATGAAAATTGCTATTTTTAAAAACTGTGTAATAGTCAAGCGTTATTAGCCGAGAGGTCATCGCACATGCCTTGCAAGCAAGTAGTTGGTTGCAGACGGGTGTGGGTTCACATCCTGGCCGATGCTATGACATATGAAAAAAAAAAACTGTGTAATATTGTTAGGTATATTAATGTCTGAACTTATCTTCTCTCTAGCATATAGACTTTTCTTGTGTTAATTTTTTCTATGATTGTTTTCAATATTTTTTACATTAGCCAACATTTTTTTTGACTTCTTGTCATTCTTTTCACCTTCTTGTGCATTACTATCTGCTTTCTTATCTTCAACTTATCCTTAAATTATTTGTCTTGCATCAATGTCTTTTTTTACTATCGGTTCGTTTTTTTGAAAATATTAAGGCAGATTAATTTCACTAACTCATTAGTATTTTTCAATTTTGATTGATTAATTGATATCTGAACATTAAAGCAATTTAACTTTGATCATGATTAGTACATCCTTTTCCATAACTGATCATCTTGAGAAAGCTATAGACTATAAGTGATTGGAATATAATGGAAAATTCCATTTTTACTATTGATGCAGTCAAGGTTTATTGTTTTGAACCAATCAGTAAATGTTGCTGATATCTTTTTACTTCGTCATGTTCACTAACCATAACAAAATTCATTGATAACTTGCTTAAATCCTGATATGACTGAATTATCTTTCAAATCTTAAGTCTGGGATTTGAAATCTATTAAAATATCCTTCTTTAAATATATTTTATAACTTTTCTATGTCACTTCTGACCCCCAAAATTTTTTTTTCTATAACTCGGAAGTTAATCCATCCATCTGCCCAGAGTGTTATTCTAAATCATCTGTAAATGTTTTTCTAAAACATATTTGGCTTCTTACCTTTCTTTCTAATTCTTATTTACTTATAGTTTCCATGATCTATAAATTGATTTTTAAATTGTAGCTTTTAATTTTAATTTTTCCCAAATTAAACATTGGTAATTTGAAGGTATTTGTTATTTTTCTTATAGATTTCATTACAACTGAATTCTGTACAATAAATTTGAGTCATAAATTATTTCCATTGGCAATTTAATGCATTCAAACATTTATTTTTAATATTTTTTAATTGACCAAACCGAGTACTACAAATAAGGCTGTATATATTTGTGAAATATAATCTTCAGATTCACTAGTAATGAAAGGTGAAATTTTAGCTCTGTGACCTTTGTGAGCACGCAATACAAAATTTATGTAGCTGAAAATATTACACAAATATCAAATATGAAAATTATTTTGATTCACAGCCTTTAATAATTTTAAAATATGAAAATTTTGATTTATAGTCTTTAATAATTCTGAAAGTTGCTTTTTTTTTCAGAATCGAAATTCTCTAAATAACATTATAAATTAAGGAGCAATGAAAATTTTCACTGTTAACACATACTGTCCAGTTTTAATGAATATTTTTTAATATTGTACAATTTTTGTGGTCATATGCTTTAATGCTGAAATTATTTATTTCTTCGAGTCACTTTCATAACTTAAATTCTATATACTTTTGTATTATTTTAGTTTTAAATTTATACTGGTATTGTGGCCTGATTTCTGATCATTATTATATAAATTTGTATTACACAGTTGAGTTCAATGTAAATGTTTTGAAGCAAATTAAATTTTTTATGTGTTTAAATTAAGTTATTCAACAGACTAAATACTTATCTATGTTGTGATTTAATATTTAGAAATTTTTCACTTGTATATATTTTTTATTTGTATCCTTATATATTTAGTATTATAGTATTTTATTTGATTAACTTATTTAATTTCTAGTCCAGATTTTTGTGCTTAATTTTATTTAGCAGGTGAAAGTGGAATTGCTTTATATCTTGGATATATTTCATATATTATTAAATGAATGATTTTAATTTTTTGGCTTAATATTTATATGTTATATAGATTTGCATTTTCAATAGTTCTTATTTATTTTTCTCATTTTTTAATTGAACCGCATTTTCAAATTAGATATTATATATATTTGGATGATCATTCCGGAATTTCCAGTTTAAAATAAATCATAAAGTGACACAATAATTATCAATCTCCTTTTTTATTTTGCATTGATAAGGATAACTAATTACTTAATTTAAAGTTTTATTTAATTGACTACTTAGCTAGAAACGTTAAAAATTAGTAGAGGGGAAGGTTTTTAATTTCCTTAATGTCTAGTCTAACTTTAAGGATTTAATTGTGTATATATGTTATACTAAATATTTTAACAGTTAAAAAAAAATCAAAGTAAAATGTCTTGGACACCTTGTTAAAGGACAAGAAGAATTTATCATGATAAAAATAAAATAGATCTCTTCTAGAGAATCTTTAAAAAGATTGATCTACAGACATATAGAAATTCACAGCAGAAATGCCAGTCAACATTTTAATGAAATCTCATTCATTCTCTTTGTATCTCTTTTTAGAATTGCTGTGATAATTTCAAACACATATTTTAATCAGTCTAATTTTATTTACGGATGTATGATTAACTAAGTAACATTAGTTAAATTAATGAATCAGTTATTTCAATTTTATTTAAGTTATAGTAAACTAAAAATAATGTGCAAGCTAGATTTCTAATAAACAATTAAAAAATTGTTGCATATACTTTTAATATCCAAATAGGAATGTTACTACTAAAGATTGTTGATTTTTATAAAGTTTTTATCATTTTTAATACATTTATATCATTTTTTTTTTTAAAATTTCATCTTTACAAATTTGTTTACGCGTAGTTTTTGCTTTAATTTGAATTGCTTCTAAGATGAGTGAATTATTTGATAATATTTTACGTTTATCTGACATCCAGTGAAATAAAAGCAGCATAAAAATTATTGGACAGAAATATTATTGTAACTGGTATAGCTGTCATTAATTTATCACTGACTTTTTTTTTTATAAAATACATGAAATTAATTTATTTTTGACATTGTTATGTATTGTTAATTATATACATGCATTGAACACAGTAGCATAAAATGTATTGTATAAGTTAGAGAAGACATCCATTGTACTAATGACAGTGTTAGCTGGACTAGTTCACTCTTTTTCAATAAATGATTTAATATACCATATAAAAATATATGTAAATATATATGTATATATGATATAGCTTCTGAACTCAATCGTGGAATATTTGTGCATATTTATTATTTAAATTTAAAATAATAAACTGAATACTGAAGCATGCTTTAGAATTAAGAACAAGTTGTGATTGGAAATTCCTGACTTTAAACCACAAATATTTTACAAGTAAAATTCCAGTTTTAATAATCAATTATTTAACCTGTTCTCCTGAAAAAATGACATATTGGATTTTTAAAAAAATTGATATATGACTCAATTTTTAAAATAATTTTAATTAGAATTATTTAGTTTATATTATCAGAAGGGTATATTAAGGAATGTAATAAAGCTGAAATATATAGTCATTACATGTTTAAAATTAAAAAAAAAAAAATTAAACATTTTTTAAAATTATTATTTTAACATTTCTTTACAATTTCTAAATTTTAATAGATAAATTTACTTTTTATTTTTATTAATCAATTCATTACATTCCCTATAAAACTTACAATAAAATGACATACAACATGTTTTATCTATGACAATCCTTTAGTAAAAAATTGATAAAAATATGTTCATTGATACCTTTAATTTTTTTCAAGGATCCCATAAGAAATGTTTCCTTGCAGGAGTCTGCATATATTAAATGAAGAGACAAAAATATAAATAAGTCTTCAGGCTATAAATGGTTTAGATTCTATATATGTTGTAGCAAAAAGAAAATTGTTAGATTTAGTACAATGTAGAATAATAATAATAATAATAATAATAAGATGAATTAATTAAGAAAAATTATCCAAAAAATCAAATTGATTTTATAATAGAATTTTTGAAGTGGCTGGATAACAACATAGTTGCTAAATTTGAAAACAAATGGTATGTGATGAATGATGGTTGGCCCATGGGACTGCCTATGAGTGGAGTTGTTGCTAGTGTTGTCATAAACCATTATGAGAACCAAATTCTTCCAAAATATTTCACAACGGATCCAACTTTCATATACTCTCGATATGTTGATGACATTTTTATTGCAGCAAAATCTTCCACCACTATTAACATACAAAATGAATTTCAAGCCATCTCAGGATTAACCCTTAGTAGAACAGAGGAAAACAAGGAACAAGAAATAAAATACCTAGACTTGTTAAAAAAAAGAGAGAATACACACTTGGATTATAAAATGATGATTAAACCACTGCACATACGAGGTTACACAAGTCCAAAATCTAACACCCCCAACACATATAAATGGGCAGGTATGAATGTGTTCCTTTTTAGAAATCACCAATTATGTAAATATATAGCGGATAGGAAAAACAATATAGACAAATATACAAAGGAAATTACTAACATAGGCTTCAAACATAATACAATCAATCAGAAAATAAAAATATTTTATAGAAAACTAATAAATAAATTGCCTAAAGACAATATGAAATACCTAACAATTCCTTTTGTACCTAATGTAACACCAAATATTGCAAAAACATTGGCTAACAATTTTAAATTTAGTTTCAGAACACCTCCCAACACTAACCGGCTGATAAATGATGCTATAGATAAACAGATAGAGATCAAGCCCCTCATGTGGTCTATAAAATGACATGCCCTCAATTAGGCTGCCATGCATCATATTATGGTGAAACTCGGGCTAACCTGAACACAAGAATTTATCAACATAGGTATGTCTACAATAGGGTCAAAAATAAAAATGAAGGATTATCAGTTTTCTGGGACCACCAAGCAGCCACAGGCCATGTATTTGAACCTAGTTCTGCCCAAATAATTTGTACAAAAAAAAATGATACCAAAAGAAAAGTTAAAGAAGCTTTCTATATAGCAAATGACATTAATGTCATTAATAGAAGAGAGGTATGTTTTGCTCTCTCTAAACAATGGACTAATTAAAAATTCAAACGCATTTGCATAATCATAACAATCGTTAGTTACAAAGCTATGAGTATTCAAACAGGAAATCTCAAAAGCGCTTAGCAAAGCTATTATAAATTAGAGTAAAATTATAGCTTCACTATTTAATGTGAAAAAAAAAGTCGCATACTTATAATAATAATAATAATAACAACAATAATAATAATAATGATGATGCTCTTTTTATTATCTGTATTACCTTTCATACCATAAAAAAGATTTCATTTATCTAAGTAGAAGTTATCTAAAACATAAATTCAAGTGTTTACCACAAAATGATTGCTTACAAATAATAAAATGTTACTGTAACCTTGCAGGAAAATAATAAATATATAAATAAAAATGCAGATATAACTTACCCAACAGAACTCTTCATGACTCATCCTATTCTGATCACAAAGTTAAAGCAAGTATCCAAAAAGTTGTTGGAAGATTTCTGAGAAGCAGAGCTAGAATTTGAAGAGATATGTTGCCTATCTCAAGTTAAATTGATGAGAACCAAAACAATCTGTTTGAACACATGCTGTGTGATCACCACTCCATACAGTCAAAAAACTTTTATATCTGATTTTTAGGCAGGCGTCACTATTTATGAATGCTGTAAAACTATTGAAAGTGCAGTGTGTCTACCCAAACACTGCCTAGCATAAGAAGTTGCATTTTTATCCATGTAAAACGCCTTATGGTGCACATTGCTTGTATGGCTATATGCACACACCCATTATTCAAACATCACTCTCCTAGTTTTGAGTATTTATAGTCCCAGTATTATGATCATAAATGTGGTGATTGCTGTATGTAGCTTTGAATTTGTCACACTGGTTTACATATATATATATAACTAATTATATATATATTGGTATCACATAAATATTTATTACTTGACAAGGATCTATATATATATATTATAATGAAACAATAGTAATCATCCTCATTATCATTGGGGAAATATTATGTTAGTTTATGGTTATATAGAATTTTAGAATTAAGATTAATCATAAACTACATGTATAGATTAGCAATTACTTTCCTGCTTACCCTCATTAAAATACTAATGTATTATACTGTAACCTTGGTTATAGTCAAAGCCCAGACAAAGTCAAAAGAGTTAGATTGTTTTGGCTCTTAATTAAAACGTAAGTTATACTACTTTAATTATACAATGTTTTTAATGAATGAGAAATTCACTATTTCACAGTTTATTTTATGTTTTGTTTGCGAAAATTTAAACAAATAAATTTATGAATCTTTTTGTTTAAAAGATTAAAATCAATCTTTAATATCTTTAATTTGGACAATGATAATAAATCTTAATGATAATTAAATCAAGGTTTATATAATTTGCACTATCAGCTGATAATTATCTAGTTATAAAGAGTTCGTTGTTTAAATTAGAGTTGCACGAACAGATAGCACGTGATGTATAAAAAAAATGAATGTTGACTACAAAAATAAACTCTGCCGTATGAACTAAGAAAAATACTGGAAGTATATTTTTTTAATATTGGAATCCATAACAAAAATCCATATGATAAATATAAAACATATCTTGTTTGTTTAGTTTATTTTATAACGTGGAATAATTTTTAAAAAAATTGTTCAAGCACTCATCTCTATTCGTTTGTTATATTTTTATTTACCATTGTCAAACTTCCTCCACTCACAACTTTGACGCCATCCATTTCTGATAAATATACTAATGATTATTACTAATCATTTTAAAAACTAGAGATTATCTCTAGTACAGATATAAACTTTAAACCTCAATTCATTTCTGAAAAAAAAAAAAACATAATTAAAAGATTTTACACCAGTTTGAAATATGTTTTATGTTATTTTTCTCATATGTCAAATGTGTTGACCAGGAAGTGAACCCGGGCCAGCTGCTTGGAAGGCAGCTATGCTAACCACTAGGCTATCAAAGCTTGACAGAAATGTTTTATTTTCTATTCAATTCTCTATTATTGCCAAGGAATTAATTAACTTTTCTTAGTATTTGGAATTAAAAAATGAAATATTAATGGATTTAAATACAACAATATATACATTATCTAAGGAAATATGATAAATACTTCAAGGAACAATATTCTCACAAGTATACCAAATTATTTTATTATTCAATTTTTGATTATTTTATTCTATTGCAACTCATGGCAGCTGTAATAGTAAAAGTATCTATTTGAAGACTATTTTCTTGTAGGATGCATTCAAAACTTTCTCTTAAAATGCTACAATATAACCACAAAAGAAAACATTGCATAACTGGATAAAATACCATGGTGTTAAACAAATATTTTAAAATTAAGGTTCTACTGCCTCATATAAGTTTACATTTTATTACAAAATTTAGTCTTTAAATAAATAATGTGTAGCATCATATTCATAACAGTAATTTATATAATTAACTATTATATAATGTGTATTAATTGAGTGATATTATTGTATTAAAGATTTATTTATACTTTAATTATTAAGGTGTGTCAATACATTTTATTTTATTTTTTTAATACCAATAACAATCATTAATTGATACTATATATTTTATTAGTTGTACATTTTTATTTATTTATTTTTATTGTATTCTGTACTACTATATTATTATATTATGCCAATAACATAATAATACCAATTTAGTGATTAATTTATTATTGTGTATATTTTTTATGCTTTTTTATTGTTAAGTTTATTTTATTATAATAAAAATATATAATAGTTCATTATTCCTATTATTTTCTATTTTACTAATTAGATTATAAACCTATAAATTATTTTTTCTTCATCTCACCATCTCATCATTTGAACTGTGTACGAAACCCTTTTTTGAACTGACCTACTGCTTAGAATGTTAACAGTAAAATAAAAGTCATTATTTAGTAGTGTACATTGGAAGTTCTTCTACAAGGGAAGATGGCACCCTGAAACTCTGGTCATAGTCATGATTAAAAATAATATTACCATTTATCTGTGATCTTATAAGTGATTGTCACTAAAGTGGTAATAGTTAGAAAGTATAGCATCTATATACAGGCTTGATCATCATCATCAATCTCAAAAAGGGTATTGAGTGAGAAGTTAATAACTATATTTAGTTAGCTTTACTGTTGTTTAGAACTATTATTTATTACCTAAATGGTTACCTTTATCATGGGATCTTGATAAATGATAGTGGCTACTAACCAATCACCATCCCTTCTCTATTACAATATTATAAAACTAATAGCATATATTCATTATTATCATAGAAATTTATGAATTGCCATGTTTTTTTTCAATTCTGCATTTTTTTTTCATATTTTTTTATAAAAAATAAAAAATAAAAGTATATATAATAATGTATATATATAATGTATTACGTGATATGAGAAATTAAGGCTGGAATCATTAGAAGTTGTTGGGATAGCCTAGGATACTGTTAGTTTTTATAAGTATAGGAAGCTTATCCTTTTTTCATTTTTTCACTGCTAAAGAAATTATCTTTTCATAATATATATAAATTGAATTATCTAGATGATAAAATATCTTGGAATTACTAGGGCCTAGAAATTAGAAAAGAATTGTTAATGCTTGTATCAAAATCGTTTTGTTTTTTTTTCATTTCAAATTTTAATGCAGTTTTTTCATCATAAAATTAAATAAGCACAGAGAAAAAAATAACTATTATTATTTAGTAATAATTTACTAAGGCTGTAACCTTAGAAATAAGCGTCTGAAAAATACGAAGGTAGGGACCTCTATAGGTCTTAAAACACAAGCTTACGCTTTGTCCTAAAAATACATGACACATAACTTTCAAAAGGGAAAGAGAGAAAAGGGAAGAGAATAGTAATTCACACTCCCACTAATATGAAATGAAAACAACGAAATTACATATGTTAAGAATGAGTAGCAATCGCATGATATTCCTTGTACCCATTAAATTTATAACTATAAAGTTGCTTATAACATTTAGGTACACTTAAATTCAAAATATTTTTTTTTAACCAATTCATGTCCATTATGAATTCTGGAGAAATGAGTTAAATTTTATTAGTTGCTAATTACAACCTCATTTCCTTTAATCTAATGTGTAGTAAAAATGTTTGCATCCATAAGAGAAATTGATTGCTATTAAAAAATATATATTATTGAAGCAATCTATATTAATTTCATATTTATGCAAAATAACATATCACATCATCAAATACCTATTGTTTGATTAATCTATTTTTTAATTTTTTTAATATTGACATTGATATATAGATGTCATATTGCATATACTTAAATTTAAACATATAGATCAGGCTATACTATTTATTATTTACATATACACATGCTTATACTGTTGTTACTTTTATTGGTTTAAATTTAATTTATAACTCCATCTAGAAAAAATAGTATACTAAAAGAGCCTAAATATTCCTAAGTACAGGAAGACCATTAGTTTATTTGATAAAATGCTCTTCCACTGAAAAATTCATGTGATGTTAAACAATTATAATTTTTTGTTGTGTGTTTATGGTTTGATTGTCATTCACTCAGCCATCATAACATCTGATTGGCTGTCAGAGAAGCATTATAATGAGTGCAGGGAGATTTCCAGTTTCTTAATTTAATTTCAGTTTCAACTATCTGTGCTTTGCAAATTAAAATATTATTTACATACTTTGCTGCTGGTTATATAATCTAAAAACTACTGCATAGTAAATCGTAGGATTTCACGCTGTGTGTTTATAATTTAGACTCAGTGAGTTAATAGGGAAAATATTTAAAACTTCATGCTTTCAAATCTAAATACTTTCCACCGGCTTAGATATATAGAAAGAGAAGTAGAGAAAAGGGTGGCCGCTCTTTTCTCATGTGTTTACGGTTTGATCGTCATTCGCACAGCCATAATAACATCTAATTGGTTATCAGATAAGCATTATAATGAGCACAGTCAGATTTCTAGTCTCCCAATTTAATTTCAGAACTGTTTTTCATAATTTTTATTTTTTTTTACCTATTGTTTAATATATTCGTTATTGATCTTTTAGAAACACATTGAAAAAAAAAATCAACTAGGTGACTTCATAAAAGAAATCATTTCCATAATAGAAATACTCTTTTAATAAGAATATACAAAGCTGAGGAAATTTTTTTAAAGACTAGAAATAAAATGATCATATGAAATTTTTGGATTTAAATCTTTTACTGAAAGGTATTACTGCATATAATTGTGGGGTTTAGAAATTGTGGAAAAAATAAAAAAGATTGATAATTATAAAAATAGGTTATTGCTGAAGATCTGCAGGAAATTCAAAAAGAGAACAAACAATCAGTAAAAGGATTAGAGAGATAATGAATTTTGAATACTTTATGGTAAATGAAATCAGTACCAGACAAACTGTCAAATCTTTCAGTACAGATTCAGAATTGACAGGTTTAATAAAACTACTAGAGAATTTATCACCGATTTGGAATTTCTAAAGATTTCTTTACTAGTTAAAATTAATTATCTTTAAAACGTCCATGAGTAAAAAGATGTGAAAATATATAAGTGTGTTTGGTATGTGTAAAATCTCTATTTTAAATTATGTTTATGAATGCAGAAAATTTGTGATAGGGTGAGAGAAAGATATGTTCAGGATAAATTTATTTTGAATTTTGTTTTTTTCAAATAGCCATTTCACACGTATTTTAATGTTTTTAATATATTAAAATATTGATGTATGAACAATCATACTCAAGTACATAAAAGAAATTTTTTAAAAATATATATAATTAAAAATCTACATACATATAAATGTCTCTGTGTTCTATGGTACAACATTGTCAGTCATTCCCATGACATAATTCAAATTGAGATCAAATAAAACATGTTTTTGTTTTAGGTTCAAATCAAGCTTGTTTTTTGTTTTTTTTGTAGTTAGCCAAAATCTTCCCACCCATATGACAACAACTCTGATGATAATATCTTTATTATTCCTTTTTGGCTGAAGAAATTTTTTTTTGTGGACTACTTAAATAAAGTCACCCCCCCCCCCGCCCGCTCTTTATTTAGGAACATACTTATATACTTTACAATTATTATTTTTTATTACAGTTTACTTTTCTATCATCATTATGTTATGTCTATATTTAATACCACTTTATCAATTGTTTTATCATGTATATTATTTACTTATGCTTTTAAAACATTTATTGACAGGAAAGTATATATCTATTTTAGGGTGCATGCGTGAAGAATAGTTTACTTCCACAATATTTTATTTACATATATATACTCAAATTGAAATCATAAAAAAATAAAATATTGTTTTTTTTTATTTAATTGCTTCTAGAATGATTAGAATATTTTTCTCATATACATATTATTTAATTCTTTTACTTTTACTTCAATTACAATTGAACATAAAGGATTATGTTGTGATATTAAATAATTACAGTTAGATAATTTGAAAATTTTAGTAAATATTAGATATTAATAAAGATTAGTCACACAATCGTATTTTAACAACAGCGATTTAGTAATATAAATGCAAATTTTAATTTAATGTCTGTAAATTATCATTGGGTGTATATAAATACACACACACATGCTTTCTCTCTTTATAAATTTTTTTGACATTAGGGTACTATAATTAAACACCATAATTAATCTATATTAGTGATAGCATCACATGAGAACGAAAGATACCAAAATGTATGGGTACTGAAATGAGTTCAGACCTATATGACTATATAAGCTGATGAGCTTGGATTGAAAATATTAAGGTGTTTTTAATTTAGGATTTATAGTTTTATAGTTAAGTGGAGATAAAAGGTGGCTGCTAGAGAGTTGCATTAGATTTTAAGATCTAGGTGCAGTGCTCTCAGATACAAGGTTCCTCACTGATGAAGTCCACAAGCCAGAAACTATTCTGGGATATTGGATGAGTTAAGCACTAGATTGGAATTTTATGCACAAACCTTTTGGCATCAATTGATTACTCTAGTTTACTGTGTGTGGCAATATGTATAGTAAGTTTTGCCTGTTTGAATAATCTTACATTTATATAGAATGATGTTTTAGCAATTGGAATCTTCTTTAACTGTCTTGATTTTTAGTGCTTGCACATGCGTGACTTAATGAACATGATCAAACCACTGATAAATATCAGGGTGTGTATGACTTTCAAGATTACTAAAATCATAATTTAGAGGAATTTCAAGAAATGATGTTGGTATTTTAGATTCAGAGCATAAATTGAAATATATAATTAAAAATTGAACTAAAATTTATCCAAATTTCTTTAAAATCAGTTAATGAATGCTGATCCTGAGATCATTCATTTTTTATTATTGAGTTTAATTCTTTTGTCATCAAGATTAACTTGATGGTAATAATTTTGCTTAAAAAGCTAAAACTTTTGAAATGTTCCAGCTGTGAAGAAAATACAATCTGACCAATTTAATTAAACATCACAATTAATTTGGTACTTGAATATCACTTGGTGTGACAAAAAAGTAACCTTTCATTATTTTTTGTAGAGAGTTATTACCCAATGATAATAGTGATTGACTGTATATTAAAATCTCCTGACTGGATTATGGCTGAAGAATGTAGTAAGAATCAGTTTTTCTGAGTGAACAGAACAGCTGCACTTTGCCTATTACTTTAATGCATATATATATATATATATTGATATGAAGATTTTTATGGGTTGCATATATAAAAGACATATTTTACGGATTCATCCTTGTTAAAATATTTTAAATATTGATATACCAATGTTTCAACTTGATCACACAAGTCCACTACTGGGTGATAAAAGGTAGAAAGATGGTTGTAGAGGCACTACAATCACTGACTTGTATTCTTATAAAATTGTATGCAAAAATAGTAATTTGTTTGGAAATAAAAAATTGCTTGGAAAAGAAGTATTATTTTTAATAATTTATTAAATAATACAAAAAAATTTTTAATAGAAAGATGATTCCTGGAGTAGTATACATTATCTCTTGTTTTTATAAGAAGATGTATATAGGTCAGAGTATTTTGAGTTTAAATGAAAGAATAAATGTACATAAAAGTAGTTAGAAATAAATATTTTGTCTGCTTTATATAGCCATGAAAAAGATATAGGTCCCACTATTAATTTTGACGAAGCTAAGGTTGTCTTCTTTGAGAGAAATGAAATAAAGAGAAAAATTAAAGAATCTTTATTATAAAAAAATTATGATTCTGAAGCAATTAATCTATTTAAAAGTTCTTTTAAATTGTGTATCATGTTTAGTTTAAATATGTTGTTATTTTGTTGTTTTTTACACTTGCGAAGTATGATTGTAGCAGTCAAATTATTGGTAATGTTTTAGAGTTTATTTTATTTGCTAGTCTGGAGCCTGCTAATAGCTCTAAATGAGCTTATTTATTTATTTTTTAATGATAAATGCTACAAGAGAAAGTACCTGAAGCCTCTATCTATGATGGTCCCCATCCCCAGACCAGTTTCGAGCTATGGCTCTTTTCAGTGAGAAGCTAGGACACTGAATTTAGTTCAGGTACATATAGTTTCTTTAGTTAAGGAGCTGAATTTGAAGACATGTAGGTGGCTGAAGATTTAGAACTTTTTCTTAATATTTAAAAATTAGATAAATGCTTTGCTTGAGTTAGTATTTTGAATCTAATGTCATAGTTGCTCAGTGAAGAGAGTCAAAGCTCAAAACGGGTCTGGGTATGGGGACCATCATATATAAAGGCTTCAGGTACTTTCTCTTGAAGCATTTATCATTAAAAAATAAATAAATAAGCTTGTTTAGAGCTATTAGCAGGTTTGTTATATATATATATACTCTCACGATAAATATCTATTAATAAAAATATCATAATTAATTATTTTCCAAATAATAGTAAATAACATAATATATTTCAATATAAAGTTTAATCAACAGTAGTATTTTCAATTATATTCATAATAATTTTCAACTAAAACTGACTTAATTTCAATTTTGAATTTATTTATTTTTGTTTGGGGTCTTTTACTTCAACAAAAGAGCTATTGTAGGTTTATGGGAAAAAAACTTGCATAACCTCAGGAATTGTCAATAAGTAATAATTGATAATTTATTGATTAAAAAAAAATAAAGTTTCTCTATATTTAATGGATATTATCTACTCATTTATATTAATTATATTTATTGTTTAATTGCCAATATAAGTTAATATATAATTAATTTTTACCTCAAGAAATTAATCAAGTCTTGTGAATAACTGATTTGAGAGCTAATCATTTTCTAGCCTGTTTATAAATAAAGAGAAAACAAAGGGATTGGACAGATATTTCAGTCTTTTAGAAAATAAATTCTGTGAAACATTTAAACTTAATGTGAATTTCCAAAAAAATTATAACAGATGGTATTTTTGTAGGTAAATTTACAATTACAGCACACAATTTTTGTAGTGTTTGATGATTCATGGATGTGCTCATTTTTAAACATAATGTTTTATTTTTTGTAAATTTAATAAAAGGACTACTACCATTACCTTAGTTTGGTATAAAACTTTATTTCAAATTTCATACTAAAAATTAATTAAGATTTGATAGTATGCAATTTTTATGAATTATTGTCAAAATTAGCTATAAATGGATATATTAATCCTAGATTCTTCACCATCAGGAATAAGTCGATTCAAAGCAATAATAGATGCAAATGTTTTTAAAAGAAGTAAATCTCAAAAATGATCTTACTAGCCATATGTTTTTACTACTTATTAATAGAAAATAATTTCAGTGACATATTTAGATTTAAAAACAAAATCACATCAATATGAAAATCAACATGATCCAGAGATATGATTAACTTTATAGTGAAAATTCATTGACAGAACTAATCTAACAAATTGAGAGAATATAACTCTTGCTATTAGATGATTGTGACTTTTTCAATATCAAAATATATTTAGGTATAAATGACTGAATGATACTGTAATTTTATAAAAGTTTAATTTAGACTTACACAATTTATTACCCAAAATTATATATTCAATAAAGTAATCTTCATTTCTCATATTCTTATTTATCACCAAAGAATCACTATAAATATATATGCCATGTATTTATTTTTATTACATCAATTTTGTTCAATTTAAGTTTCTATAGTTTTATATTAGTTATGTTGATGATTGAAGATAGAGTTTACAATTATTTGGGATGTGGAATAAAGTGTTGTTTTGATTTCCCCAAAATTTATATCGCAAAATTTAATTTTTCTGTCTTTTACTCATATTAACAACACTTTTATCTTCTAAAAATCAATACTCCTGCTGTTATTTTTTCTAACTTCTTTTAAAAAAATTTTAATACTTGAATGCTTTATTTTATAAAATAATCAGCAATGTAATACATATATTCTAATAATCAAAATTCATCATAAAAATTGGCTTTGAAATAGATAGTTTTAAATGTCTGAAGGGTTTATAAAATCTAGATTTATTCAAAGATAAATCCAACTTCTAAAAAAACATAATAAAAAAAAAACATCAATGCAACCAATAATTTAAAGTAACTTATTTATTTTTTTAAAAATTCCAAAACTAAAAAGTAAGCAACTTTCACTATTAGGTGAAGGTTATTTTTAAATAATTATTTATTATAATATTATAATAATGGTCAAACAAATTGACATATAAAGTTATTCATCTATATACACAGTTATTTGATTTAAGTATTTGAATGGATGTTTTAATTTATAAATAATATCAAACATTATAAAATATACATTTTAAACATATCTTTAGAAATTATTTTAATTATTTAATTTATTTTAGATATAAGGATAATAATGGTTTTGAAGCATTTATATATTTAGTAGTGGCTTTTGTTGAATATAAATGCTAACAAAAAAAATAGATCATGTGAAAACAAAGTTTGTCTAACAATCATAATTAAAAATTTTTACATCTAAAGAAAGAACACATATACACAATATGTATATAAGCAATCATAATGTCTCTCTCTTATATATATATATATATATATATATGACAATAGATGGCGTTATACCAAAAACACCTTCAAGTGTTTGTTTACATATATGTCAGAGCGAGTATTTCATTATCTCTAACTTAATTTCCACCTTCATATCATGATTTCAAGCTATTTGCTATCGTCAGTGAAGGACAGGATTAAGAAACTAGATCTAAAACACAAACTCTGAGCATTTAAGAAACAGTTTCTATTCAGCTTGCGAGCGTGAATCTTTTAGACACGTAATGTCTTCAAACTCAGCATCGCATGCCAGATACCCATGTAGCTATCTGGCATGCGATGCTGAGTTTGAAGACATTACGTGTCTAAAAGATTCACGCTCGCAAGCTGAATAGAAACTGTTTCTTAAATGCTCAGAGTTTGTGTTTTAGATCTAGTTTCTTAATCCTGTCCTTCACTGATGATAGCAAATAGCTTGAGATCATGATATGAAGGTGGAAATTAAGTTAGAGATAGTGAAATACTCGCTCTGACGTTTATGTAAACAAACGCTTGAAGGTGTTTTTGGTATAACGCCATCTATTGTCATAAATACAAGCGTATGCAAGTTTTTAACTTGTGTTTTTTGTTTTTCATAAATGTACCTTTGAGGACTTTCTTGCAATGATATATATTGCAGAGACTTCTACTATGGGGTGATGCTGAACTGATATCAGACCCATGTAGCTATCTGGCATGCGATGCTGAGTTTGAAGACATTACGTGTCTAAAAGATTCACGCTCGCAAGCTGAATAGAAACTGTTTCTTAAATGCTCAGAGTTTGTGTTTTAGATCTAGTTTCTTAATCCTGTCCTTCACTGACGATAGCAAATAGCTTGAAATCATGATATGAAGGTGGAAATTAAGTTAGAGATAGTGAAATACTCGCTCTGACGTTTATGTAAACAAACGCTTGAAGGTGTTTTTGGTATAACGCCATCTATTGTCATAAATACAAGCGTATGCAAGTTTTTAACTTGTGTTTTTTGTTTTTCATATATATATATAAGAAGCACTTCACCACATTTTCTAGACTTGGCAAAATTATTTTAAACATTGTTCCCTTTATATTCTTGAGTATGAAGAATGAAAAAATGGAGGTATAATAAATATATCACAATAGTGCTCATATAAGTGGGAGCATATGGAGAATTTATAAAATTTACACATTTCAAAATTTTAAAACTATTTTTGGAAACCGTGGGCAGTAAGTTGCTGATGCATGAATGAAATTTTCTAAAAGCAATAAAAAAAATAAGTACGATTTGAAACTACTTTGATTTTTTGTGTGTGCTATCTATAAATAGTGCTCAAATTTTCTCAAAACATATGTGGAAAATCTGCTTACTGACATCAGGATATGTTTTATTACACAACTGGTTTTTTATATGTATTCTTGAATTTAAAAGGTTATTTTTTATAATAAGTATATTTCTTGTTTAAACATTTTAAATCACAATAAAATTCTTAAACAGAGTGCATTTTGCCAATGTGCTGACTGCTATCTATGAGGAAATTTGTAATAAATAGTTTATTTCAGAATTTTCAGTTATTTATAAATGATTAATACATATGTATTAATAAGAACTAGATATAAATAGTGTGCAACTAAAATAGTAATAAAAATATTATAGTATCAGAAAAAAAATTTTAAACTAAAATATAAGAAATTCAAACCAAATATTTAGTTATTTTACTTATTACTTGATTGATAAAGGATTGCGTTTTTATTTATGAATAAATACGTAATTTATTTAATTACATATTTATTAATAAATCATTCTATTATATGTCACTTTAAAATATTTCTACTGCATAATACCATGGTCTTAGTTCTTGACAGACTTCATTGCTTAAAAATTGTGATATTTCATTTATACATATTTATTCATTAATAAATAAATAATTTACTTATTATTTATAATTTTTAAAATACAGGCATTCTTCATATATCTGTAGCCCAATTATGTGTGTGATCATGTGTATCAGTGATATGAAATAGTGTGGATAGTTGAAAGTCTGAATTCAAATCCCCTATATTTATTATTTATAAATAAATATAATAAAGCAACATTCTGATTTATTATTTTAGAATTATTTCTTGCAAAAATAAATAATTAATGATAACCAGATGGCAATATCATCTAATTTTTGTTGATTACTTATGACTACAAAATACAGTTTTGGAATGCAGTGATATAGTGCACATTTTTTCTATTAATTCAGATATTACAAATAAATGAATGATTTCCTAATTATGAATAAATGAGAATGGATTTTAAGAATTCTTTTATAAAATGCTTTATAAAATCCAGTTAAATAGAAAATCTTATTTTTATTTAAAAGAAACATTTATTCCTATTTAAAATAATTATTTATTTATTTAGCTAGGTAGTTATAAACAATATACAGAAGAAATTACTGAGTTTTTTAATAATTTTATCTTAATATTATTTTTTTTCCGATGACAAACTAAGATAGATATTTCTTTTTATTTATTTTGTGCATGTTAAAATAAATTAATAGCTTTTGTTTATAATTATTATTTGTTTATATATATAATATGAATTTGTGTTTTTATAAATGAATCAGAATTAAGATTAGCAGATGTTAATGTGGTTTATAAATTATCTTATAGATTGGCTAGTATAAATATTTGTTTCCAAAATATCAAACAATACAATAATTATGGGGAAATTTTTCTAAAAAAATAATTAAGCCTTTATTATCAGTTCAGATGGTCATTGTGTATTATAAGTTTATATTTAAGCATAGTTTATCTACATATATATTCTATTTGAAATCTGAGAAAAAATAATCAAATAATTTTTAGATGAATTGATTTTGTTTTCTTTACATTTTCTTTTACAAATTCCAGTGTTATTCTATGATTTAGTCAAATAATTATTCCATATTGATAGTAGTCTGCCATGTTACTAATCTTTACTTTTTAATGTTAGCTTTACAGGATGTGTCCAATGTCAGAAAATAGATATTTAATATAGAACCACATTTCAGTTAATTTTTGTATTTTTGTTATTTTAATACTTATGATAAAAATCAAGTTTATATATTATAAAGATTTATATATGTTTTTTAATAAAATGTGATTATCTATTAAGATTGTGATATGAACATTATTTTGCAGCTTCTCTTTATTTTTTTTAAGAGAGATGAGAATGTGATCATCTTCTGTCTTGCCCTTAATAATATGTCATATATTTGTATCACACTTTCATCTATTAATTTATTTTCATCAAAATTTTTATCACAATATTTTGATTAATTCAGATATAGTTTGTTTTTTTTTACTTTCAAAAATAATTTTATTATTGCTATAAAAAATTATTACATTTACTCTATTGAGTCATTCTGCATATATATGTTTATATTGTGAGTAAAAGAAGATAATAATATAGTTATATACATATGGTGAGCAGAAAGAAGGCAATAGTTGGCCAGTGTTTTTTTTAATCCAAATTAACTTTATTAGAGAAGGCTCTGAGGGTTAAAACACTTATGTAGTCCATTTGGAACACTTTGTTTCTTGGTAGTTTCTTGTTCAATAAGGTCAGTTGTCTTAACAAAATGATCTCTATTTCCTATGTGGTTTTAGAAGAAAGGTTCAGTTCCTTCCATGAGTGATTATAGGGATGTTGGGATGCTGTGAATTTTGAACAGACTCCAAGTGTTCTCATAAAGTAATTTTGTTGATATAATTTCATGTTTTTTTAAAATCTTCTTTAAAGTACTGATAAATATTGCCTTTGCATTTGGCGGTGGGATATTGAAGGTGATTTTGCACCTAGTTATCCACAGTGAGTATATAATAAAAGTCAATATTCTTATGTGAATGAAGTTTCAGTCTTTCATGCAATCTTTAGTAGACAGCATTTTATAATAGTCCATTGAGGTATTTTGGGCTATCATTAGTCTTACAGATGTCAAGCCTGTACAGGATAGAATTATAAGCTCAAAGGTTTCTTCCTCTCTGTTACAGACAGGGCAGCAAGGATCAATGTTTTTTTTATAATTCTTCTGTAATGGAGGAAATAGTTTGTTGGAATTGCATTCAAGTTAGCCTTAATTAAAAAAATCCAAAAACTTTGGCTCCATCAATAAGAATTTGAATAGTTTAGTATTTTTGTGATTTGTTACTCCAAATCTTGGTCTTAATTGTGAAGGTTGGGGGTTCATTAATGAGTGGGGGGTCCATATGGAGATTTCACTAAGAAAGTATTCGGAGGAGTTGCCATTGAATTTGTAAAGATGGGAGAGGATTTGGTCTATCCAAGAGGACTTCTCAGGAGGAAGCATATCTGTGGGAGTTATTGGTTCTGTTGCAAGGATGCTATCATATTTTTGTGTCAGGTTGACTACCACTGTATGTGCTTTTTGATAGAATATTGCCTGAATGAAATGAAGGGACATTTCATTCTGTTTTCTATGGAATTGCATTTTTGCTGTGCTGATGGATGAAGTACGACCCTTCCAAAACAGTCGTGCACATAGTCTGTCAATATTTTTATGAATTCAGTTTAATGATGTACTTAATTTTTATTGTATTGATAAAACTATAGGCATAAAGAAAATAGATCACACAAAAAAATAACTTTATGTAATGATAAAATGGTCAATAAATTTTGTGTATTTAAGACTCAAAGTGTTAAACCCAGAAATCAACTTGTTTTTGCTGTTCTTTTATTTTTTTTTTTACATAGTGAATTTGGAATTTTATATCCTCAACTAAATTATAATAGAGTATATCTTGCCTCTGCTTATGTCAACTAAGCTATGGAATCACCTGTCAAAATGCTTTAATAATTGATCTTTTTTCATGAAATATGATCTTTTGCCATTTCTTTTACTTATTTTTTTCCCCCACAGTGTGTACCAATCTTGCATTATTGATTTTTTCCCATCTTTTTTTAAAAAAAAAAAAAATGCTGATAGCTAAAAGTCATTTATTGTTATATCATTGAATAGTGCTTGCTGGAGTGTTTCATAACTTTAATAGTATACTTACAAATTATGTCAATATTTTTTATAATTAATATTTCTAATATTTACAACTACTGATAACCAATATGACAAGTCTTACAGTTTTGTAATATGATGAATATTTTGTCAAAAAAAAATTCTATCTGAAAAATTATGAATACGCAACTAAGTTAAATAAAATTTATTTAATATGAAGAGATAATATTGCAACATGCGTTTTAAAATTACATAAGTAATATATTTATATATATAATCAAAAAAAACATTTGTTAACAATTATTTATAACCACTGTATTGTTAAATTTTTAAAAAAATATTTAGAAATTATATATACGTTTTATATTTGCAAATTATTGTCTACTGCTTATTAAACACACACACACACACACACAATGAATAAAAACAATACACATGTAATATGAATATTAAATTAAGCCAAACATGTTAAAAATTGTGATAACAGTTTTTACAAAAAAAAGACAAACTTAATTTTAATATAAATAAAATAACTACTTATTAAAAGATTATGTTAATTTTTTACATGTTATATTGTTAGAGATAAATATATAGGTAAAAAATGAGCAGCATATACATAGTTCTCTTGAGGCAAATACAATTCTCAACTGGATTAATGAAGAAATGGCATTATTACTAACTTTATCATTTGCTGAATGGTGAAGATTTTAAGAGTTTTTATTTTTGCTACACTTATCCCATTCTACAATGAATTTGTCTTTGAGCCTATATTAAAATCCAGATGATGGTGTGACTACGCTAATAATAATTCCATAATTTTCTATATATATATATATATGAAATGTAACAATTAGTCATAGCTGAATGATGTATAATTGAAACAGAAACAATTGCATTTTTCAATGAGCTATGTAAATGTCAATCAACTATGAAAAAGATAGTATGATACCATTCTAAGCTTTAAAATAATGGACAGATTTTACTCTCTGATTTAGAATAACAGTGAAGATGTAAGTTTAAATACCAACAAAATCAAAGTATAGATAGGAATCAGTTTATGTTTTTTATAGTTGTGTGGTATATGAAATAAAATATCCTTAATGATTATCTATTTGGAAGAATACAACCAGATCTTTCATTAGTGAAATTTTGAAAAAGGCACTACTTATCATTCAAAACAACTACTGGATAGTGAGAGTTCTTTCATCTATTGCATTCCAAATTTTATACTTTATTTAATAAATATTATTATTCATTTAATAATTAATAATTGGAATGCTACCTGAATTGAATATGAGCTAATTACTTACAAAATACCTCCAGGATATTTTTCAATAGTATTAATGCAAGATCCAATATGATTATTTTCGAAAGAAAAAAGTGATTTAATTTATACATCGTTAGATATATGTATACATCATTATTTCATTTTGCTTTACATAAAAATAATAACATTGTTAATAATTTATTGACAATTTAAAAGTATTGATTATAATTATATTGTGACTGTAAGTAAGTAGTCTGGATTCATAAAAGAAAAAAAAAATCTTTATTTCTTATAAATTGCAGAAGACAAATCCTTACTACAAAATTCATTTTCATTAACTTGCTATAGATCACTATTTTTATATAATAATTTAAATTTACATTCGAATATCAGCCTTTCAAGCTAATTGTGCAAACGCTTTGCGAGTGTTAATAATAAATGAATACTTTCTCACCAATACAAGATAAAGTATTTATGCAGGAATAAAAGGAATCTTCTTATCCCTACAACTCAAATATTTATATATGAGCAAATCTGAAGTACTGGCAAAGAAAGTGTGACAATTGTATACAGACGCTATATAAAATAAATGCTTATTTATATATAATAATTTAAAATAATATATTTTTATAAATCATTAACATTTTAATTATTCACATTAAAAATCTAAATAAGAATGGTGATAATTCATTATGAGAATACATGTCATTTGGAACATCCTGTGTAACACATGACCACCATTTCTTATGCTTGTTCAAACTGTTAAAACAGGCAAAACTCT
Source organism: Epiperipatus broadwayi (assembly GCA_028023455.1). Classification (NCBI taxonomy): domain Eukaryota; kingdom Metazoa; phylum Onychophora; class Udeonychophora; order Euonychophora; family Peripatidae; genus Epiperipatus; species Epiperipatus broadwayi. The sequence goes on from JAQFVV010006401.1 coordinate 1,647,831, forward strand.
CCATACCATAGTGCCACTCAGTGCAAGCCAAAATAATCAATGGATGCCAAAAGATTAGTGCATAAAATTCCTATCTAATGCTTACTCATCCAATATCCCCAGACTAGTTTCTAGCTTGTGGCTTTCATCATTGAAAAGCATTGGATCTGAAAGGACTGCATCTTCTTCTAGATGCAGTGCTCTCAGATCCAAGGCTCCTCACTGATGAAAGACACAATCTAGAAACTAGTCTGGACATATTATTACTAGGTGCGATCCAGGGTTCCTCATTGATGAAAGCCACAAGCTAGAAACTAGTCTGGGGATATTGGATGAGTAGGCACTAGATAGGGATTTTATGCACAAATCTTCTGTCATCCATTGATTATTCTGGCTTGCACTAAGTAGCACTACTGTATGAAGAGTTTTTACTATTTTAACATCTTGTGCATACATGAGTGGGGTGTATATACAATTGTTTTACTTGTCTGAGAAAGATAAAATAGATTAATAATTGTGTATATTATATTAGTCTATTCTTAAATTTAAAAAAAAAAAAGGCAATTTAAAAAAAAAATATATTATTTTAAAATAAATCTAAAATGTATTTATTAAAAAAATTAATATCATTTATTTTATTTGTCTTTTTAAAATTTTAAAATTATTATTATTAAATAAAAGTCACATGATAAAAATAAGTAACTAAATCCATGAAAAAACATTGGAACATGAAATCATGATAAGCATATGAAATGCTTTGTGAAAAAGACATTCTAAATTTTGATATAGCATTTTTTGGACATGAATAGAAAAATATATATTTTTTAGAGTATAATAAAATGGACTATTGTAATAAAGATTGTATTTTAAACAGTGTTGTAAATAAGCAAACAATGGAAGAGTAAGTTCACTCCAGATTGAGATCTATAATGACATCAGTAATTATCTTCTTGGTCAAAAACACCAGGCTATAAAAATAACTATTATCTAGGTCATCATTTTCAAAGGATTATAAAATAAAATTATATCAACAATAGCTCATATGAAAAAAAATAATAAAGTATGTAAGAGACAACATCCTATTAAATTTTAACAATAAAAATATTACTCTACTTTAACCTTTCAATTGTTATTTTTGTTTAGATCCTGTTGCTAATATACTTGGCCAAAATGCTATTTACGGTTTTTGGACTTAGCATGTGCCATCTCTTGGTCAATTTTGGTCGCAATTTCTTTATTTTAGGCTTATTTTATGGAAGATTCAAAATTTAAAATTGTAGTTCTAAAAATGTTTGCATATAGCATTATATTTTGAAAAAAAAAATCAATTTTCTTTGCTGGCTATTGGTGCATAGACCCATCTCTTTTCTCTTATTGGATGCCTGCCAAATCTGGAAATTGTGTGTAGGCATTTCTAAATGACAAAGTCAGAAACTAAACAAATATGTTCTACATGTTCATAATTGATTTTGAAGTAAATAAATATATTGTAATTTTTTACATTCATAAATAAGATTTTACATTACTTTATCGAAATATAAAGTTTGCTTTGAAAAATTTTAAATATTACAAAAAAAATAAGCATGGGGAAAATTATAGCTTTTCAGAAAAGTAAATTATTTGACAGCTATAGACTGAATAATGACATCACAGATTGGTTGAAATATAATTCTTTTGTTTTACGACTGGCTATTTTTTAAATGTTTTTTTCTTATATTTTTTTTCAGTTATTAACATTATTTTTAATTTTTCATAACATTTAACCAATTTGAATCTAAAAATATTCAATTTTTAGAAGCTGATTTAAAAAAATTCTGTGTATTTTAGATTAATATTTTAACAATAGAAACCGAATGGAAATGAAACTGATGAATAATATTGTTCTCGGATTTAAGTAGTGGACCAATACAAAAATTAGACAAAGATTAAATAAGTTGAATGAATCACTTAAAGGGTTTTAACTGAAAGTATAAAACTCTTGATCTCTATTCATTTCATTATTATAAAACTTGCTGAACTATTTTAAAATAATTAATATATTCTATATGCTTGATACATTATCCTCCAACAATTTGTTCTAAACTATTTATGAAATGGAAGCATCCATCTTTGTTTGATATTGTTGCTAAATATACACCATTGTCTACCATATTATCAGCAACATTTTCATTCACAATAGAGAACTTTAGCCATTATGTTTTTTTTTTAAAAAGGGCTGCTTAGTTTTCTTATTAAAAAAAAAACTATCATTATTTTCATATTTTTTTTTATTAAAAAAAAAGATCGAAGTTGCCCAGAATAGTTACAGCATAATATAAATTATATATAATTTTTCTTACATTATTCTATAATGCGTACATTACATTTGTGTGGTTTAATGTTGCTTAAGTGTGAAAGAGAGACCTTCATTTTTATTAAATCTGATTATCTATCTTAATGTATAAAAATAATATAATATTTATATCAGATGTTAAGCTTAAAAGATTAAGTATGATTATCATATCTATATATCACACACTTTAAAACACACACATATACATACAATTATACTTGGGGGGGGGGGCTAAACAGTTTTTTTTAGTAAATAAATTTGAATTCGTATATTTTTTTTGGTTAATATCAATAATTCATTGATGGGTAATAGTTTAATAGTCTCGTGCATATTTGAACCCTGACATATTATTATTTGATTATAGACATTTAGTAGAGAGAAATATTATATAATAAAGTATTAGATTTAACCATGGAGCTCATGTACATAATTTAAATAACATATATGAGAAGACACGTGTTAGTGCTTACATAAAAGATATAAATTAATTTATAAATTACATGCAAGTGTAATATATTTATACATATGTTATAAGAAACAGATAATATTTTGGCTAAATTTGAACTCAGACATCCTTGGTTAAATTAAATGCTATTTGGCAGTAATAAAATTCTCTTTACTCCACCTAGCATTGATGTTTATGTCCCTCATATAAATTTTACTTTCGTTTTCTATCTACAAGGCTCTCATCACTCATTCATTTATAACAAATTTACAAATGCACTTTTGTTTCCAAATTTCTAGGATTTGATAATACAATATGGTTATCAATAAAAGAATAAGATACAGACAACTTTCTTTGTTTAACTAAAACCTTTACAGTTACAATTTGGCTTGCTCAATTCATGAATCATGACAAAGCTAAGCCTTTACAGTCATTATATATATATATATGTAAATTTAAAAAATACAATTATAAAAATAATGATAATTTATCAGCTTCTTTCTTTTATGACCATAATAAATCATGTATATATAGTTTTGATTTTAATTATAGTAACGTAAAAATATTGGAAACTAAATGAAATAATAATAAAAGAAAAATTAAAGAAACAATGTTAATATATAAATACAAGCAAGATTTAATTGATAGGCAAGCAGCAAATGTTAAGATCACGAAATTTGGGGAAAGTTTTTACATCATGGAATTATGGAAAATCTGACATTTTAAAAATATTAGTTGACAAAAACTGCAAAGATGTCAAGCGTTGTTAGCCGAGGGGTCATCGCAGCAGCCTTGCAAGCAAGTAGTTGGTGGCAGACGGTTGTGGGTTCGCCTCCCCACTGATGCTATGACATATGGAAAAAAGCTACAAAGATAGTTGAAAGCACTTCTAAATGACGGTTATAGATTTTTATAAAGTTTTAAGTACTGCATTTTCTAATATTTATTTATAAATTTACATATATTATTTTGAAGAAATACAGACATCGATTTGTAAAATTTTATATATATATAAAATAAAGTGTGATCAAAGAATATTACTATACCTGAGTAGTCTATAATATATAAAATCATAATATTATAACTTAATAAACAAAAAGAATTGTAGCTTTTTATTTTATATCAAAAGAAAAGAATTATTTAACCTAAGTAGTGGCTATTAAAGAAAAGATCAGACTGAGTTATCAATCATATTACGGGTCATTGGATTAAATGAAACATACTTCTATAATTAGATTTCTCAAGATATCACAATATCAATAATTATAAACAAATTATTAAAAACAAACTACTATAACTCAGGTATATGAAAATCAAGTGAGGTGAGTACACAAGTAACTCAGTAAAATATCTTCTCAGGTATACAGACAGTAGATTTTATCCACTTTCATTTCTTGGTTGGATCTCAAGTGCATGTCTAAGTGAACAACAAGTGAATATGGTCTATCCGGGCACCACTAGGTTAGCTGGACCTAGACAAAGTTATATTTATAACTTTTTCACATGTACCAGGTTTGAATCCCTTTGGTACCTTATTTCTTACAAAATGTATGATTTTGATTTTAGACCCATAGCACTGTATGCACTAATATTTAAGTAAACACCTAGGTAACATAAAACATCTTTAAACTAAAGTGGAATATATAAAATTCATTAGACAGAAATCATTTCTTAGATCTTAACATAACAAATGTGTTTCAATATTTTTTTATAAGTTTTACTAGCTCAGATTATATTATTAATTTAGGATGGCAATTCACTCATCCTTGCATGAAATAGATGATGGGATGGTGGTTATAATAATACTAAGAAATCACTAAATACTATGAAATCAATATTTATTTATGGCCTTTAAACATTTAAACAGCTCATTAATTAAAACGTGATGATGACGATGATGATAATGATAACGATAATAGTTTCAACCACAGCTTTAGGACTAAGCCTAATCATAAAACCTAATTGTTATAAAGAAATTCATAATTATTGCTTAATTTTAGTATATCTAATTAAATCTTAAATAATCAATATCAACCATTGATGATGAATGATCACAATGAATAAAGACTATTATCAATAAAATACATACACCTCGTTTAATAAAACAATTTAACATTTATTAATTTATTATGAAAATCTACAAATAATTTAAAGATAAAACCAAAATTTTATATGAAATAATAATGAGAACAATAATTGATTATCTGGCAATCATAATGTTAATTTTGAATTCTTCCCCCTTTCCCATCAAAAATATATACATAAATTTGGATACTAAGTTTGCTAACGTTTTGGATTCACAAGAAAATATTTCATTAAAAAATATATATATATATTCACTCTTTTTTTTTCCTTTCTCTTTCGCACACATACTTTTATAATCTAACAGGTAAAGTAGAATGATAAAAAAAAATGTTAGTAGAAGTGAAAGAGCAAGATTTCCAGAACAAGTTTTAAATTATTTTTCTCCCCCTCCCTTCTACCCTCTGAAATGCTATACTTTAACTTAAAACAAAATCTAATATTTCTAATACCGCCTATTTTTCTTTCTTTACATTCACACACCATTACATATATGCAACAAGTATTATTATATTATGTATGTGCATGTTTTATCCCCATAATAACAAAAATATTATTTAAAACAAAATAATAATATAAAAAAAATGTTACATATTAATAACATTTCATAACTTTAGGTTAATAGACAATCATAATTTTAGTACATATAAAATCATTAATAAAGCCTATGTTTATCGTTATTAAGAAATTCTTGGTTTCAATTGATCCTGGTTGTTTTAAAAGTTCTTTAAACAAAAATATACCACTCTGTTGCTAAAGTTTTACTAAGTCTCTGATATCATAAAGAAAACATAAAAAAAAATTCATATTACCAGTTCCATTCTTTGGCCGTGACTTCCAATGATTCAAATTTATCTTGTTCAATGTCTATCTTTGCATCTACCATTTCCGTTTTTCTTTGGAACAATTTCTTTCTTGAGGTGTATAATTATTTGATGATGATGATCCTATTGAGGTTATTTGCTTTAGTGGACAATTTGGAAATCATTATATTAACTCTTCTTCTCTTCCTGTCGAGCATGATTCTTTTAGTGGATGAAGTACAGCAGTTGTTTTCACATTTATAATTCTCTTTGGTTTAAACTCAGTTACTGGAACAATTAATTGGACTTGATGATTTAATATTTATCAGTAGATTACTCTTTTCCTGATCTTCTTCCAATGCAGGTGAATGTTTTCTTCTTTTTATTTAAAAAACATCTTATTTCTCTCAGTCAGTAAGAAGGTGTAGAATATTATAATTTCAGACAAGACATCTTTTATTTTCTATATGATGTGCTGGCTGGATGGTCTGGCCAACAGACAAGATATATATTAATTTTTCTTACCCCACCATCCTTATTTCTTCAATCCTCAAAAAAAAAAAATTAATAATAAAAAAAATGACTTTTGGATTGAGATTTTTGTAGAGTTAAAAAACGCTTGTCCTTTTAGTTTCAATATTTTTAAAAGTCTCTATAACAATATCAACTGATTTTCCAGACTGCTTTTATATCCGATTTTTTTTTCTATTTTTGGCCATCTCTTTTAATTAGATTTATAACTTATTTTCAACCAAATCATTTTTTAGTTGAATAGTATGAAAAATCTCAGTATCCTGATTTTTAGACAAACTTTTGTTTTGAAGGAAAAAATAGTCTTAATCCTTTTTTACACCTATGTAACATCTCAAATTTGAGCTTCTTTCTTTTGATCTTAAGATGAGACATTTTTAAAATTAGACTTCTCACATCATCTCTAAGTTTTTCAACAGAAAAACAACCCTTATAATACAAAAAAAAATTGTTGAGTAAGAAAAAAAATAATATAACAGATTTGCTTTTTTCTCTCTCAATATTTAATAAATGTAGATATATTTATGTGATGTAACACACACACTCCAACACTCAAATCATGTATAAACTGACATTAAAATAATCTAATTGCTAGCTTAGTAATTATAACTCTAATATTTAAAATTAAATCCTTAGCTTTTAAATCCAAATTACAATTATAGAAAAGCAAAAATAGAAGTATAGAATAAGACATTAAAATTTAGCCAGTGTAGGTTAGTTGTAAAGAAAGTTAATATGTGTAATTTAAAAATGACTAACTAAATAGCTTTTATAACACACTGCCTATTATATATGTGTTATTACTTTACTTTTTAACAAAAATTTAAATATTGAAAAATCTAAATGTGTGTATTACTCTTTTTGAGTTTTCTATCAACACACAAACAAATAAAGAATATAACTGTTGTGCCACTCTCTATCTGTCTTAAACATTTAAAACTGGATCTTGTAGGGTTTGAACTTGGATGCCCTACAGCTTCATTTAATGTATAAAAATGTGATGATGATTTTTGTTCCACATTTTCTTTCATGCACATTACTACAAATTTAGCTAATGTCTAAATTGTAATGGCACAATATATATATATATATATGGTAACATTTATTTATATACGTTGCAAATATATTGGCATTTGGTAAAAGCTAAAAAAATAAAAGTAAATTTAGATTTTTTTTTTTGACTAATTTTTTTTTTTAAAAAAAAATAACGTACAATGAAAGTTAAATTATTCTTTCGTATTTTTTTAATGTAATTGGAAATAAAAGTAGAATTGGAGAGAACAAAAAAACTCCAAACATAAAAAAAAGATAAGAGAAAGTAAAAATATTTGGCTAATTAAAGATGGCCGAAAAATTTGATAAGAAAAGAGAACTTTATAACGTAAATTTTATAAAGAATCTACAAGATTATGAACCAAAAAATGCCATGATAATAACATGCGCAGAAATCCGAAAACTGGACCTCTAGTATAGAAAGGAGGGATTCGGTTGGAGGAATGTCTTGTTCGTTGGTTTTTCTAGTTGGTCTTGGATAACAATAATATATCCAAGATCGCTCTACGCTGAAGTAATTCAGCATGTCGGAGTGAAACGGAGCTTCTGAGGACATCGTGCCTGAAAATGTATACCAGAAAAGCTTTCATGACCGGCTAGGAGAATGGACACAAGATCAACTAATAATCAAAGGCCATGAGCTCATTTTAACCCTGAAAAACTATGCATAGTTATCTACAACCATCGTGAATTCACTAAAACTTAACGGTAAGTTATGCTTCATTATCCTGATTGTGACAAAGTTAACCATTTTAAAAACTACTCATAAAAATAAGCTTATAATAGAATCCCGATGGAGACTTTAATTTAATTGATCAAGAGACTCTTATTTAACCAAGAACTTTGTAATTAATTATTCAGCAGTTATTTTTTTATTATTAATGTTTCACATCAGAATTAAGTGTGTTCTCTCTAATTTATTTGATAAATAATTTATTTCAAACATTTTTTTAATGTATTAGAATAAAAATATTTCTAATACCAATTTTCATTTGTGCTTTATTAATAATAATTATTATTTTTATTATTAAATTTATTATTAGTTTAATAAGATTTAAAAACGTAATTTACCTTTGATAATATGTTTGAATCAGCCCAGGAATAATAATCATAAAAAAAATAATTCCCATTACGGTATGATGCAATACTGATTAAGTTAAAAGTATTTTTCTTTTTTTTATTTGTGAGACATTATTTGACTATTTCAGCGGACTCTTTAGAATAAAAGGTCCTGGTGCCCATATTAAATAAATTAAAAGCTGATTTCATCAATAGCATAATTCTCAACTATTAATAGGCCAAGTTGATCAGGAAATATAGCTATGTTTTTAGAATAGAAATACAACTTTCTTCTTTTTGACATAGCTTGATCAACTCACGCACAGTTTATATTAGTGTGTAGAGGCCTAACAAAACAGAAAACGTTATAATATATATATATATATTACTATAGAAGTAGTGTTTCATTCAATTTATTCTAATCTAAAAACATTTATCACAAGCCTGAATAGTGAATAAATATTAAATGGCAATGCCATATTCAAATCTCCAGATTTGTTTAACGATTATTAAGGCATATATATGTATAAAAACTCAGAATTTGTATAATGTGCTGCTATAGATTACTCAAGCTTACAATAAAAACTCAAGAGTACATTAAATAGAATGAATTACTTTTTCTAATGCAGGTATTAAAAATAGCAGAGAAAAATATTTTATAAGTAGTTCAATGGATTTTACTGATTGAAAAATATTGCATTTTTAAAATTATATATATATCACACTTTTTGGTTTCGCAAATTATTTTATGGCATCTCCAATTTTTGTTTCTTTACCTATTTCTTGAATATGTTAAATGCTTTTTATATTGCTTTAAATTAAAGTAGATATCGTTAAAAGTCATCATTTGAATTGTTGTATCATTGTTTAAAAGATTATCAAATAATACTTCTGTCTGTTCAAAATTTCACTAGCAGAGTACTATCAAAACATTGAATATTATATTTATGAATTTCAAAATCATACGCTACTTTCAGTGTGTCAGAAAACATATAACGGGATTGTAGATTCAATGAATGTTTATATCTAATTTGCATTTTTAATTCACCAATCTTTAACTTTTCTTGATAATTGTTGAAATTCTTCATTTAAATTTATATACTGGTTATAAAATTTCACAATCAGTTTATTATTTCCAATCAGAAAAGTGTGTACACCTGGGTCTCGTTTTACACGATAGATAGGTTCCTCAGAAAACACACACAAACAAAATCGCACAAAATATACATAACTTACATTGAAAAAGGGGAATGTGGTCTGTGATTTTTCAAAATTTGCGTAAAAGCAAAGCACCAACGTAAAATTATTTTAAAATTTGCGCAAAAAAAAAAAAATAAGGAAATAAAATATGACTAATAAAAAATTTCAAATTTGAAAAAAATTGATACAAGACAAACTTTTTTTAACTATAATATTTAATTTTATTCAAAATAATATATTTTTATGCATAATTTACAGTACAGTAATTTACATTTTTATACACATTTTAATTAATATCTCTATTTGCCAAAAAAACATGTTCGTTTGCAAACTGAGGAAATACAATTAGCGCCAACTTCACACTCATGTTGTGTCAATGGTTTTCTGGTGACAATGTAATTAGTACTTAATCTTTGAGATGATGATTTTATTAATTGTTTATGAAACTAACAACTAAAAATTAAATTCTTATTTTTGTCTTTAATTTTCAATTCCATTTAAAAATCAAATTTTGTTTTACATCACATTAATTTCAAGTCATCATAAGTAATTTTTAAATTGTTAATTACAATTAAAAATCAGATTTTAATTTTTAATTGTCAAATTTAATTGTGCTCACTGCTATTACTGACCTTTTATAAATAAACTTGTGGACATTAAATGATTAATAATTGATTACATTCTTTTTTAAAAAGCAAAAACAGAATGTGATTTAAAATGCAAAATTAACACGCACAATGTTTGAACAAATTTACATTATAATCTTATAAAATTTAATGTGTGTATACATAAAATGTGGAAATCATGATTTTAATTTCATTATTGCATAAAATCTTACTATTATAAAGCACTGAAAATATTGAAATTACTAAGATGAAAGTCAAATTCCAATAATGTGCTATTACTTTCAATATAATATAAGTGCACAAAATTTATTATTTAAAGTAATAGCACATTATTGGAGTTCGACTTCCGGTGAAACAGGAATCGCATAACTTCAAAATCATGTTAAATAAGTCCGCGTAAAAAGAGACCCAGGTGTATTTTCTTTTGATCAAGACACTAATAATAAAAGATTGTCAGACATCCTATCAATGTTTTTCTTTTAAATAAATTTATTTTAAAGTACTAACTTGAAGCCTCAGTTGAAAATCTTTAATAAACATAAATTAAAAATTTTAATTATTTAATATCCATTAAAATTGAACTTGAATAATGAATGTTTCTTAATATCATGCATCTAACATCATTTTAATATATTGGAAATAAACCTTATTTCAAATGCAACCATTTTTTTAACTTTAAGACATACAAATTTATAATAGTCTTCATCTAAAAATGATTATACATTAAGAACTTTTTTGCACTCTGATTCCTGACTATAATAATCCATAAATTATCATTATTTTGTACATTGGCTATAATTAACTTTCATTGTAATGATTTTTCTTTCATTCCAAGTGTTGTACAAACAATTAATAATATAAAATCATTTGAGTTAATATAGTCAACATTATAGTTGTGCTGCATAGTTCACTGCAGTAGTTGAGTGGCAGACTTAGAAGTTAATAGTATATGGATTACAATCTAATGCTGTCATTTCAGTGCTCAAATTTTTTATGAACTTCAAAGCAATTTACCATATTAGTTATTAATTAACTGCATTAACCATTTCTACCAATATGAGCATTTAAATTTTCAAAAAGAACTTTTCATTTCTTACTTATATTGATTGGAATATAAATTTTCTCTAAGTCCTTTTTAAATCTAGTGTTCATTAAAATTTTCAAAAGTTTCTAAAATAAAAAGCTACTAAATTAAAGCCTCTAAACCAGTGATCTTCAGCCCTTGGTCCGCGGACCAGTGCTGGGCCGCAGGAACGTCTGTAATAACAAAATAATAAGAGTTTAAACTTTTTATTAATATTAATATAAAAAAAAAAGAAACAGAACGAAAACAAAATCTAAACAATCATACATAAATTAATTTGTTTTTTTAGTTATCACAGATGTATATGGGGGGGGGGTAGAATTAAATTTTTTATTACTTTTCTAAAAAAATTCAAAATTAAAAAAAAAAGTTTTCTATTATACAAACTCCATATATATATAATTTCATCTTGCATATTTAACGTTGTTTTTATCAGTTATAACAATTATGCTCATCTAAAGCTAAGCAGCTTACATCTTTAAGAAAATTTATGTATAGACTTCTGCCAGTCTGCAAAACCATATTCTTATTTTTACTGGTCCGCAAGTGTGAAAAGGTTGAAGACCACTGCTCTAAACAAACCCAAGAACATTCAGCCTTTTTCCCCTCAACAATCTGACTTTGCACAGTAATTTTTAACCATGTTTTTGCTCATTTTAAACATTTCTCTTGAAAATAAGCTTTATTAAGAGTTACTATATAATTTTTAATCTTGATAGCATCTTATAGTGATAATTTTCTTAATATTTGAGGATTTTTTTTAAAGAGAATGATAATAAATGTGTTGATAACATTTTTTATCAGCATCAATTTTTAAGATAAACTCTTATCACTGCAGCCACATTATTTTATTTTTAGACATTCTTTTCATATTTTCATTTAAACGACTTTCAGTTTTACTGATTACATTTTGAATATATATTTGACCTAATTTTCAATTTCTTTCCTAAAACTTAACCCCCCCCCCCCAAACATTTTGTAGGAAAAATATCATGTAATATGTTTCAGGAGTTTTATTCTTCCCAATTTTATCATATTAAATAGTTTTCACATTAATTTCTTTCACTATCTCACCATTAGCCTGCAATCTTTTCACACATTTTTATTTTATATTTCCTTCCCAGAAACCAAGTCTTACATCTATAAATAGTACTATACTCAAAATGAATAGTCTAACAAATTTAATTCTATTTTTGACATTAGTAAGTTTATTTAGTAGTAAGGACTTTTGATTTGAAATACCTGTTTTGACAATAACTTTTTAAACATGAATTAGATATCTATTGCCATCATTACTCACACTGCCCATATAACAAAATTCAATTTCTTGTTCTTGATTTTAATTATTTATCCAAAAATGCAACCATCCTCTTATTTATTGTTTATTTATTATTATAATTTTAATTTTATCCACATTTATAATTTGAAACTGTCCAAAAGCATATCCCATGTCTTATGCAAATTCATTTTTTCTAAATTGAGAATAGGAAGCTATACATTTGCATAACAAATGCAATGATAAGACATTATTTTTAATTCTTTTGTTTTTATTTTTCTATTATAATCCTTTTATTTAATAAGTAAACTGACAGAGTGGCAATAAACATGTCTTATAATTTTATTAGTTTTATTTTTTTTAATCCTTCACTATTATCTTAGTAGTTAAACATCTGTATACATTTTTATTTTGGCAAATTTACTAATTTGGGGTTGTTCATGAACAAGAATGCTGGATCAACAGTATTGTATTTGTTTTAAAAGTAAAACAGCTTTTGTCTATGCAACTTAATACTTATACATTAAAAATATAAATTGAAACATCTTATGATAAATTAGTGTTGGTTGTTATTTTAAAGTGAAAGTTTTTCAATCTATCTTCCAGTTTTTCTATATTATTTAAATCTGTTATACTGATATTTAGGAAGGACTAAAAATAACTGGAAGATACAATTGAACTTTTTTAATGTAAAATAAAAGATAAAACAAATACATATTGTGTTAGAAATTATTTTAATGTTTTATTTTGGGAAACAAAATAAGAAACATGATTGTCATGAAACCTCTCAAGCAATTGATTTCACAAGGTATTATTATTTATTAGTTACTCCTGTGATATGGTCATACTACGTTGAATACACAGGTTCTTGTCTGATCATCGCAGTTAAGGAACGTTAGGCTCACTTAGTACTTGGATGGGTGACCGCCTGGGAATCCTGAGTGCTGTAGGCCTTCCAATTTTAAAATTTGAAAAAGTTTATGTATACAACTCATCGGATGCTTCAGTTTCTTCCTGTTTAATTACATATAATCTGAGTTATTTATTTATATATAAATATTTTATGTTTTTATTATTTTTAGATACATAATATTTGAAATACCAGGCACTCTTATACCTGGACACTAATTGTAAATATAGGGAATAATTGTAAATGCTTGTGATTATTTATCTTTTCTGCCTGTGTGTGGTCATGTCTATTGGTAGTATGAGATAGTGTGAATAGTGAAAGGACTTGAAAGTCTGAATTCAAATCCCCTACATTTATTTTTAGATACTTATATTCATCATACATTAAGTTTTCCTATCAAAATCGTGTAATGTTTTAAAACACTAGTAGATTAATACCAAACATTTATTTAAAAAAATGATTTGTTGCTTGATAATTTTTCCTTTTTTAAAGAAAAAAAATATTCTTAATAAAAATTGAAAGAATTATTTAAATGTTTACTTTAAAAACTCCATTAAACTAATAAATGTACTAAAATAAAAACTGACAATAATATTATGCAAAAAATAAAGTCTTTTATCAGAATATTTGTTGCTTAATAGAAGTCTGTCTAGACGGACTAATGGAAAGAGTTAAAATGTATAATTCCTAAACGAAGAAAAAAAGTAGTTTCCATTTAAAAGTAAGATGATACTATAAAAAGATAACTTCGCATTTGCTTTATTTATTTATCTTTGTTCTATTTATTTATCACGTGTCTGAAATATGTATATAATTTATTATATCAAACAAAGCATTAAGTGAGGTTTCTATTTGCATGAAACATTTGCATCAACAACAGTAATCTACACTATAGCAATTTACTACAGCGTCCACTTTATTATTATATATGCTAAAAGCACGTGGTAGGATAGAATTTTTTATAGTAAATATATTCTTTGTAGGAGTAAAATCGTATACACATATAATGGATTATTTATAAAGAATTTATAATGTAGATCAATACAGCTTTGATTACTGAACACATATAAAATTAATTGCTTTAGTTTATTTTTTATTTTATAATTTCTTAATATGTGGTCCGTGTGTCGGCTATTATATATCTACTTGATAGCTACAATATACAAAAGTCTTCTGTGTCATTTTTATTTGTATTGCTAGATGATTGTTGAAATATATAAATGACACTAATGCACAAGAAAAAAATGTATAATAAATTAAAATTGTAGAAATGCATAATGCCTTAGGTAATTTATTGAGGATGTAAACTGATGGAATAAAAAACACAAAGTTTATGGATCACGGCAGCTCCGGGCTTATCATATCCTGGTTAGAACTTCTTATGAGCTACTGAGTAATAAATTTATACTTCAATTATTATTTTTAATTATTGTTAAGTATATAACATAGTTAGCAAGATAATTGTTGCAGTTGAATTTTTGAAATAACCACAGAAAATTGCAGTCAAATTTTCAAACATTGGGGAAAATAAAAAGGAATAGATAGGAAAGTTGGTGCTGTCAAATTTTAAACTATATGTAAAACCAAAAGAATATCCATGAAAAAAATAGCAATCAGGGTCAAAAGCACAGTAAATTGATGTAGAGAAAGGACATCATTTAGGAAAACCTGTATTTCATGTTTGATGCAAACTGATGCCAAATGATTATTATATATAATGCAAATAAATATTTTTTTTTAAAAAGCTAAAGGCAATTAAACAAAAAAAAAATGTAAAGTAACAAAACTATGTTTTCAGGTAGAAAAGTTATTGAAAGAAGAGCATATGGCCTGTGTATGTTAGGAAACTAATAGCAGCAAAGAATAGACAAAAATGCAATCACAGCAAAATAGAGTAAAAGACATCTCATAAGAAATTTGAAAAAAGATGGATGCTATGGGAGAGGATTTTATAATGGGAAAAACATTTGGTAGGAAATAGACAATATCTCTGGGATACTGATAATGGCTAAAAAGTTAAGACTGCACCGTTGACTTACTCTACTAAAATCCCATTATAGAAAGCAAATATTAAAGCCCATAATATAAGTTGTCACATGTTAAAATTAGTTGATCAAGTATGAATGCCAATCAGACATTGTAGGAACATAATTGGCTTATCATTATATATAGTAAAAGTAAAAAGCAGTTCTGTAATTGATCAATAATTGTTTTAAGTGACAGAAATTCACATTGGTATTATGAAACAACTTTTATTGGAACAGATAATTCAAAAGAAACACCTAGTTTATTTAATGACAAAGCAGGTAGAAATTTAACAAACCCTATAGAGATTGAATTGTAATTCTTATCCAGTGGTTTGAAGACTGCACAAATTTTATTTATGCAGAAAATTAAAGTTGAATGGAAAATTCAAGGATTTGTTGCTAAGGATGTATTTGCACCATTAAAAACATCAAAATGGCCATGTGTAATCTTAATAATAACCAAAAGTCAAATTTGCATATATGATGGTTATGCAGTAGTGGTTAATAAAATTTTAACAAGGATCAATATTCAGTGCTGAATGTGAGAAAGATATTTATTAGCTTGTTTTAAAAATCACCAATCTGTTTAATTGGATCTTAATATCACTTTGTATCACAAACCCATGATAGTAAGATTAGTGGAAACCCACTTGGATTATTTAAATGTAGAAGGATATCATTTGGTATTGCTTGCCATCAAACTTATTTCAAGCAAAAGTTAATGCTTTATTTCAAGAAAGAAATAATGTAATACTATATTTGCTGATTTATTCATTACTGATAATTCGAAAGCAACAAAGACTATTTAAGATATGTGATAACTAAGGAAATTTGAGTTGAAATTAAATGCATACAAAATGTATGGAACACAAAACAATGAGTCTAGAAGATATAATTTCAGATCATCTGAGAAGAGAGTGTGAGTTGTAAACATGTGAGAAAACTCTGAAATGTTAACAAACTCCAGAAATTTCCTGATCTGACAAATTATTTTAAAAATTTTGCTGAATAAGACAAAATTACTTTATGAATTACTGGAAAAAAAGTCAAAAGTGGAATTTGTTACAACCCATGAAAAGACATTTGTACAAATGAAAGCCCTGACCTTATCTGAAATGTATTAGTTCATTTCAGCACCACTTTAGAAATATGGTTAATGGCTGAAGCTTTAAAATAGGAAATGGAAGCACTTATTTGTCATCCAAGTTACAATATGAGATTAATAAAGAGGTATTATTATGTTTAATCTATTTTTTTTTTACCAATGTTAAACTAGTATTAGTAACCTATCTCCAGACCATTTGAGTCTACAAATATTGATATGGAAAAATGCTTTGACTAAAAACCAGATAAAATAAGACATAGAAATGAAGTAAAAATAAATTATATAGATTTATTGGACTCAGATGTACTTAATAGCAATAAAGTAGAAATGTGTACAAGGACAGATAAGAGTTATTAGTAATTTAGAAGTTGAATCAAGAAAGTCTGACCAATTAGTAATCTCAAATATCTTGTTTCAGAATTTTGGGTAATAGGGTCATTTGAGGGTGCATAAAAGGCATCCAGGTATTGTTGGCATTAAAATGTTGTTTCTTGGGTATTTCTGGAGGCCAAGCATTAATAGATCTTGAAAAGCATATAAAATGTATGGTATGTCAGTTTAGTGAGTGCAACCAAGAGCAAGTAAAGCATGGCAAAGTTTCATATTAACCAAACAGTTTTTTTAATGAAAATTGTTTCTTATACTCATAAATTTATACTGTAAATAGATATAATAATATATTGTCAAGAATACAAGTACTGACAAAACAATAGCAAAATTGGAAAAAAAATGATGTCACATATTTCTGGAGGTGAATGTTTTAGATAATGGGTCAGGGTATACCATAAAAAATACTTCATGCATGTTGGCTCTAAACACAGTAGAACATCATTGTATCATCCAGAATTGAATAGTTGATTGAAAACATCATGAAATTAAAAAGACACTTAAAAATAATAATAACATAAAAATGCAGAAAGTCATATCTTGTTATTTTACATCAATATTCCACAGCATCAACAATTTACAGAAAAATCTCCAGCAGAACTGATGTTAGGTAGAAAATTGTAAATTGAATTAAATGATATTAAACAAAAGTATATAACAAAAAAAAATGTGGGTTCAGGACTTTAATAGACAACAAATGGCTTCAGGGAATAATCAAGGGTTTATTATTGAAACAAGTAGTCATAGTATGAGTAAATAATTGGAGTGAATATCAGTCATGTAAATCATATTCATCAATAACAAAAGATGAAGTTTCAAAATAGAAATGACTTGGACAATGAAACTTAAAACTTGAATGAAAAATAAGAAATAACCAATTTAGAACTAGATTAAGAAATTTTGTCACATAAAATGCAAATTGAAATATATTGGATGAAAAATGGATAAAGTTAAAATTTATTGCAATATTAAGGGTCTTAACTTGGCAACTCAATATGTTAAAAATATAGGATAAGGCAAAGCAATGTTATTGCTCATAGAATATCCATGAAAAAGACAGAAATAGATCTTAGAAAGAGCATAGATTATTGAGACACTGAATGAGAAGATGAAGCCTGAAAATATTACAAGATTACAGATAAAAAATATTGATACTTTCTGGAGTGAGAGAATGCAATATTGATGGCAAACAGAATTAAAATAATTTAGAATAAAAAAACCAAAATAACTAGAATTACTTATGTATTAAACATTTTCATAGATTTATAATTTGATAAAAATAGAAATGAAGAGATTATTTCCATGTAAACTGAGATAACTTTGCCTACTGTTATTGGTAGGAAACCATCAATTACTAATTGATAATTCTGAGGCTAAACAACTTATCTCAATTAATCTATATAATATCTCTTTTGTTTTTAGGTGTCTGTGAAAAGAAAATTAATCAGCTTTGAGTACCCTCTATAATTAAATGCAATGGAAAAATAAGGTTAAAAATATGAAATTATTTATGTAAATATTTCAGGTAATAAAATAGTGAATTAATGTAGGTTTATATTTATAGAACATAGTTTGAGCTAATTAAATCTAGTAAATCATCTTAAGATGTTTGCATTTATCCACTGGACAAAATACTGAAATAAAAACAGATCCACAAACCATTACAGATATTATTCTGTCTTCTTTTGTATTGTGATCTTCAAAGACCTGCTATATGAAGGAGTGGAAAAATTCAGTGTGGTTCATCTTTTCACAGAGTCTCATCACCTGTAAGTCACAATATGACTAGGGAATTTAACAAGTTGATTCCATATTTTATAATTATTTTTTAATCATCATGCTTAAATAGACTGAGATTAAACAAAGTGTTAAGACAGCATGGGCAATATTAGCTTATAGAAATAATAAAATTATCAAATCCTATGATTACAAGAGTATATATATATATATATATATATATATATATATATATATATATATATATATATATATATATATATATATATATATATGTCCAATCAGAGAGGGGACAAGAGGGGCTGCCACCCTGGGCCTTGCAATATTAAGGGCCTTAACTTGGCAACTCAGTATGTTAAAAATATAGGATAAGGCAAAGCAATGTTATTGCTCATAGAATGGCCTTAATTTTACAGTTAAATTCACCTGAAAAATATTTTAAAAAACTTTTCCAAACAGGCATACCATGAGTCAAAAATTTAAGCCAGTTTAGGGATGATATGCCAATTTGACCACTCTGCAATGAAAACACTTGCAATACTCATACTCAGCAACCAACAAAATGGATAGATTCAGGCCCCTGTCAGTCAGTTTTGTGCTAACAGTACTAGAGTGAATCAATACTATCCAAGTGCTATCTGGATCTGATATTCTTGCTCATTTTTGTGTCTCGGAGTCCTGTTTTCTACCCAGTAAGTAAAAACTCTTGTTTCTTCTTCCCCCCTCATGTTTTTATTTTAAATTTTGAAGGACTTCTAAAATATTAGTTGCCCTGGGTTTTGCATTTTCTCTGAAAGGCCCTATATATATATATATATATATATATATATATATATATATATATATATATATATATATATATATATATATATATATATATATATATTGTAACCATATATTTTAGTATAAAATATATTATTTGATGTAACTAGTATAAAAATTTCTCTTTCTTCCTTTGGTGATTTGATCGGCTTGAGCTGCATTTGAACAGATTACTCTCTTACATTATTTTAATAAATTTAAATTTGCTTCTTTCCATATGCTAACGCATATCAAAATGCTTAACTTTTTAAAAATTTAACAACACATTAAAAGTTAGTAAAATATTATTAAAAACAATATTTTGTTTTATTTGTCTAAAAATGATCTTAAAATTATTATTTTATTCAATTTAACAAAAAACCATTTGTTCAATTAAAATTAAATATTAAAAATAAATACAGTAATTGCGTAGGTGTCTCAATGTAATAAAAGAAAAGAGCGCGAATTTAAGAGACGATTGTCTGATAGTTTGCTTTTGGAGGGAGTATGAAAGAAAAATGGTAAAGGCAAGTAGTGTAACTTTGCCAAGCTTATTTTAAAGTAAAAAAAATATAAGTAATCGGACTACCACAAAGTTTGCTAGAAACGTAAATAACATAGTGGTATTTAATTAGAAGATGCCTTGCTAAAAATAAAAGTCTGTTCAAGTCGGCTGGCCAAGTGGATCGAATCAACAGTAATAATTCCCAATATTACATTTTTGAAATGTCGGAGCTTTCCAGTTTAAAAGAAAATTGCAAGAATTGGTATGTTTTAAAATGTTTATTATTTTACAATTTGGAAACATTAAAAAGTATTTTAATTACAGAAGTTATGAATATGAAAATTTGCTTTTTAAAGAAAAAGAAATTTAAATTAAAGTAAATGTTAAAGTTATCAACATATTTTAAATCATTCCGTTTCTAATTCTAATAAAAATATAGTACTGATTGATATTTAATTCTACAAAGCCAGTAATATATTTGCTAATCAATTTGTTTAACATTTGGATAATAAATAATCTTCAAATAATTAATCAAAGCTATTTCTAATTTTATCGTCATAATAGAATGATTGACTTAAGTGCTATAATTAATATTCCTATATTTAAACGTGGATGGATAAATATTCGCATGGATGTAATAAAATTGGAACATTTTAATAGAGAAATGTAGAGATTAATAACTTAATGAAAAACATTTTCATTTAAATTCTGTGTTTCATATTGTAAAGTTATTTCATGTCTTAGGAACCACGTAAAATTGTTAATCTGATAGTGATTATAATAACCAATACAACGGATAAAATTGCATGTATGGAATTGAATTATAGTTATAATTATTGCTTCATAGATTTATTGTTCGACACATCATACATGGATCCCACGGAGCATATTTGGAGTTATAAAATGTTATACAATCCGAGTTGTGACACACACCTGTTATAATTCATGTATTGAACTGTAAAATGCTTTACATTTAATTTATATCACACACACACTTGTTAAATTTTATGTTAGATGCATAATGCATTACTTTACGTTTATCGTTATCGGAACTTGCATATGAAGTTCCTAAGTATATTTTATTAAGTTTAAATCAATAGGGGTTGAATACAATATTTATTTAAGAGAATAGCGCTTACGAAACAGCTTGAAAAGTATTAAATGAATTCGTGAAATGTATCAATCTTTGTGAGGTATTTTGTTGGTCTTTCCAGATTTATAGTCTTATACTAATATTACTTGTATTATATTACACATTTTAGTTTAAGCAAAAGAAGTTAGTACATTAGTCGTCCTGATTAGCTTAGCATTTTATTATGCAAGAACCCACATTTTGTTAAAGTGTCAGTTATTCTGATTATTCAGAATAACTGAGGGGGATGATTTTGCACTTTAATGTGAAGTAAGTAGTAATGTTGTTTTAGAATGTTAAAGGGCTTTAATCTGTGCTGGTGGTTAATCCGCAGATTATTTTAATTGCTATTTTTGTATTTTACACATTCCTGCGCTGGTGGTTAATCCGCGGAATTGTGTGATTATACGTATTACTTTATGATGGTGTATAAATCCACCAAAGTGTTTAGTGTTATTTAATTCCCACGTGTAGATGAATACATCCACGGGAATATGTTTTACTTCACAGATATAAGTTGGGCAAAGTATTTTAGTTAATCTGCTAAATCATCTTCTTCATTTGTATGCATAATTTATAAGTTAGATCATCAAATGGTAGCAGGACGTTCTATTCAAGTTACTAAATAATAGTTAACTGTTGGTTGATTATTGTTTACCGGAATGTAAGTTTACATTTTCACTTTATTTAATGATTACATTATAGCTAATATCCTACAGATATAATATTTGTTATATTATTATGAGTTTACGGTAGGGATTTAATGGATCTGGAAATGATGTTAAATATTTCATAAGTTGATGCTGAATATCGTATAATCTCATCAATATTCATTATATTAGATTGATATAAGGTAGGACTAGATTCTAAAACTGTACCTATGAGAAGTTATTGAAGAAAGTCAATGGACTTATAATTTATTTATTTTATTTGTTTATTTATTATTTTATTATAATATTGGAATTAATTATTAATTTTCATAAATTTGTAAATAAAAGTTGATTTATAATTAAACTTATTGTGCCGTTGCTATGTGTCATTCACAAAATCAGAAATCATAAACTTTGGATAGAGCATACATTATAGAGCATACATTGAAGTACATATTATAGTCAACATGATATAAGAGTTTAGTAATATTTTGATAAAACATTTGAATGCTTCTCGTCTTTGGTAGTTTATGATGTGTGAGGTACAATAAAATCCCATTTACCTTTTCCATCATTTTGGCTTTGCGTATTTGATTTCAGTATACAATACAAATTAATTATTAAACTTGTAAACAGATTTCCCAA
This sequence comes from Epiperipatus broadwayi, assembly GCA_028023455.1. Lineage (NCBI taxonomy): Eukaryota > Metazoa > Onychophora > Udeonychophora > Euonychophora > Peripatidae > Epiperipatus > Epiperipatus broadwayi. Next base: position 1,670,200 of record JAQFVV010006401.1, read on the forward strand.
ATAATAACATGATTGAATGTATTTATTTAACGTTTTAAATTATCATTTGTCAGTAATAAGAGTCTCAATGATATAATAAACTATAAAAGAACCGAAATATTTTATATTTATTTATTGCAAAGCTTTACCTGGACTAGCATTTGTATTAAAAATCATATAGATGATTTAAAATTTCATAATCTTATGTAGTTCTACAAATTATGCCATCTTGTACATGGTCGGCCATCGGGTCTCATACAATAAAAATCGCAAATTAAGGTTTAAAAGCAATAACATTGAACTTATAATTTGTTTAATGTGTTTTATAATACTACTATGATAGTTCTTCGCGGTACACCCTGGCTGCGATCAAATTAAATATAAAAGTTTATGTTGGATCATTAGTTTGGTCTATAGTAAGTTGCTCCAGATGTTGATTGTGGTCTTAGGTGCATAAAATAGATAGCATGATATGCTCTTAGTTACAGCTCTTAATAGCTGACAATAATTGAGTGGGACTTGATCAGTGATCGAAGTCACAATTCTTAGTGCACTTACGTTAAGTAGTTGGGACACACAATCAAACGCTTACAATTTTTGGACGCCGCAACGTTCTTCGGCGTAATATCGAGAATTTATCAGTTACAATATATATATATTGTCCAATACTAAATTATATATATATATAGTGATCTAGTTGAATTATTATTTATATAGTTTATTTGCATTCTGTGTAAATTGCTCATTAGTGAATCATTTGTTTGTTAATCTTCATTCTTAATAGGAAATTAGGAGATTAAACACAATAATATTATACCTTTTAAAACATGGATATTCTTTTTTTAAAAATGCATATAATTGAAATAAATCTCTTTAATTTTTCTTTGAGGCCAGAAAATAGAAAAGAGCAGTGCAAATTCCTAGTGATATTTCATATGTTTTATTAACTGAAATATCAGTTGATCCTTTTATAAAGATGGATTTAATGTATCTAAATAATTTTTTTAAATAAATACTAACAAAACTAAAATTATGACTCTTATTCTCAGAAGGCTATAAATCAATAGAATAGTAGGTGGATAAAAATGTAGGCTGCCATTCAATGATATTCTTTTAGGTAGTTATTTACAATTGCACATAACTTTCAGCTAAATTGGGTGAAAAACTTTTTAATGTAAAATGGGACTATGTTTGATTTTGTGAAGTCAGAAGAAAAAAATGAAGAGACAATTGATTTAAAACGTAATCATGTATTTTATTAGTAAGTCATAAATAACAGAATTTCAAGTGGAATGGGACTTTTTATAAATAAAAAGTGAAAGAACAACACTGTTGAGATTAAAGATATATCAGAAAGAGTGATAAGATTAATTATTAAAACTAATGGAAGATACAAAATGTAGATAACTAAGATTTATATCTGAACTAATTCTCATTATGCTGAAAAAATTGAGAATTTTTATGCAGATAAAAAAAATGTTTGATCACACTAAACATGTTAAAATTGTCATGGAAAATCCTAATACCAGAGTTGTTAAATGATTAAAAGATAAAAGTGCTGTGAGTAAATTTGGTATGATGATACAAATGAGAAATAATACAGACTTGCTGAATTGCAGAAAAAAATACAACATTTGTTATAAATTTCTTTTCTTGAGCAAAGTGCTAAATGGACCTGAAAACATTTAAATAATGTTACAGCAGAATGGGATTATATTTTAAGTAACAGCATATATGTATTTCATGAGATAACGTTCTTAACAGATTCAACACAGGAAATAATCATTTATTAGTGATATATAAAACATCTTTATGCAAAATTGGAGAATAAACTTTAAGAAAGACAGTACTAACAGATGATTTTTCTAATCTTTAGAAACCCTTCAATCAATTTTAGTTAAAAATTTCAAATTGTTTTAAAATATTAAGACTTTTTGGTTACACTGTGAAATGCAGACTTTATTTGTAAGATAGCATTGCTGAAAAACAGCATTGAGAAGAATAATTGACATTTTATATTTGAATTTTCAACTAATGATATACACTGGGTCTTCTTCATATATATATATAGTGTGTGTGTGTGTGAGAGAGAAAGAGCAAAGGGAATTTAAACAAGTGATTGAGTAGTAGACAGATTTTTATATGGGCAAAAATTCACATTATTATTGTGCAATAAACATCGGTGCCTGTATATAAAAGTTCAATAACATATTTCTTCTACAAATCAATTTTGTTTATGTAAAATGCCTGGCATAATGATTTATACTCTCTCATGAAGTTGGTATATATGACATATATTAATGATTGGCAGCACAAATGAACATCAAATTGTTTACATTAAACACTTATAGCATAGATTCATACATGAAATAAACCGAGAAGGGATTACTGATGTAGTACTTAGTGTATCCATTTGTCATGACTATACTTTGGGATTTAAATTTAGACTGGTTGAAACTTTTAATTTTTTTCTGGTTTTGTTATTCTTTCAGATTTCAGACTCAATAATCCTGCCAATTATTCATTTATTCATTGATAAATAGGTCTTTAGTTATTCTTATTTAGAGAAAAATAAAACAAATAATTGGAAAATAGCGAACTTTTATTACTTCACGTATGACAAACTTTGTAAGCAAAACCCTCTTCTTGAGTATTTATTGGGGGGGGGGGGGTTCTCTTGCAATAGATTAAAACTATTTTATATTTTTAACTTACTTTAAAAATAGTAGAAAAGTTGACTTGTTTAATTCACTCAAAATTGATATTATTTAAGAGAATTCAAATATTAGCAGTTAGTAGACTTTTGTATTTTGGTTTTCATTTAAAACAGAAAATGAAAAAGGATGAAAGAGGAAAGAGGATACTGTATGTTGTCAAAATACTAGTTTGACAGTAGATTCGATTTCATGATGATTAGATTCTAACGAAAACTTCCATTTTATCAGCCTGATTTAACTTTTATTCTAATTTTTCTCATTTTATTTTATCTTTTCATTTAAAGCGCATTGTACAATGACAAATCATTTAAATTTTAATTATAAAATTCACAATTTAATGAGAAGTCAGAACGGTAATATAAAATATACCTTTTCATTCAGCAGGAAGGTATTTTGTTACATCTCATTAACCAAAGCGTAAAAGTTCATTTACAGCTCATGGGGGAGATGAAAATTACAGGTTTTAACTATTCGTTTTAAAATGCGTGACATTTCCTTGGAACTTTATTCATTTCATCATTTATTTTTAATTCTTGATAAGTAAAAGGTATTTACAATAATACATTTTGTTCATATAAAAAGGTGTGTGCGTGCATAATTTATCCCTAGTCAAAACCAATATTAAAAGGAATTCATGATCATTCGAGCTTAAATATCCTCGGAATACGCATAACATTTTCATTTCATTGGTCAAACATATTTTTTCCGCCTTTTTTAGCTGGAATTGAGACACAAACCTGTAGTTTTGAATTCACTTAAGTGCACTATTGAAGTAAACTATAATGCGAAGCACTCACTTTATTTTAATAGTATTAAAGAGTTTATGCACATAACATTTATTTATGGTATCATAGCAGGTGTAATGCATTAAGCAACCCCAGTCTTAAAATAGGGAATGACTGTTTCAGAAAAGTAGAGAAAATCGAAAAAATGAAATATATATGATTTACATGGTGGGGAATTTTGTTTTATACTAACTTAAATATCATAATAATATTAAACTAATCAATCACTGGATAACAAATTAATATCTAATACTTATGATTATATTTCTTCTCTTTTTTAGAATTGAAATTTGCGAATCATTTTTGTTTTTAAAGAGTGTATTGGATTAGCAATATATAAATAAAAAAATCTTTTAAAAATATATCACTCAGATAGATAAATGACTAATCATATTAATCATATTCTCTTTGATATTCTTCAAGACAAGGATATTTTATGACTGAAAACAATTAAAAGAAGCTTGGCCCATTCATTGCTCTAATATATAACCGAATGAATAATGTTTTACATCTCATGTTTTATTAACATAGCACCTACTATAATTTTAGAATATTGAAAATATTTCGTTTGATCTATGCCCATACTATAGCTTATAATTGTAATTTATCTACAAAGATCCTATCAAAATGTTTTATATGTGTGAGATAGATGATCTTTTATTTATATATCCACAACTACAGATCATGTTTAAGTAAAGAAAGATTGCATAAATTGGAGAGAGAACTGTCTAATATTAACTGCAACATTGTTGGATTTTGTGAAATTAAAAAAAATTATGACGATGTTATTGAAAGAATAAGTGGGATTCATTATTAATAAAAATTAAAAGAATAATATTGTTGAGATAAATAGTATATCAGACTAAGTGGCAAGATAAGTTACTCAACTTAGTACTAAATGCAGGAAATTCAGGTTTATTATGAAGAAGAATGAGGGATATTTATAAGGATGTACAAAACATTTTTGATCCAACCAAACTGATAGAGTATTAAAAATTGTAATAAAGAAAGCTGATACAAGAAAGTTGCAGTTTCTTAATAAGTTCTGCATTGGGACAAGACAATGCATGAAGTTAAAAAAGAAATACATATATATATATTCTACCCTTCACTATGTGTAGCTCCACTACACATCATGCCAACCATGTTGGGGGCCATAATCTACCCTGTACTCTCGTGCACCTTCACTTCCAGATAATATATGATATAAAATAAAACGGGTTTTATCTCAGTTAATAATTAATAACTAAAATATTCAGCATTAAAATTAAAATATTTCACTAGCTCAAATTTAAAATACGAATAAGGTTCAGTTTATAAAAATAAATTAAATAAATATTTAATATTTTCATCAGACGTGAAGTGAAAATACAGGTGACAAGATAGATTACATTGAGCCAATATCCCACAGGATACTACCTCAATGGCATAAGAACACTATCCCCCCTTTATTACTATTTCAAATAACAAACTCATAGTTTTCTTATGACTTTAATAACTTCTACTCACTAAGATTAAACTAATAATTAAATCTTAATCTTCTATTTAATAATAATCGAGCTCAACTAAAATAATCTCAGGTTCATAAAGTTTATTCTAAGTTAATAAAAATACGGTAGTAAAATATGAGAAGAAATTTTATGTCATAATCTACTACACTTAAACTAATAATAATAAATAACAATAATAATATTCTTCATTGTTTAATTACTACTGGATATCTTTTCTTTTCATTATATTTTTATTACCATAATAAAATAATAAAATAATTTTATATAATCTTTTATCTTCATGAATATAATAAATAAATATGTGGTAGCATATGATAATCTGATAAACAAAATATGTGTGGCAACTGATAGCATATAATTTAATATAATATTGTGGTAACTGATTTATGACCAATAAAATAATGTAAAATTATGATTATTTAATTATAATGAATACCAATAAAATATTTAAATTCTTAAAATAATTTTCTACTTATCTTTTTGTGCAAAATTATATATTTGTTTCAATTATTATGCATATATCATGATTTCATGCAGCGATGTGGAGAAATAAATAACTCGGACACAAAATTTTTAAAATAACAAAATTTAACAAAGTTTATTACTAACAACAAATAAATAAACAATTTATTTACACTATTTATAGTGGATATCCTTAACTTTTTTACTTTACAGTTTGATCTACCGGGTTATAAAAAAAAAAAAATTTATATTTCAATTATATTTTTTTTTTAGATTTAGGACAAAATTAAAAAAAAAAAGTTACTATTTGGTTTCTCATTATGGTTAACTTATTACAAATATATTTATTTACTTTATTAGCAACAACATTTTATCCTTAATATTGTTAAACTATCTTATTTTAAAAAATTCATACTTAGAAAACATTCTATAGAAAACAAAATTTTATAATGAGTATGGATTTCTCAAAATATTAAAAAAATTTCATCTTGCAAAGTCAAAGATATTACACAAAATATTATCCAAAATTCAATACTAGATTTTAGTATTTATCACACAATGTTTATTAATCATAATATATTCTTCTTTAAGCCTTACTTTAGTATGATATAAGTGTAATCATCAATATATTTCTGTTAATCAATAAACAAAAAATATACTATGCATATTGTTTACATAATTTACTTTGTACTATTGTATTTTAAAAATATGCAATACTTATTTTTCTCTTAAAAAAAAATAATACTAAAGCATTTAAAATTATTATCACTTTAAAGAAAATATCTTTGTTTAGATACCCTATTTTACAAAATTTTATATTTCATTTCCGAAATAAAATTCAAAATATATTCTATGATTCTTTTCTTTCCTTAGGATACTTTGGATCTTCAATTTTAAGTTATAACGTCCTATTCCTTCTAAGCAAATAAACCAATCTTATACAAAACGATAGCATAACATAAGTTCTAAATTATTTATCATTTCTCTTAAACATATCTTACTAAATGATGCAGTTACATAAAATAAAGATAGCGAAAACAGATGCATAGGATTAAGGAAGAAAGCTAGAGTATTACTCTTAACATATCTCAAAATCATGGCACAGTGCGAAGAGGTATGACATTTACCTGCCTAATATCCTCTAGTACAGGGACGATGTTAAAGCTATTTCTTCAGCTTTATTAGAACATCAAATATTTAAAGAAATATAAACACTGTCCAAATAAAATGTGTATCAGTCATAGAGCTTTGTTAACTATGCTGATATTCACATAAAGACTAAATATTATTTCCATTCCTTATAACATCCTATTTCTTAAAACATCATCTTGGTTTCCTGTTCACTAAGTACTTCCAAGCCACTATCTCAACATTATTTCTCAAGATTTTCCACATCTTACATTGATAAATAACTATCTGCATTCACAAAACAATAAATAAAATTCATTAATAGTTAAACAATCTTACTATCCCATAAGAAAAGTTGCTTACTTCATTGCTCTGTATGTTTAATCATATACAATCTACTTAGACAATATTTGAATATCCAATAACATGAAAATTTTAAAAGAATCACATAATTATTTGTTATGTTGGATTATATCACTAATAAAAAAAAAATTGTCGTATGCATATTTTTCAAATCAATCCTATCTCATAATGTTTTTTAAAATGTTGTATAAAAATGCGTTACATATAAGTAAAAAACTTTTATACTTCATTCTTCCAATTTATGGATGATCTAAAAAAAACAAAAAAATATACATTATAAATTATCAATAGTTATTATTATTACCAATAACCTTTATCTAGTCATCATGTTCAGTAGGCTTCCTTTATCCACTTGAGCATTGCAGATATAAAAAAAATTCACACCCATACACTTTATATTAAAATATTTTTAGCTAAATTATTAGATTGTTATATTATAAAATTTTAATATTAATAAATTAATGTTTTTATGTTTTTCCTAATCTTATATAAAAATTTAGATTTAAACTAGGTTAACAAAATAAAAGGAATCAAAACTATAATTACATATTTTCTTGACGATAGTTCCTGATAAGTCCAAAATGTTTATTATTTTCTCTAGAGTTTTTAAAAATGTTCTCCTCTAAGCACATTAAAGTTTAAAATAAAAATAATTATTAATCCATTTAGTAAAATTTATAGAAAATAATCCTTGGTTTTAGTATTTAGGATGATAATTATTAAATCATAATATTAATTAATCCCGTGAAGTTTTTTAAATATTTTCTCTGCCAATATTCTCTGCGTATCCGATGCATCAATCCATCTAATTTAACTTTAAAAATATTCGATAAACTTTTAAGTACTATTTGTATTTCCATGGATCCATCTTTTATTCAACTATGTGTTCACTTTTTTATATATGTTTCCTTCTTGATACATTTAAACTTTCGTTTGGTATTTTTATATATCAGTTTAAAAAATAAAAAAAAATGTTACCTTCAGAAAGGATATAACATTTTACTCCTTTGAATATAATATATTATAAAATGATTCATGAAATATAATTGTCTTATTACTATTTAAAAAATAAATCTTGGATAAACTTATAAATAATACGTTTCAATACATTTTTTTTTTTTTTTAGACTCCGTATAATGTCCGAGCTGTGGTTTTTTTTTTTTATGTACCAAAACAGTTCTTCGGTGAAATATTAATAAAGCTGTATCAATAAATATTCCAAACATTTTTTCAGCATTACAACTTATATCCATTTTATTTCGTAGTATATCCATTTTTATTGCGAAGTTTAGGTTAAACTTTTAGATAAAATACGACTGGTAAGTACTTTAAAAATTAGAAAATCATTTCCACGAAGTTTCTAAATTATTATATTTTAAAACTCTCTTTTGCAAAAAATACTTTTAAAAATTATCAATTAGTTTTTTGCAAATAAAACGATAAGAAAGTACTAAAAAAAAATTGACTAAAATAAAAATTTTAAAATAAATACTATCTCTTTGATAGTTATAATTTACCTTTCTCCGGTTTCAATACATTATTAATCTCCCACTATAACTTAGTTACAATGATATTTATAGTCTGTAAGAATACCTATTCCTATTGGTTAATTCTTACTTTAGCTTGAGAACAAATTTACATATTTTTAGTTTATAGTAGAATTGAATTTCAAAATTAGAAATTATGACGTAATGAACTTAAAATATTATTTAAAATACCACTTTTAATTCAATTATAACTTTATTTAAATTATTTAATCTTTTAAAATAACTTTTAGAATAACATTTAATAACTTATTCCATTTCTTAATATTCAAGTTATCTATTTTTATTTAAATAAAATATTTAATTTTTATATTATGAATGTATTCGTCTTTATTACATTAATTAAGCATTTGGAAGTAACTACGTAATATTTTAATATTCACTTCTATGATAAATAATCATTATATCCAATTCTATAATACACAAACTTTGTTATTAAATTCTAACAAGCGTGTGTGTGAAAGTATACATTAAAAATCACATGATTAATAACTTTGACAGACGATTTTCAATCTATTTCTCTGCCTAGACTAATAAAATTGATACACTTATTATATTATATAATATAATTATAAAATTTGGAAGAACAATTTAGAAAATATAGAATTAGATATAATTTTCACCATCACAAAGTTTATTTTAAAATATACTATATTAATTTTGACTATTTAAATATGATTACAAATTTAAATACTGTATTTATTAACTTATCAGTTTTTAAACTATTAAAATCGAATTTATTAAATATACTTTTAATTTTTATAGCTGTGTTATTTAATATGGCCAGCTTTTACAACCATATGAAACAATATTTTAAACTTTACTTAACAACTTTTTAAATAATTCGCTATAATTTTATATACTACATACTTGCTTTAGCCTCAAATTGTACTTTAAAGATATAATTGACAAACTATAATTAATGTATTAAAAGAACATATTCTAAAATTTAAAATTTTTAGTAATTGACTGTTATGAACTATTACTGGCCTATAGAAAAGGGCACAATATATATATATATATATATATATTGTGCTCTTTTCTATAGTATCAAGTTATATATATATATATATATATATAACTTGATACTAAAAGGAAATATGCCTATGTGTTTGAAAAGGATCGTTTTTAACAAATGTGTTTTACCAGTTCTTACTTATGGATCTGAGACTTAGACACTTAATAGAAGAGCAATACAGAGACTTCAGACCACTCAAAGGAGTATGGAGAGATTATGTTGGGAGTAACAAGAAGAGTTCAAAAATGCAATGTATGGGTAAGACAACAAACAGGTGTTACTGACCTTATTGAAAAAATTAAAAGATTTAAATGAAGTTGGGCTAGACATATTGCTAGAAAAGATGATAATAGATGGACAATTGAAATTTTAAACTGGATTCAAAGAGATTGCAAAAGACCCAGAAAAAGACCACATGTGAGATGGATGGATGAAATAAGAAAATGTGCAGGGGTGTTGTGGAGAAGAGAAGCTAAAGATCGGAGAAGATGGATTAAACTTGGAGAGACCTGCATCTTGCAGTGGATTGATAATGGTTGATGATGATGATATATATATATATATATATATATATTTGTACCATTTTACATATATATATATATATATATATATATGTAAAATGGTACAAAAATAGATTAACAATATTAAAAAACTATACTTGTGAATTAACAATAAAAACTATAGAAGTAAATAAAATTCTTAAAAATATAAATCAATATCTTGGCATTTGTAAAAAAGTTATTTTTGCTGTAAGAAAAAAGATGAAAATTTCACTAAAAAGAGACATGGCATCATGAAATGTGTGGATTAGTTCTATAAAGAGTTATATAATAATAAAGAATAACAAACAAAGTATCCACAACAATTGTCACATTTTGATTGCACAGCAGTTTAAATGAAGAAATGAGACTTGCAATTAAATTTATGAAGAAAGAAAAAAACTTTAGAAGATGATGAAGATATTTTAAAATAAACGGTTTGAAGAAATTTGAAAAATCATTGGCAGTGTTTTATATCAAATACTTAAATGATAAAAATGTACCAAATAATTAGAAGAATGCAATAGTAATATTGACATTTTAAAAAGATGATTAAGATGTCAGTAATTACAGATCTAACAGTGTCTATCAGTTCTAAACAAAAATTTTACCAAATTAATTACAACTTATCTTCAATGAACATTGGCATCTGATCAATGAAAAGAACCAGCTTTATTTAATAGTGAGTACATTGAACAATTTCAAGAAGTTATAGAAAGTTCCAATGAATGTGAGTTGTTATTATGCTTTGAATTTGTAGATTCTGCAAAGGTATTTGCTTATATAAACATTTCTATGTGGATTAAAACACTGAATCATCAAAATACAGATCAGCAATGTTATCCTATTCTATAGAATATTTATGACAATGCGGAAGCAATGATGAAATTACATATAATAGTAAGAAGATTAACATTGAATAATATATATAATAGGGTGGTTTTATATTTCCAAAAAGTATTATATCAATTTTACAAAAAGTATTCTGTGAATTAAAATTAAGCCAAGTGAGTGAAAGTTAGTGGAGATTATTTAAAACATCTCTATTTTGTAATTGATGTGATTATTTTTTGCAAATAATGGTTCATAAGTTTAGTAATATTGCAAGAATTATCAGATGAATGTAAGAAGATAGAACTAAGGGTAAATTCTAAAAAAAAGCCAAAATAATGTTCGATGTAGTGTTTTTAGTATAAAAAATTTAACATTAAAAGAAAATATTGTTTTACCAGTACTTACTTATATATAGATCTGAGACTCAGACCCTTGACAAAAGATCAATACAGATACTTCAGACTTCTCAATAAAGTATGAAGATATGTATATTAGAAGTATTAATTTAAGATCAAGAAAATACATGGATGAGAGAACAAATAAATATCACTGACATCATTAAAACAATTAAAAGTCTGAAATAGAGCTGGATTGGATATTTTTTTAAAAAATGCTAATAGACGGATAGGTGAAGTTTTGCATTGAATTTCACATGATTGTAAAAGTCTAACAAAGAAAACACATATGAGATGGATTGATGAAATAAGAAAGTTTGTTAGTGAGATATGGAAAAGAGAATCTAAAGATCAGAGTAACAGAAATAAACTTATACCTTTTAATCTATTGCGGATCCAAAATGATGATATATAATGATTTATTAAACTAATTAATTACGTTTATGTTAATTCATTTAAAATTTGAAAATCATTTCTTGTGTGTACTTCTCAAAATGTGCTTTCAATCCACAAGTAGTTTAAAATTAATGCATTTAGAGAATAACTTAAATTTGTAAATAGTAATTACAAATTATTTCTGAATTATTTTTAAATGTCTTTTATAAATTGTGTTGCATTAAAATTATAAAATTAAATTGAAATCCTTTTAAAAAGTTTGCTTAGATACATATAAAGTTATGAAGGATAGAAGAAAAAAAGATAATTGATAACTTAATGGATGAATTTTTTTATAAGTGGCTAAAAGGTTAGAGAATTGAACAAAAACACTTGTAGATGACTTTGAAGTTGGTATATAGAGTTTGTCATTTTGACAAATAACTAGTAATAATAGATCACACAATCACCATTTCCTATGCTTAAACAAGCTGCTATTAGCAGTAACATGCTCTATATACTAGTGCCTCCCAGTGCAAATCTTAGTAATCAAATTCCTATCTAATGCCTATTCATCCAATATCCCCTGAATAGTTTCCAGTTTGTGAACTTTTATCAATGAGGAGCCTCAATAATGAAAGCCACAAGCAAGGATGCAGAAAGGTTGGTGCATAAAATCCCCATCTAGCACCTACTCATCCAATATCCCTTGATTAGTCTATATTTTGTGAACTTTCATCATTGAGCAGCCTCATTGAGCAGCCTCAATGATGAAAACTACAAGCTAGAAACTAGAAACTAATCATGGGATATTGGGTGATTAGGCACTAGATGAGGATTTTATGCACAATTCTTTTTGCATCATTTGACTACCAAGGCTAGCACTAGGTGACACTATGGTATGGGAAGTTTTCTACTGCTAACTAGTGATAATTTGATATTAAATCATAATAAAATTACTTTGTTTAGAAAATTATTGATAATAAAACTACACATGCACACTTTTTATTCACCAATTTGAATATATTAGTAATCATGTTGCTTTCATTTGAAATGCTTGGAAACATGATCTTTATTATTATAATCTTTTTAGTATAGTATAATTTGATAAAAGCAAATTTAGCCTCAAAATAGATTTTTAGATTTTAAGATGTTAATGTTTTCTATTACAGTAAAAGTATAAATAAAATCAAATTCAGGATGAAAAAATTAAAATAAATAAATAACTAAAAAAAGGTTAAACAAATTCCTATTTTTCTATAACTTGCTACAAACATTAATTTACTTCGATTTTGATAGTGCTAATAATGTGTGTTATTTTGTCTGTAAATGTTTTGAATACATAGCATTTCTAGGTAAGGTTTATATGGTAACCTTACCATCCAATGAGACAGGTTAAAGCTACTATGTTGGTCATGAAGAGTCAACCATATAATCTTCCCAACCATGGTGGAAGAAAGATTTAAGACAGAACTCATAGGCATGATACCATAATACCTATGAATTGTCCACAGAGTATGAATTTTCTTATAGTCAATATAATTTAACTATTAATACTAAAATATCAGGTTCTTATTCCAAATTAAAAAAAAATATCTTAGGTTCTTTAATTAAATTTAGATTTTAAAAAATTTTAAATCTTATTTTAGTTTCAAAAATGTCTATATTTCTGGGTTCAAAAAAAAGTACTTGGCATAAGAAAATGATAATGGTAATAAATACTTTAAAATTCTTAAAATGTAATAACTGTTAGAATGTTCTACCTTCTTATAATTCTATCATATGACATCTTTTGTCTTAGGCAAACAGAAATGCAAATATGTAATAATAAATTATTTAAACATTTAAATAACGTATGGCTAGTAGATAAAACATTTCCAAAATATCTTAAAGTTCTTCAAATATAATATCTTAAAGTTCTTCAAATATAATGTGTTATTACTTTCACCTATAAATATATCTAATTTTGCTATCATCTGGCTTGAACATGCAATAAGTACTAAAATGAAATAATGCAGGAGGTAAAAAGAGTAAATTGTATGTTACCAACTACGTTATGAAAAGTTATTTGAAAATAAGAACAATAAACACAGTATTTATCTTATTATAATGCAGATGAAATAAATAATAATCAAAGTATATAAATAAAATTTTATGTCATCATTGAAATGTCCTTTTTTATATATAATAATGAGTAATAAAACTTTATTCAATGATATTTTCTGGATAATGAATGTAGTAATGGTAACAAAACAGAAACACATTTAATAAATGGCAAAAATATTTATTTACAAAATAATATTTAATACAATATTTTATTTTCAATAATTATTACTTTAATCTAACAAATTGGACTAACAGAAATATTGGTATACTTTACAATACAATATTTCTTTTAGAAGCATTCCTGCAAAAAATATAATAAAAGTACTTATTATTACTCAAAAGTTTTCATATTCTACTTAATACTATCTCTTTCAATATTATGTGCACAAATCAAAATAACATGTTTCTGCCTATACACAGGCCCATAGTATACTATTAAACACTTCACAAAGCAAAACAATATCTGAAAATCAATATGGAAATATACTTCATATGGTTTTTATAAAGAGAGCAAGATATTATGCTAAAATAATCTATGAGGGCAAGGAAATAAATATTCTCAATACTAACAATACACTTAAATTTAAATTGCAAAATACCTAATATCAATTGTAATGATGGGCATGCCTTAAAATATTTTAAGATATATAAGCAATGTGTATGATAAAAAATAATAGTAGGCACTGGACAATTATGTGCAGGCAATACTGAAAGATAATTAAGACATACTGACACTCATGGAGGGGCATAACACATACAAAAAGAAATGAAATATTCATATAAAACTTAAATTGATATCTGTCTGCAAGCAGCATATCAATTACATTACATGAGGCATAAGTTTAATAACAATAATAAATAATCATCTCTCACACATTCATAAGCATCTGAACACATCCATTCAGTCTTGTGTACACTGACGCACTATAACTGCATAACTATATCAAACATTAAATTTTATGTGCTATCTGAATACACACCACACACAGACTTCCAAAACACTTTCATTTATAAATGGTTATGTCAGATATAAAAAAGTGTTCTACTTTAGGTACAATAATTTATTTTTATTAAGCTGAAATAATAATGAGAACTCCCAATAATAATAATAACATTTAAAATAAACTTTTTACCAGGATATTTCTTACAAAATGTTTCATGTATATGTAATGTCATAAATATATTTTAAAACAACATAAATAATACTAATAATAGATAAGAATAAGTCATAAATTATAATTACATAATAACAATAATAATTTTAAATGTATAAAACATATATGCCATATTTTTATTTTACTCATTTTAAAACTTAGGGATTAAAGTTCTTTCATTTTACAATAAAATTAATCCCTGCTTAATTGAGTCCTTTTGTTGTTTTTTTTCTAAAGAAATATATCACAATACAGTCTTTCATTCCATGCAGAAAATAAATAATGTATTCAACAGTCCTGAACAGGAATTCTTTATAATCATATTTACAATTGAAATATAAACTTGAGGAGAAAACAAGCTGAGAGCAGATATAGTAAGCAATAAATGATTCCTTTATAAAGTTTATCCATTCTTTGTTAATATTACAGCAAGAGTTAAATGTAAATTATTTTATTTTAGTAAGGCAATAAAGAATACTAACAACAAATAGACAATTGAATTCTGGATAAATAAATTATGTATCAATATAACATTATTTTAATTGCATTGGCAATAAAACAAATGGATAATGTTTTTTTTTTTTTCCAAACTATTAATAAAATTATTTTGGAGGATATTTGCTTCCATTAAAATTGTAGAAAACAGACTATAATTATCATACTTTGTCTTATTTTTCTTATGATTTAATATAAAAATAATATACTGTTTTCAGACTTATTTCTAAATAATTACTATCTTCATTGGCTAAATTATCCATACAAATTATTTACTATAAAGTCAAAATTTTATTAAGATATAATAAGTAGCATTGGTAAGAATTAGAATTAGTGTCAAAAACAAATTTAAATATTATGCTATAAGATATTAAAAGCAATTATTAATAGCCAAAAAGTTTAAATTAAAGTTTATAATAGGATAAAATAAACATATGTATAACTCAAAGTTTATTCAGTTTCCAAAATCTTTTCCATGAAAAACACTTGATAATTTTCTTTAGAAAATTAACATCTTCCAGTGTTTAGTATTATTTAATAAATAGCTGAACAATACTGTAGTGTAATACTACAAAGATAACTTTAACTTTTTATGTGGACATGTAAAACTAATAAAACAAAAAAAAATCAATTGAAAACTTTCAAACTGATTAAGTCAAAATAAACTTGAGAAGTGATAAAGTATTTTTTTTTTCAAAACAGAAGTGATATTTATATTTCCAGTATTCATTTTATGAAATACCTGTGCATATTTAAATTATGTGTCATATGGCATAATTCAACCAATCCAAATAAAATTTTAGGGTGGAATCTTTTAAATATTAACATATTTTTAATCTTTTTAATTGACTTGATCTTGAACTTTTTCTAATCAAAACTATCTAAGCACATGATGTTTAGACTGATAATTAACATGTAATGAAATTTATTAATTTCATTTTATTACTAAATAAGCCATTTATTTAATTTTAATAAATTTATTTATTTACTTTTAAACTAAACATTTTTTATTCACAATTACATTCTATTTCACTATATTTAAAAGCTCTTAAAATTGTCATTATTTAAAGTATCCTTTTTATAAAATTTTATTATTTTTAAGTTCTTTTAAAACTACCAATCATTCACATGTATGCAAAAACATCTACACACACATGTATACTAGGTATAACCAATAATTAATTACAAAAATTTTTTTAAGTTAAAACTAATTTCAACTAGTTATTCTTATCCTCTCAAGGTCTGCATTTTCTGATGTTTTTTTTTTGTCTCACCCATCAATATAAAATATATGATAAAATGATTATTACTTATCTGAAAATAATAAATTTGACTTTATTTGTAGATATTTTTGTTTACTACTGAAATAAATTTTAAATATTCACATTTTGTTTTTGTAAATATTAAAACAATGAGATCGTAAACAAAACAAAGAGTTTAGATGTCATCATTTCTAGAAAGATTATTTTCAGTTTATAAAATCAACAAAATATTTCTTAATTTTTGTTATTTTTAAACATCCAAACAAAATTTATTTATTTCTCTTATATCTAATGAATTATGCTTTAAAAGTTTAAAATTTTTGAATATTCATTGCAAAATTGCGATATTTTCATACTCGTAACTACAAGTAGATTGCTTATGTAGAAGCTAATCTTGTAAATTGCTTCAGGCTATATTTACACTTGCAGCTAATATAACATTATATTTTTGAAAATAAAGTATTTCAAGTCAAAATAAGTTATTAACAATTTATATTTCTTGATATCTAATAAATATAGTGTAAATTATTGTAAAAAATATCTAAAACCATAATAAATTTGCAAATAAACACATTTTTAGTCATTGGAACTATTTTCTTTAATCGATGTTGTAAAACATTGAACATTTCACAACCTTGGCAAAAGACAATGTGTGAACATATCAGGATGTGTGAGAGCAGGAATTTTGAATTTCTCACCTTCTATCATAAAATTTTTAGCAAAAATTTGATATAATAAAATATACTGTTTTATACTCACTTTAACATACTTACGAAAAATTCATCAGCGGGCAAATTGGACAAAAGTCAAAATTCTGTCATCCCACTAAATTGAAAGATTAAGCTTAATGTCTCAAATCCTAACCTTAAATAAGTATACTAACTAATATGTCATGAATTCCTATTTTAAAGGTATTTATCTCAAAATGTAGCAAATAAAAAACTTGAAATAAATAACTATATTTTATAAATAATAACAACTTTATTTATTGCATATATTTAAAACACAACATGCTTCAAATGAACTTTAATCCAGATTTAAACTATTAACTTTGTATTTTTAAACAAATATTAAATAAGCTAATTAATATTCCTTAAGCAATTAATATTGAAATATGTTCAATAAATTGTTTTAGTTAATAAATTAAACATCTAGCTAAAACTTTGTATAGTTTAATAACAAGAAAATTTATTAACTATTTAAGTTTATTTATGCTAAAATTATTTTTTTAAAGATTACAGATAAGGCAAATATAATGTTACAATATATACATATTCAAGTTTTGTAACACATATTTCATTTTAGCTCTATCATATCACAGCAAGCCAGTACAGAAATCAGACCAACTTTTCTTATTATGGGTGCCATTATAAACACCCATTTTGCTTTTAAATGAGTAATATGTTGTTTGTAAACAAGTATAGCCATTCTAACTCAAAAAGGGAAGGGCATAAATAAGCCAAAAATACTCTAAAAATGAGTTTACAAAGACTGTACAAATCAGTCTGTGAAACACAAATAAATCTATATATATAATATGCTGATTCATTTTTATGTTCACTTGATATTATACAATGCTGGCTTTACTTTCTTCAGTAGGAAACTTTTCTTTCTAAAATATTTCAATATCATGTCTAATTGTAGCCTTGCAATATATTTTATTTTCTACCTTATCTTCCCAATGGAGACAGTTGATATTGCACTTGTTCAGCGTGTCTTTGATATAATCCTTAAATAGTTGATGGTGTCTACCTTTTCATCAAAAACCTCACCCAAATTCCCTATAAAACACTCTTTTAGGCAGTCTTCCATTGATCATTCATTTCACATTTCCAACACAATGAATGTTTGATTTTACAATAGTGAACTCATTGAGTAAGACTTATATAAGACATGTTATTTAATTTTTTATATATATTTAAACAATATATATATATAAGAATATTTCAAACTTTTATTTAACATATATTCCTGAAAGATATAAACAAAAAAAACATGGAAAATACAAATGATCTCTAACATATGCATTGGGTGCTCCTTTGGCCTGTCCCTTGTATATGTCATCATTTATTTAGTATTTATAGATAAAAAATTATTAAAGTTTGATTTTTAAATGTTAAACGTTCTGCAATATCAACTTTGACACAGGGCAGTTTATGTAAATGTTTTGAATAATTAATATTTATAAGCAAAGTTTCATATAGCATGTGTGTATGCTTGTCTAAAAAATCCGGCTGATAAGCTCAAATGGCTACAAAAATAGTAAATTTCAATGATATATATTTAAATAAGCAAAAAAAAAAAAAACATCTATGAAAATAATAGAACATAACATTAAAGAAAATCTATTTAAAATGTGTATATAAAAGATAATGTTCAAATATTAATTTCATACTTGACTTGTTAAAAATAAAATTATATTTTTATTGCACTGAATTAATGTTGATATTTTGTTTAACGTGAAATTTACTGGATTATTAATTATGCTTTTTTAATAAAAAAGGTATTTCTCAAAGAACTTTTATGTCAATCTTTTGTGTATAATAATTTTTATTTACATAATTGTTTTTTGTTTGTTATATTTTTTAGTGAAAATGTCTTTATGATTGTTTGTTATTTCAAACATAGCTTTGAAGTTTTTATCGTAATTTGTATTGTTTTTACAAGATTTTCAATAATTATAAAAGCAAATATAGTATTGATTATACAATGTAGAAAATTATGTTTAATTGCTATATGTTAAATAAAGGTTTTAGCTACAAAATACCGCGATACAATTCTACTAAAACGTCAGCAATTCTATGCTACGTTAAAAGTTTCATACTTATGAACAAATTTCACTTATATATAATATTTATGTAGTGTAATTTTCACTATCCTCTCACGCAAGATAGCGATTGTTTTCTATCTGCTTTTAACACTTTATCGAATGAATGACAATAAAAAGTATTAATTCACGTATGTTTTAGCCTTAAGACAAGTGAGTATTTAGTAATAAGATGCAGTAATCCAACAATACGTTAATCTATCTTGGTAATTATTTACAATCGCATAATAAATTTAAAAATTTAAAAACAATAAATTCTTTAACACACTTTTTCTTTTCAAATCTTGGTTTTTTTTTTATTGTATATTTTATGAACATAGTGGAATGCTTATTATTTTATTAAATTTATATCTCACACAATAAACTTTAATGATCTTTTTGCATCATTAAAGATATATATATAAATTCATTTCTAGTTGTATACAAGTTTGACTTTAATCAGTCATATTTGAAAAGCTTTTACATGAGATATATATTAATGGTATCCAAAATGTTTTGCTGGTTAATGAAAAAAGACCCTTTGAATCTTCTTTGAGACTTTAAAGAAACAGAGAAAGGCAAATTCCTAATGTTCATTATATATGTTCTAGTCATTGCAGTTATTATTACATCATGATTATTTATATGGTAAAATGGGCACTCAGCAACATATATCTGTCATTGTGGTTAGTTTATGGTGTCTATCATCTTAATTTTCAGTAGTTTATGGCATCTATCATCTTAATTTTCAGTTGCTAATTAATTTTTAATTGAAATATCCATAGAGATTTCCTGAAAGAAAAATGTGCATGATAATAACTATTTTTAAGATGTATATATATTTAATTATGGCAGACAAAACTAAATTAAAGATCTTATTCCTAAGAGTCTGTAAAGCAGTAACAAAGCAAATGCTAAAATTTCAGAATGCTGAAAATTCCTAAATGTAGTTTCAGGCTACGCACTCCACAAAGACTTTTCATTCAGCTTTTGAATGCAAGACAATTACATGAATTAGAAGAACTATCCAATTCTAAATTCTAAATTGGTCATTGGTGGATGTTGTGAATTTAGAAAAAATGACAAGAATTGATTTGAAAAGTTGATATAATATTTTAGTATAAAATTACAAGTATTGGAAACACAAGTGAAATCAAATTCATTATAATAAAATTGGAAGAATAACATGGTAGAGATTGATAATATATCAAATTGAATTGCAAGTTATTCAACTTTATGGAATATACCTATAACAGACCATTCAAATAAAATATCCAAATGCTTTCAATCACATCAAACAACATTATTAATTTATCATGAATGCTTTAAAGCTAAAATTGGAAAACAACTGAAAGAATAAAAACTTGTGGTAAATTTTACTATGGCGATAGAAATGAGAGAAGACACAAAAAACAAAAACTGTGTATTATTAATTATTTCTTTTACATAAAAAACTAAATGGAAATGAAAACATCCAGTAGAAATGAATTATATTTTGATTAGTAGAATAATATTTATATCAGGTTAATGTTTTTAATAGATTCAACAACGGGAATGATCATCACTTCATTTTTGATATGGTCAATCTTTAGAAACACTCCAACAAATTTAAATTAAAATCTGTTATCTTATAATATTGACAGACTTTGAAGATGATTCAAACTTAATAGAGAGTACTAAGAACATAACTGATATTCTTTGAAGAACTGCAACAGAAATAGATGGGGCAAAAGAGAAATAATTCATTAGTAAATCTTTATCTAAAATATGACAATATATATGAAAAAAAAATATATAAAACAAATTTTAAATAATCTATTAAAAAATTGAATATATGGATTTCTATAATATGGTAAAGAAAAGTTAATAATATAAGAAAATATAAATGTGAATTGATAAGGAAAGCTAGATAAGAAAATAAAAATTTCAAAAATATAAAACATCTTGATATTGAAAAAGAAAATATTTTAGCAATAAGAAAAAAAGATGGCATCTTGAAATGTGTGGAAGAATTCTACTAAGAAATATGTAATAACAAAGAACATGAAAATATGTTAACTACTACAATTATTTTATTTTCTGAATTTCCAAACATTTTAAATTAAGAAGTGAAACATGCAGTTAAATCTATGAAAGGGAAATCTTTAGAAAATAATGGCATTGTTATTGATATGGTGAAAGAAGGAGATTGAAGAATTATTAACATCTTTGGAAAAGTTATACTAAACATTTAAATAATAAAGATGTACCAGATAATAGGAATAATATAATAGTAATAAGATGATGTTAGTATTACAGATTTATCAGTCTTCTGTTAGTTCAATACAGAATCATTTCTGAAATAATTACAAATCGTCTATAGTAAACGTTGGATTTAAACCAAACAAATTTACAAAATGGATTTAAAAAGAATTCTAGCACAGTAGATCATACCCAATTTATAGTTTTTGAAAGGCCACTTAATTTTATAAACATTTTCACATTTATTAAAACTTTGTACCATAAAGATATTAAACAATGATAATGATATATTTTGAAGAATATTTAACAGAATCGTGCAGAAATGATTAGAATCCTATAATGACCCTAAAAGTGTTAATATTGATAAAAATGTAGAATATGGTGATTCCATATCTCAAAACTTTTTATGACAGCTTTACATAAAGTAATTTGTGAATTAAAATGGAAAACTAAGAAATTAAAAATACATGGAGTTTATTAATTATGTCATCTAGATTTTTTGTGATTGTTTTGTAAATAATGTTTCAAAGCCTCAGGATATGCTACAAAAGTTATTAGATGAAAGCAAGAAAATAGGATTAAAGATAAAAGCTAAAACCACTGAGCCAATGTTCAATGGATTTTCTCAGAAAAAAAAATATTGATAATAATGAATTAAAAGAAATCAACAATTACAAATATTTTGATCTAATTATTAATTGAGATGAAAATGCAATGTATGAAATTATTCAGAGTTAAAGTTAGATATAGTGCTTTAGATAGTAGTAACTTTCTTAACAATAAAAGAAAATATTTTTATATGTTTGTAGAGGAAGGTTTTTAAAATATATGTTTAGCTTATACTTACCAATATAAGACTTGGACACTTGACAAGAGAGAAATAATGAGATTTCAGATCTTTTAAGAAAGTATGGATAGATTAGTGTAGCAATAAAGAGTCAGAAGAATAAACAAGAGCATAAACAGGAATCACTAACATCATTGAAAAATTAAAAGTCTGGAGGGGGGCTGAGATAGACATAATAACTAGAAGAGAAGATAATATATGGACATCCAAAACCAGATGATTGGATGAAATATTAAAATGTATTGATATGTTGTGGAGAAAATAAGCTATGGATTAGGAAAGAATGGATTAACCATAAACATATTTATCCTGCAGTGCATCAATAATGATTAAAAATGATGATGATAAGCTAATATTTGGGAGTTTATCTAACACATTTTAATTCTGAAATCTGCTGTTTTATTATGACATTAAACTACAATTATCTGTTTCTGTGTTTAAGAAACATTGTTAATAGAAGAAATTTTCATATTTAAAAAGATATTGAAATCTATTTTTACTTTTATTTTACACAAACATATAATTAATATCATTATTGATATACAGTTGTAAATATATAAAACAGATGATAAGATATATCTTAAAATTTTTTTTTAAGCATTCTTACTTTTTTCCAATGTAGATTAAATTGCGAAAATGGCTCTTCATATTTTATCTTCATCTGTGATAACTTCATAAAATATATCATCATTTCAATGCATGTTATTCCAGCTTTCTATATTAAGAGTTTTATTATATATTATAATGTTATATTTATATCATTCAACATATTTATCAGACCATTTGCCAATACTTCATCTTGATCAGATTACAAATCTATATTTTATTTAATGATGGAACAAATATTTATAGTGTTAAAATAAACAATGATTGCACTTTTTATTGTATATAATTATATATGACATTATTATAATCAAGATCTCTCCATACATAATCCATTTTTTAAGGGCCATGGTTTTTCTTTTTTACATCATACTAACAATCTTCCATATTTTATCAATCTATTTTATACATTGCTTCTTTCTAGGTCTTTTTTTTTTACATTTTTTTTTTCTGAAATCTAGTTTGACACATCAACTATACATATGTTATTATCTTATCTAGTAATATGTCCTACTTATATCCATTTCAAACTTAATTTTTTTCATGGTGTCAATGACACCTAATTATACTCTTATTTATGCATAATGATTTTAATCTCTTCATGTTAATTCCAACATACATTTCTACATACTTTGATGAATAGTCTGAAGTCACTGAATTACTTTTCTGTTATGTGATAAAGTTTCTGATCCATAACTAAGAAGTGGTAGAACAGAACTTTTTTTAAATATTAAATTATTTCCACTGAAAACATATTGAAGTTTAATTCTGTGATTTATCTAAATTCATATAGTTTAATACCTTCCTGATAAAAGAATATTCTTTTTCTATTATTAAATTATTTCTATAAAAAGCATTCCACCTATGCTTAATTTTACAATTAAATTAATCCATTATGCTTTCATTTGTATTAATAATAGGATCAAACATTTGAAATTATCAATCTTTATCATCCTTGTTTGATAACTGAAACACATAGGCTTATTATATACCTGTATTTATATATGTAATATATAGGGTATATGAGCACATACTTTCACCTGACATTAAACATTTTACTATTCATCTTTAATCCTATTTTGTTATTTTTATCTGATGGATCTTTCAACATTTTTGAAGTTTTAGAGCATTATATGCAAAAACAACCACATTATCTGCAAAACTAAAAAAAAAAAAAGTAAAAAAAAAAAAGTAAAAATTATAAAAAAAAAAATAAAAAAAAAAAAAATAATTAAATAAAGAAAAAAAAAAATATTAATAATATTTTTTTTTTTTTATTTATTATAAGAAAGGAAAGGAAGAAGAAAAAAAAAAAGTGTGAGAAAGAGTTTTTTTTTTTTATTTTTTTAAAAAAAAAAAAAAAATATTTTTTAAAAATAAATGTTTTTTTTTTAATTTAAAAAAAATGATAAAAAGAAAAAAAAAAAAAAAACAACATCAATAATAAAAATAAAAAAATATAAAAAATATACAAAAAATTAAATAAAATTAATTAAATGTAGAAAAAAAAGAAAGGAAAGTAAATTATATATTTAATTTTGGATCATTTCCCTTCAAAAAAGAGTAAGGTTATTTTTGAATGGAGGGGGGGGAAAAAACACAACAAAAAAAACATCAACACACATCTTTTTTTTTATCTTTTCTCTCATTTATATAGATGTAGGTGTGGGTGGTTTTAGATTTAGAGGGGAGATTGAGAGGGGAAAAAAAACAAAATTTTTTAAAAAAAAAAATTTTTAAATTTTGATTTTTTTTTTTTGTTGTATATATGTATTTTTAAAAATTTTGATATTAAAACTAGATAATGTATATAAACATCATTTATTTCAGATTCACATTTAATCCATAAAATACTTATTCTAAACTGTTTTAAATTGTTTTGAAGAGATGGCATCAACCTGTTAGTTACTCTTAACAATCTTATTTTATTCATTACCATATTGCTTTTTGATTATTATTCTTCATAATATGGTCCAAATCTTTGATCACTGTGAGAATACTTACTGAATCAAATAAATTTTGTAACCTACATCATCCAAGCATAATTGGCATTTGTGTTGTTTTTTTTCTTCTAAAAATCCTCTCAAAACATGGATACTTTAAATGTAGTTATTTCTTTTGAATTATTAACATACAAAGTTCACTGTAAAGAAGTTGCAATTATCTTGGTACTGTTCATGTATAGAAATAATAGAAAGTTGATATGTCTGTGGTTTATAATCTATTCTTTAATATCAGTATTATTATTGCAATTTTGCAATCATCTTAGTACAATTTTATCATTTACATATTTGGAATATAGTTTTGTCAGCATTTCCCCTTTTCATCTGCTTCTTTAAGATATCAATAACAATTCAATTGTTTCCTGAAGATTTTCCCTTCTTCGTAGATTTAATTGAATGACTCACCTCTTCACCTAAAATTTGGAAATTTAAAATGTATAATAATTGTGATTTTGTTTTCTTGTTCTTTATTGCCTAGGGTTACTTATAGCACTCTTTCAGGATTTTTGTAATGTTTTTTTTTTTTCTTTTTAATAATAATTTCATATTTTGTTCTTATTACTGAAGCAGTTCTTCTAATACCAAAATATTATTCATACCTTTAAAACTTTTATTACCTCCTACATGATTCTTTGCCAATTTACAGTTATATATTTTATATTATTAATTATATTAAACTTCAGATATTCACTTTCTCTTACCGGGTCATTTTTAAAATAATTTCTGATTCTCTCTAGAATTTGTTTTAGTTGAAAATTTATTTGATGAAGATATTGTTTTCTGTCTTTGAAACTTTTACTTTCTTCTATAGCTGTCATTGTCAATTCTTAGTTATATTTTCTTATTAAATTATTATCTTTTTATACTAATTTCAAATTTCAGATATTGAATTCTTTTTAATGGATTATTTTAAATATATTATCAATTTCCTTCCTTTCTTCATACATTTCTTGTCTCTGTGTAAAATTTTAGTGGTGAAGTGTTGCTTTTTGTACCAGTTGTCTGTTCCAGGTCTTAGTAAATCATTAATTATCTTTTTATTGATCTCAGTTATTTTTAACTATATTCAAATTACCATTACTTTAATATGATTGGGAAGTGCAAACCTAGAAATACTTTGAAAGTGGGAGATCTAATAACCGGATTACAAAAGTTCTTCAGATTACTCTTAATATTGTCTTTTTAAATAATTTTCATCTCTCTTGTTTTACTTTAACATTTATCTTACATTTTAATAATTTATGACAATTTCTTGTATTGAATCTATTAAGAATATTACAATTTTAAAACATGTGTTATTTAATAATCCAAGTCCTGCTATATTTTCATTTATATGTTCCCATGTTAAGTTCCATATAATATTTTGCTTTAAGAAAAAAATAATAATAACCAATTTTTTTATTACAAGTTCCACAATCTTGAGGCCTTTCATTTCAGTCATAGTAATTGAAATTAACATTTTCAATTATTTTTTAATTCTAGCATTAAGTCTTTCATGACAATTCAAGAATGTTGTTTAGTGTAGTGAAAAACATTTACACTTCTGTATAGTTTTTCATCAACATGAGATCATGTTTAGGCATAAAACTAAATTATTTTTATTTCACTTCTGCCTTTAAATTGAGTAAATGGCATTGCCACTCTATCTAGTATACTACCATTTCCACAAGATTGATCATTCTTACTTGTGCTTCCAATATTTGTGTCTTTTTAATATGGCACAATAATCCCTTTATATTTTCTTCTACTTCACAGAGTCCTATATCCCATTTAATATTAGACAGCTCTTCTTTTAATTTATATAATCTTTCTTCAACTGAAATTTATCTGCCATTGTAAGTACCTAAATTAAAGCTCATCATTGAATTACATCCCAGATCAGCATTTTAGAGATTTTTAATGTCATCTGTCTTCAGCCAATCATGCTCACCTTTAGTTGATAACTTTATAACTCTTTTGAATAAAGGCTATACTTTAATTTTCCGCTCATTATTGTAAATATCATTCTCACACTCATTAATTCTTTCTTTAAGGAAACTCATTTGTTGTTTCTATAATTGCACCATTTTGTAAATCATAGTAAAAAGAGAAATGTATAAAAATTTGTTTAATTTATTAGTATATTATGAATACTGTTTTTTAAAAAAATATTAAATACTAAAAATCTTAAATGTTAAAGTTCATAACAAAAATTGAAACTTTTTGGTAGCATTTTCTGGTCTAACATAAAACGATTACTTCATGTAAAAATTTTTTTCACTTTACATTTGAAAGATAATTTTTAACACAGAATTGCAAGAGTTTTGATTTTATATTTTATACAGAGTTAAAAATAACAATGAATAAACAGACTTGACTTGTCTTGCATTGTTAGCCGAGAGGTATCGCAGCCGCCAAGCAAGCAAGTAATTGGTTGCAGACAGTTGTGGGTTTGCGTCCCGGCCGATGCTATGACATATGAAAAAAAAAACAGACTTGACTTTTTAACAATTCATTTTTTTTCATAAAGAGGAAATATATTCAAAAAACATATGTTTACAATAATTTAGAGATATATAATCTTGTAAATACGTTAACGTTTAATTGTATGTTTTTATTTTATTTTATATGTCATGAGAATTTAGAAATCAATGTGATTACAAGTTTTCACTTAGTTTTCAAATTTTAAGTTAATCATTTAATATTCGAAGTTTATTCATATAGTATGCATTATGAAAATTGTAGTTTTTCTGTATATTCTTGCAACACTTCAGAAAGTGAAAGAGGTAAAATGTAATGCAGTTGTATTAATGGCAGTGTATCTATATTCTTTATTTTGGTTTATTTATGCATCATTTTTAAGACGTTAAAGTTTGCAAAAAACATTTTACATACAGTTACACTTATGCAAAAATGTTTCAGAATGAGACTAACATAAAAACTGGGAGTTATTGTTAATGAGTGAATATTTTATTGTAAAAATGACAGCAAATGTGAAAACAACAGATTAAGGAATGTAATTCCTAAGCAGGCATTAGAATTTAGCTACACATTATAACTTGCTACTTTATACAAAAATATCTTAAAATAATTTTGAAAAATATTTGGAAGGAATGACCTATAGATATTTAAGCCAATAAATATCACATGATCACCATTCTTATGCTTGCTTATAACTATTATTAAAACAGGCCAAACTCTCTAAATGTATTCCACTCAGTGCAATCCATTGATTATTCTGGCTTGTACTGAGTGGCAATACGTATAGAGAGTTTTGTCTGTTTTAATAACAGTTATAAGCAAGCATAATAAATGGTGATCATGTGATGTTTATTGGCTTAAAACCAATCCTGTCTAATAGGATAGTGGTGGCTATGCTTATTAAAGAACCAAAGACACCAAAATGTATAGGTACTGAACTGAGTTCAGACCTATATGACTATATAAACTAATGAACTTGGATTGAAAATATCATAGTGTCTTAAATTTAAGACTCATAATTTTGTAGTTAAGTAGAGGTAAAAAGTAGCTGATGGAGGGTTGCATTAGATCCTAAGATCTAGGTGTAGGGTTCTCAAATCCAAGGCTCCTCACTGACAAAGGCCACAAGCCAGAAACTAGTCTGGGGATATTGGATGAGTATACACTAGATGGGGATTTATTCACAAGCCTTCTGGCATCCATTGATTACTCTGGCTTGCACTCAGTGGCGATACGTATAAAGAGTTTTGTCTGTTTTAATTAACTATAGATATTTAGTTGGATCCATAAATAATAATTCTTTGAACGTTATTATTTGTGAAGTCTGAGAGATCAATTAGACATTTGAAATATAATTCATTTCTGCTGAAACATGTGTATTCATCTAATACAATATATAGCAGAATCACATTTAGATGTGGAACATATAAAGTGTGATTAGAGATTATGCAGTAATGATCCTAATATAAATTAACTGGTCTTTAGGAGCTGTAAATCATTCAAGAGATACTATCTTTAAAACTAAACGTAGAATTAATAATGTTTAAAGTTTTTTAAATTTTTTTATTAAAGCTATTCAAAAATATAGTAATAAAAGTAACACATCAGAATATTGCATTTTATGATTGAGAATTTGTTTTTGGTACAAAAAAACAACAACATTTGAACATGGATATGTGTAATATAAATTAATGAAAATTGTCGTTGACGGTTTTATTTTTTAAAGATTGTAAATTTAAATCCGTGTCAAATTTAGATTGCCTTTTTTTCTTTGTTAGACATTTTGACTTGAGTTTCTTTTTAGTATTCATTATTTTCTTTGGTCATTTTAAAGAGAATGAAGAAAAAATGTCTTGCTCTTCTTAGCTCTCAACTATTGGTTAATTGAGTCTTGTTGTCAAGTGGGTATAGAGGAAGTTAACAAACTAATCGTTGAAAGTGACCTTTTATGACCTCCTGAATAGAGCGGAACATTAAGCAGTAGAAAGAGCAAGAATTTATGTTGATTGTCTTTACTTGAGTGCTTGTTTTTTCTTTCTTTTTATTATTATTATATTTTATTGATTCTTTAGTCTTTAAATTGATATAATTATTTCTTTAATTTTATTATAATAGAAAAATATTAAGAATTGATTTTGGAAATATTTGTTTATTCGATATATTTATATATTCCTTAGATTCGCTTCTGTCACTCATATGTATGTATGTGTATATAGATATATCTATTCGTAAAGTAGATGCGTTAAAAATATTAGCTCATTAACCTGAATGTAAACATAATGTTCGAGGTATGCAGATGTATTCTTGTACTTTAAAAAATATATGACAATATGTTTCATTATGTCATTAGCAAACAAATATGATTATTGTAATTTTAGAAGAGAGAAAAAAACAAAGTCAAAAGGCTTTAAAAATAAAAAAGTGAAGATGAATTTTGCTGCGATCATTAAAAAAAAACCTAGGAATCTTTAAATCATGTCCATTTTTATTGAATGATGGGTTATTAATCTACTTATTTGGTATCGTGTGATAGACAGCCTTATATTTAATTCTGCAAAAATATTTTGTTTTCTTAGGGGGAAAAATAACATTTTGATAAAAAATATAATTATTTAAATTACACAAAGTGTCAGTTAAAATATTATTTGCTTTATGTTGAAAGCACACACATTATATTCTTCCTTTACTATCCTTTCCAATTTGATGTATTTTGCACAATCAAAAAATTTCTGAAGTAATGCTAAAAGTTTTACAAAATTTTAGATTATATTAAAACTTGATACTGATTTTAAAATATGAACCAATTAGAGAGCTTTCAATTTCTTGATAAAAAAAATCCTGATTTCGTTTAGATGAGAGAAAAAAATTATAGAAAAAAAAATGTTGCTCATCACAGACATTTCTCTATTTACTTTGTTTTAAAAGTAAAAATATGATAGTTAGTTAATTTTTATTATTATTATGGCTTCAGTAAATGCACTTGTGAACATACACTCAATAGAATATATTCAAATGTATTCACTCAATTTATTATTAATAACAATAGTATCATTTCTAAAAATTTTGTTTTTTTCATAATGTTAACTTGTTTGTATGTGAGGGAGGCTTGGAATAATATATAACATAATTCATTGTTCCATGGTATTTGGAAATATTTTCTGTTACATTTAATAACATGTCTATGGTAATATATTTTTAAAAATTACAGTTTGTGCACATTTATATATTCCAAAAAGAGATGCCACATTGGATTATAATAAAAAAAAGTCAAATTTGGAATAATAATTATATAAAGAAAATTATTTTCTTAGGAGCAGTTATAAGATCCTGCTTATAGCATGAAGGTTACAAAACTACATTGTAAGCTGCTTTTTAATTTTTATGTGCTTTTTCTTTTTCATTTCAGCCCAGTATTATTGTGTTTTATCAAATTCATTGGTACACACATTGATCTGATATTTCAGACATATCTATTCTTTCCTATTTGTTTAAAATAATCATTGTAAATTCAGTTTTCACAAATCCAAAATGTCATTGTTTTATTCCCATGTGAGCAACAACTAATTAAGTTACAGTATCTGAAAAAAAAAAGTTATTTTAAATGTTGATATGTATTTTATGACTAATAGTTATAAATGTATTTAGGGATGTATAGATAAGGGTAAAAAAATTTTAAGAGAAAAAAAAATTTAGCTATATTATAGAAATTGTTCTTAACACATAATGACTCATATCAGTAGTGGTATTTGTCTACCATTGCTTCAAAGTAAATTAAGTCTAGGGTCACTTCACTGGAATATAAGTGATTTAAAATTATCCTTACCTACTGAGAATTTTCACAAGCTTTATTTTTAAGTAAGCACATTTAAATTTTAGTCCTGAAAAAATTCCATAGATGGCCAGAAAACTAAAAATTCGACAGTGTCCTTTTTGTATTTAAGACATCTTCTGATGTCACTAATTTTTACGATATTATTTGGAAAAAATAGTTTGAGTAACCAAAAATGTGATTATTTGTGAATTTATTAAAATTGGAAATTATTTTTCTATAGTATTTATACAATAATTATTACAAATGAAGAATATAAAATATTAATAATTTACTTTAAACAGAAATATATGATTTTAAAAGCAGAACATTATATTTTCGAACAATGCAAATTCACCCTGAATCTATTTACAAGTTTAGTTACACATGTAATCAATGCAATTACTAACAGTGAGTGTGAAAATAGTGTGATATTGTAAAAAATAATTAATTTTAAACTTTTAAAGCATAACTCAAGGGATTTAAGAGAAATAAATATTTATTCATTCATATTTTAAAAACAAATGTTATGTAAGCAAAATTATATTGCTTTTTTAAAAATGAAATTATTCTGTCCAATGATGATGTATGCATTTTTTTGTGGGATTATGATCTTATTTTTTAAATATTTTTAGAAATAAAATGTCTTTAGAATTTATTTCACTTGTAAACACAAATATTTATCAAATGAAGACAAATTTATTATTTTCTGATAAGTAATAAAGGTTTAATCTTAAGCTTAATGTTGCAAGAGAAAACAAAGAAATGATGAAAACATAAAGTTATTATTAGAATGAAAATGATCAACTTCTATTTTTATTTATACAACACAATCTTTTATAGATCTGCAATAGGAAATATATGCCATAAAATCTAAATTATGATGTAAAAGTAGAAAAAATATATGAAACTAATTATATCAAACACAATAATAATTCTATGAATGTATATAAAATATCCATTAATTTAACTAAAATTTGGATATTTATAAATGAATGGAAAATTATATAGTATACTTATATACAGACTTTTCCCTTCTTTGTTGTAGATATTGTATCATTGTTATAATAGATTCTAATTAATTTTATATAAAATAGATAGATGTTACTATGTATGTAATGTAATTTGAAATTGTAAAATAGTTCCAACATTTTGAAAAGAGCAAAAATCAATATTTTTCAAAAGAGCTTTTCTATATTATACATACATATATATATATGCCAAACTTAAGTCACTGACTTAAGTTTTTAAAACTCTTACTGGTGGGCGAATGCACAGAGATTTATAAAATGCAAGTATTGGTTCAATATCGGAGGTGACTTCATCTTTTATAATTATATGTATATATTATAGCTGTTACATAAAGATATTTTATTTTATATTATATCATATATGATTTATATAAATTTCTATTTAATAAACATATTACAGTTAAATATTATATTTTAAAATTAAAGAAAGTAAAATAGTTTTGTTTATATTTATAAATGTCACTAGAAGTTTTTAAATATATATAATTTAAAGTACTACTTTTTAATGCTAACATTAAAATTTATAATCCACTATAGATAATTTAAGTTTTGTTTTATGCAGTTTGTCTTATTACTTT
This sequence comes from Epiperipatus broadwayi, assembly GCA_028023455.1. Taxonomy (NCBI): domain Eukaryota; kingdom Metazoa; phylum Onychophora; class Udeonychophora; order Euonychophora; family Peripatidae; genus Epiperipatus; species Epiperipatus broadwayi. The sequence continues at coordinate 1,703,244 of JAQFVV010006401.1, forward strand.
GAAAATCTCATCTCAAATGCAACTCTTTTATGGAGTTATTATTATTGTTGTTTTATCTGCAATCAGCGAGATGAAAATGAAGAAAATTATAAGCAAACATTGTTTACATAATTTCCCTTTATATTAATATAACTCAATACAATCTTCACAATGGAACATTATTATGCTGTAAAATATTTCTGTGAAATAATAAAAACTTGAGATAATAGGAATAATGATGAAACTTTATATGATTTTTTTACTTTTATTTAAAAATATACAATGTAAACTGAAATTTAGATAAACATATGCATGCCTATATGTTTAATTGTTTTAACAGATAAAGAATAAAATTATAAAAATTATCACAGAAAATTCTCATATTTTTTTTTTATTGTTATACCTTTTGGAATCAATAAACCTATTTTCCAGCTGATTTCTTAATATATGTAGATCTACATCTTACTTTTTTAACTGTTATTATTTTAAAGATGGAACTAAAACCATTATGATTAATCTAAATGTAAAAACTCATTTTTTTTTTGCTAGGACTTCATAAGTTTAAAAAATTAAATGCAATAAAGTTATTTTCTGCTTAAGAGAAATGATATTAATGCCAAATTACCTCAATAAGGATTTAATGCTATTATTCGATCTTACATTAGCAATATCTTTGATTTTGCATTTTTGGTTCTAGCTTGCAGAATTTAAAGAAGTCATTTAATGCTAAAAATAAAATACAAAAGCTTTAGACTTTCACACGACACACCACTCTTCATTGTACCTCATAACATTGATACACTTGAACACATATATGTCGAAAAATGAAATAATCATCAATATATGTATTTCATGCTAAACCAGCAATCATCAGTTGGCCAGATTATTATCTCTACACATATATGTAATAAGTGCTTGGATGGACACTTGAAGAATTGGAGTGTGGAGTGGATTGAAGCCCGTCCATTAAAATATGAAGATTGGCTATCTTAATATATATCTGAGCCCTTATTGCATATATGTGTAGAGATGATAATCTGGACCAAATGATGATTGCTGGTTTAGCATGAAATACGTTTATCACTGATTATTTATCTTTTCAATATATGTGTGTTCAAGTATATCAGAGTTATGAGATAGAGTGGAGAGTGATGGGTCATGTGAAAGTTTGTGCTCATATATCCTATATATTACATATATTGATACAGGTATATAATAAACCTGTATTTCAGTTATTACAAAAGCTTTAACAAGTATTATTGCTTACAACAGACAAACATAATTTCAATGCTTGTTTGTTTAAAAATGTTTTTTTTTTTTTTAAAAAAAAAAAACATTATTAATTTTAAATTTATTGTCTACTAGATTTATTGAATATCAAATTGAATAATTAGTTGTTTGGAAGATCATCAGATATTTGAACACCAACTACAGTTTAGTCTGGTCAGATATGTTAAATTTATATGTTCATCATGTCTGAATAGCAGCCATAATGTCATATATAAATATCATTTCGCCATCTATTTAACTTAAAATATTCATTAATAAGCAAATCATTTTGTTACTTAATAAGATTATATAATGATCTAAGAACAGAAATGATCAATTGACTTATTATCTATAGAGTGGTTTAAATTCAACATGAAGTTTATAATAAAAATGTATTTATATAAAGTGTTAGTGGCTATTATTTTGACATTGTGAACAGTGAGTGGTTCATACTCTACCATAAGTGATAAAGCTAGATTGAAGTTGAAATATATATACTAGGACAAACACTTTATTCTGTTTTAGGTGGCGGCAATAATATTGAAAGTGTAAATTTGCAGTAGAAGGCAATAAATAAGTTTCTCCTACACAAACACACACATATAAGATTACTTTTATTTCAAATAATTAATAAATAAATTACACTAGTCAAAATGATCATTGAAATATTCTAGGAAATTATATTACTTTAATACTTGATTAACCAAACACTTAATATTCTCTACTAATGGCTAGCTAAATATATTATAAGCATTAATTATAATTTTATTTAATTCTTTTTCAAATGTATAAAAGTTTGCATTTGCTTTTGTGAAATAATATTTACAAATGTTTAGATAAAATAATGATTATAAAATATTTGTTGAATAATAAATTAAAATATTTACTTGAAAATATTTGTAAATATTCCGGTGAAGAAAATGAGAATAATTTCTAGATATAAAAAAAAACATTAATTCTTCTTTGATCACAAAACGTATTTTCTATATTATCAAAAACTCAAATAATCTAAAAGTTTTCTTTTTTGTACTAATATTTATATTTGAAGCCACTGCTCACATTTTCATATATATTACAGTTTTTAAGATGTCATAAATGTATAATAAAGGCAAAGACTTGAGTACACTCTTATAAGGAAATGTAAATAAATATTGGCAATCCTACTTGTATAATAGCAACTCCAAAAATTTTATAGTGACTATGACAATTTTGTATGTGTTTTATATTGCTCTATATTTTACTATTTCATTCATAATATTCGAAGTTGTTATCCTTTTTCTTATCTTGCTTGTAATTAGTTACCTCAACTTTTCTTATGCTGGTTAAGAAAAAGATTTATTCCATTTGTAATATTTTAGGGGTTTTGTAAAACCATTTTATTATGTCTCAAATTTAAATTACTTAATAATGAAATTAATATTGCAGAGAAATTATCACATGACATGATTTTGACTCCCAATTAAAAGCCCTATAAAAATTAAATAGTTGCTACATGATAGAAATGATATATTGCCGAGAAATTAATTAAGTAGAATCCAAGAAAATAGACATTTATAAAGTTATATATAATTTTATTAATAAAAATGAACTTATACTATTATGTTTCAATAAAGAAATTTAAAAAATATAAATGTATGAAACTTCTATTTAAATTATAAAAACTTATTAAATAAAATTTTAAAGTATTATAATTTTTTAAACACAACCGATTAATTGTAAACTTGTTTTTTTTTTAAAAAAAAAAAATTGTTCACAACTTATTTGATTTAAATGTTACTAGGTGGCACTATAAAATTCATTGGAATCAATTTTAGGAAATGAGTACATTCTTTCGTAGTGTGTGTAATGATTTTTTTCCTTCAAATTTTTCAATTGCTTTTAGATCCCACCTCCCTCTTTTTTTTCAGTCATTTTATAAAAGATAATATTTGAAAAATATATATATATTTTAAGAAAATTGAGTTTTAAACAGGTTTGTGTAAAAGCAGAGAAGTTCAACCTAATTGAAAATCTTTCAATCTTTAAATTGTCACTGAATAGTTTTACTGTCTGCAAATTAATCTTTCACATATAAATAGAATAATATAAGTAGAAAATTTTTCATCATATTTAAAGAATGGAATTATTTCAAATAAGTTATCTATTATTCTCTCTATCTATTTCTTATTAATCTTTCTCTTTTTTATTTCTTTAAGAGTGAGCTCTTGATAAATAATGAAGTTTTCAACATCATTCAAATTACGATGTAACAGATACGTATAAAATAAATAAAGAAATGAATGTAATATTTGGTAAACGTTGAGCTTCGGTCCGCGAATTTTTAATTCATTGAATTCGTCACCTTGTCATTATGCTAAAAGCACACAGCGCATAGATATGTATGTTATATCAGAATAAATCGTGTGTGTGTGTGTTTTTATAAATATTTTATTAATCATTAAAAATATATGAGAAAAATATACAATTCACAAAGAGCTTGCATGTAATAAAAATATGTACTGATGATAGAAATTTATAATTTCTATATTAATACTCATTTGCATTACATATTATCTCAATACATGTTAATAATTACTTTTGTATATGGTGATATAATTATTTGCCTATAAGTTGTAATAATAGTTGAATGTACAGAACATACATTGGCTGTTTGACTGTCTTTGTTTTAGTCATGCTGCACATTTTATTTCCTGTAGAAATTAGCATTGAAAATATTGAGTCCAAATATGCATCACATATCATGGGTATTTTTAGTATAGTATTAATATCATCTATGTTCTTTATTATTTTTACAATGTCTTTTTTTACAATCTAATATGATAGTTTCTATTGCCCCAGGAATTGATAACTGTGTTCTGAAGAAGATTGCTAGGGCAATTGAAACTGTCATATTAGGTTGTAAAAAAAGGCATTGTAAAAGTAATAATGAACATAGATGATTTTAATATTATATAAAGTTGGCAATGCAATAGGAAAGATAAAGGTAACTACTATATGTAATCTATCATTGTCTTGTATACCTTTAATTCAGAAACTTCTATGATCCAAATAAAATTATAAAATATTGATGTAATTACTGTTACATAAAAAATTTGTGCTGAAACAAATTAAAGCATATTCTAATTCAATTGTTACTAATTTTCTTTTTTTCTTAGATATCTGGTAAATAATGAATATGCTCACAGAAAAGGTTTTTTTTTTTAATGTTTAGCTTTATTACTGCCTAGCATGCTTTTAATGTGTTTACTATATCATATTCATAGCATGTAGTGGAGTGATTAAATGGTTCTTTAAACATTGATATAAAAACCCATTTAATCACACCACTATATGCCTTGAATATGGTATAGTAAATATATTGAAAGCATGCTAGGCAGTAATAAAACTAAATATTAAATATATATATATTCTGTGAGTATATTTATTAATTACCAGATAATACAGAAACATATCCTGTATTTTAAAATGTATTGCTATTAGTAAGACAAATTTATACAACATGCAAAAAGTATTTCAATGTGTACAAATTGTAATTAGCAAAATCAATGATTATTTAAATTTTCAGTTTGGTTTTATTTTATTATGAGTGGAAAAAAGGTTTATCTTTGAAATCTGCTAATTTCACAAATGCAAAAAGGGTTTTGGATTAATGGTAATCTCTTTGGATTTCATCATATTTTTTAATGTCCTTATTTAAAAAAATAGCCTATGAAAATAAAAATTAAAAAACAATATTTTATGCTAAATTTTTTAGTGGCTGAGCATAAAATTTTATACACAATAGAGAAATACATACATATAAATTTTTAGGGTATAACCAAAGCAAAATTGATCTTCCATTCAGTAAACAATCTAATAAATTGGAGAGATACTAAAATGTTTATAAACAATACTTGATTCAGTTATCAAGATTTGATATTATATTTAAGTTTGAAAACATTAGGGCCTATTTTTTTAAGCTTATTTAACACTAAATAAACATTGACTTCTAATAATGAAAAAAATAACAAAACATATTTTTAATTATAAAAATATAATATCCATAGGCTACATCACATTACAATCATGTTATTTGTATTACAATCAGATTAACTCATAATCATTACTCTCTAATTGATAATTCCAAAATATTCATTTACTAATCAATCCTGAGTGTCTAGTTGTATTAGTTACATTAGCTGTCTGAAAGAAAAAAAATATTCTTGTTTATGACTTGAAATATTTTGAAAATTCATTTAGTTTGAATTCATCCAAAAAATGAACATGGTAGACAGATCAATCAACCACATTTCCATAAGACCCTTGTAATGGGAAAATTTGTTTTTAATATTTTTCATCTACTAATTTTTTGACAGTTATGCCACCCACCAATCATTATGTGATCATGTCCATGTTTTGATGAGATTGTATTTGAGGATAGCATATTATGGAAAATTCCTATAAATGACCTATCACATGTTACAGGTTTCTTGATTGTAAAATCTTATTATCTCATTAATCAATAGTATCTTAACCTTAGTGCTCAATACAAATTATAATTTTAATACTAATTAAATGTACTTTTTTAAAATCCATACACAATAAAGTTGCATATTTATTAGATTTTTTATTTTATTTTAATCACTTGCATTTTTTAAAAATATTGTTTTCAACTATTTTCAGTTTATTGCAGATTGAAATAATCTGGAAGTATATACAAGTTTTTCAATCTATAACCTCTTTTTTTACATCACAATAGTTTACCTATTGACATATCCTTTAGAGGCATATCCAGCCAACCTTCATTTTAGTTTCTTAATTATTTTCATTGATATCAATAATGTCAGTTTGTTTTCTTATCTTGTATTTTATTGTTGATTCTTTTTATTAATTAATAATTTTTATATACTATTCTGGATTTTAGATTTTTTTTTTTTTAGTTTATATATATATATATATAAGTAAATAATAATTAAGGTTAGCAAATAATCATAAAATAAATTTATTAATCTGCTAAGCCAGGCTTTCAATAAAGAGTATATTTGTCAAAGCACAACTGAGCCAATAACATTCTCCTTAACATACAGTGTTCATTCAATCAGACAACATAGGTGAAGCTTTGTTGTTTGTGCTTACGATCATATATGCAACCATGCAAATTTATTATATGTCAGCAGAAACACTAATACATTTAGCTAACTCTTTCTCAATCATACCTTGATAAAAATACTCTATATCAAAAGCCTGGCTTAGCAGATTAATAAATTTATATTATGGTTATTTTGCATTATCATAATTATATATATAAATATATATATATATAATAGAAATGAAATAATATCTATTAAATAATGAGAAACTTTAATGAGTCTAAGCAAGTTTACTCACAAACCTATAATAGCTCTTTTGTTGGGAGTCTTTTGTTGAAGTAAAAGAGGATTTCTTTTGCTTCAAACCCAAGTTCTTATATGGATTTAAAACCCAAAAGCTATTTTTTCTAGTGTGAAAATGTGAACGAATAGCATATTTTTTGACATTCTGCAAATAATATTTTTAACTTCTCCAGAGAGTTATATATGTTGAATTAAATGTTCTTCCAGATTGTTGTTATAATAATTAATAGGAATGAGGAGATAATATCCATTAAATAGAGAGAGAGACACTTTAACCTTTGTTGTTGTCAAGAAATTCTCAATTACTACTAACTGACAACCCCTGAGGTTAAACAAGTTTTAATCATAAACCTATAATAGCCCTTTTGTTGGGGATTTTCTTACATGGAATAAAACATAGAAAGCTATTTTTTTGTAACCCTGAGAATGTGAAGGAATAGCATCTTTCTTTGACATTTTGCAAATAATATTTTTAACTTCTCCAGAGAGTTGTATATGTTGAATTAAATGTTTTTATGGTTTTTTGTTATAATAATTAATATAAATGAGAAGATAATATCCATTAAATAGAGAGAGCAGTTTAACCATTGTTGTTGCCAAGAAACTTTCAATGACTATTAATTGACAATTTTTACTAATGAATCTATAATATCTCTTTTGATGAAGTTTATAAAAGGGGCCATCTTTTACAATGAGCCAAAAATATGTAAGAATAGCATTTTTTTTTGACATTTTGCAAATAAGATTGTTACTTTTCCAGAGAATTGTTTGTGTTGAATTAAATGTTTTTATGTATTGTTGTCATAATAATTAATAGAAATTATTGGTTTATGAATAAAACTTGCTCAGCTTGAAGAATTGTCAATTAGTAGTAATTGAGAATTTCTTGGTAACAGCAAAGGTTAATGTTCCCATTTTTATTTAATATATATCTCATTTCTATTAATTATTATAACAACAAATATATAACCATTTAATTCAACATATACAATCCTCTGGAGAAGTTAAAAATATTAATAACAAAATATCAAGAAAGATGCTATTCTTTTACATTGTCATCACTATAAAAACAGCTTTATGAGTTTAAATCCATATAAGAACAAAAGAGCTATTATAGATTTAAGAGTAAAATTTGCTAATCCAAAAGAATATTCAACAATAAAAACAATAATGCTGAGATGCTAAAACATGCTGATAATTATCAATGCTTTAACCACTCAGTGCCATTAATGTACTGTTCCATCAATAAACTTAATTTCTAAATAAATAATTAAAATGAAATATAGTGCATGGACATTAAAGAATATCCCCTTTGCACCATCCAGAATCAGCATCATGTGGTTGTCCATAATCATTAAATATAAATCCCTTTTAAATAACACAATTATTCATGAATACAGTTCAGAGAGCAAAAGTACCATAACTTACTGTGAACAACAGATATACAACACATAATAATTTATCAAATTTTAGGATGAAATAAATTCACTAGAATAATTTACAAAATTAAATAATTAAATATGTATTTATTAATAACAATACAATTAAATTAAAGTCTGTAGAATATGGCTATATGTATAAATTAAGTCTTCTGATTTTGATTAATACCAAAAAAGAAATCCATTATATTACATTGTAATTTTCAAATATGTCGCAATTGGTTTAAATAAAAAACCCTATATATCAGTATACAGATGTGCTTGTATAATATAAAATGAACATATTTGAATTGCCATATAATAAAAAAATATCACATTTTAATGATGCATAAATAATGATTGTTTCCACATATATGTGCATGCACACTGGTGTTTATAAAAAATAAACCTAAGAAACCACATCATATTTTTTTAATATACAATTAATTCAATGTCAAAAATATATATGAAATTCACACACACACATATATATATATAATATAAGCACTCAGGTATGCTGTATAATGATTTAAAAATTAGCATGTTCAAATTGGCATAATCATATAAAAATTCAATTCAATTTTAATAATTCTTAAATGCATATGTATGTGTATATATATAAAAACAAATATTAGTATGAATCAAAATTATTAATTCATTATTTCTAATGATAATTTTAAAAAAAAGTAATATCACAACATTGATAGTCCCTCATTAAAATTTTCTTTTTTCTTTTTAACAGATTACTCATAATTAATTGCAAACATCTTTACAAAATACTCCAAGTTATTTTGTTTTTTAATCTAGAAAGACTTTTGGAACTTACCTTTTTTTTCAAAATAAACCTATCTATGAATTAATCCTTTGTATTTAGACTTATAATTCAAGCAAATATTATTTACTTGTTTTATTTTTAAATTAGAGATTTTCACAATCATCATTTTCAAGAAATTATTCAAAATAATATTGTTCTCAATATATATAACATATTACTCATCACCTGCGCTTTATATATATATGATGCAGTATCTTTATCTGTGCTTCTCTGCATATAAATAAAACAGTATATCAACCAACATTCTTCAACAAGCTGATGGCATATTTTGATAAGCTGGCCCCTTTTAAAACTAGACTGGCTTGTTATCATCTTCAAAAAAGGTATAATCTGATAACTATAAGTATACACATAGTGAGTTTTCTTCCATCTCTATTCTGTCAAATACAAACAAATACAGGCTATAAACCACATAAAAAGCTGGGCCTTGCTTCTATGTAAATCCAAACTTCCATAGTGAAGTAATAGCAGCTGTTGTACTTGCACTGTCTTTCCTTCTGTTACATCTTTGTAGTAATTATATTAGTGTAAAATTGTAAAAAAACAATATCTTATTTTCAACATTTTTATAATCAGGGTGGTAAAAACACAGTAATTAAAAGCAATTTTTCTTTATTGAAAAAAAATTAATGACTCTTTTCAATTTATCTTAATTCTTTCAAAAATGTTTCTGAAGGATTTTTATCACAATATGCTATACAAGCTTTAATTAAAATAAACTTCTTTAATCTAAATAGATAATATAATTTTATAATAATCAGCATATCTATTGTAACATAAAACATGCTGCTTTTAATCTCAAAATTATAATTAATAAAATATTAATAAATATTTAATTTATAATTTTTTTTTTAATTCAAAATTATTTTATTCGTAACTGTTTTCCAGTGTAATACTAAAAATATTTAAAATAAATTTTGTGTTTAATTCTACTTTTTTTAACTATGATGTGAGGCATGTAATTATCTCTCTCTCTCTCTCTCTCTATATATATATATATATATATATATATATATATATATATATATATATGATTATTAAAAATACAGTACATCATCATCATCATAAATAAATGAATTTCTAGTATAATTTATATTTAGAAAATTTATTTATTACAATTTTATTAATACCATCATAATTAATTGTTTAGTGTGTGGAAGAATTAAAATTGATATATAAAGCAATAACATATAACAGTGTTGTATAGATTTTTTAAAATTAAATGCATTGCTGATTTTTCTATTTAAGTAATTAGGTCTTTAGTCATATAATTTATATATATAAACCAAAACTTTGAAATTAAATTTAAAATTTTTAATGCACCAATGTGTAAATAATTGCTGCAGCTAGCTAATCATTGCTAGTTATAGCCATTTTTTTTTAAATTTATATATTTGTATATTGAAACATGTAGAGTTAATTTCAAGTTTGCTTTAATGTTTCTGATATTATATACATAATAAATAAATCATGTTAATTTAAAAATTGCCATGATTTTTTTTATTTCTTTATTACATACATTTGTTATAAATCAATATATATATATATATATATATATATATATATATATATATATATATATATATATATAATTCATTTCAATAATAATTTATTAATAATATATAGTGATTACATCTTGATGAAAAAAAAGAAGTGATTTGACAAAAGATGTTCAAGCACTCTTCAATCATCCACTTTATCTTATACAACCAATAACCATGACCACATACATAAGGAAAATATAAATGATCTCCAATATAAGGTATTTTGTGCTGACTCAGCATTCATCAGTTGGTCTGGATCATCATTTTCCACACACATATATAATCAGTGCTCAGTTGACTTATGGTCAACATGAATAATAACAAAAGTTGATAAACAAGTGCTTTGAACCACTGAAAGGTTGGAGAGTGGATAAGATTGAAGCCTGTCCATTAAAGCTTGAAGATTTTCTATCTTAATATAAATGGAGTAGTGCTTGTAAATATGTGTGGGAGATGATGATTTGGACCAACTGATGATGCTGGTTCAGCACAAAATACATATGTTGGAGATCATTTATGTTTTTTTATATGTATGTGGTGAGGTGTACTGATTACATTAGATAGAGTGGATGACTTAAAGGTGCTTAAAAGTCTGGGTTCAAATTTCCTCTAATTACATCTTGCTTAGATTATATACTATACATGTATTTAATATATATATATATATATATATATATATATATATGTGTGTGTGTGTGTGTATTCAAATATAAGTATATTTTTTATAGTAAGGTCATATATGTGAGGGGTCAGAGTGGCTTAAAATTCAAGGTAATCTGATTTTTTATGATATGGATGCCTAAAGAATTGGAGGATGGAGAAGATTGAAGCTTGTCCATTAAAGTTTAAAGATTTTCTATCTTAATATAACAGAGCAATGATTATATATATGTGTGGGAGATTGTGATTTGGACCAACTGATGAGTGATCGTTCAGCATGAAATATATATATCGGATATCATTTATCTTTTTTATATATATGTGGTCATGTGCATCAGTTGTGTAAGATGGAGTGCATAGCTGTAGAGGGCTTAAAAATCTGCATTGAAATTCCTTCAATATATATATAATTTTAAAATAAATGACATGTCAAACTTATCTATGCCATAAATATTCAATCAATTGTCAAGACAATTGTTATAAATAAAGAGTGGATTCCTATCTTTTACAGTGGTTTATTTTTTTCATATAGACAAAAAAGTTACCACTTGGATTGTAACAGTTTGAGATTTTAAAATGTTTAGAAATGTAAATAAACCCCATTAAATAGGCAATGGTTTTTAAAAAGTTTAGTTATTCTAAGGAAGAGGGTAATTTTCTTATTCGGAATGTCTCTTATGTATCAACTTACATATTATTTAGTTAATACACTTGATTTTCCACAAATCTAGTTTATTCATAAATGCACATCCCATAACTATTTTATCTACACTAACAATCTTAAATCTGTTGCCAGAACAACTCTTACTACAAGTAAAATATGTATTGTGCCTTTTATTCTGGTCCAAGACTTAATGTAACCAAGAAAGCTGACAACAAATTGAAGATTTATAATGTAGATAAACTTAGAATGTTGTCATGTCATATATATTTATGAATCATGTAACTGTGTAAAATCAAGTTTATTATCTAAATAATGAATAGCAGTTGAGTTTAAAAGTTTTAAAAGTGATTGTTATTAAGATTCTTTCAAAAACACATTATATTTTATCTGTTTAATTGTTTTATTTAAACCTCAGGGAATTGTAAAATTTCAATCTGTTATAGTGCAAGATTTATGGTGTGTAGATATGTGATTCATATTTACACATCTTCTAGATTAATGAAAAATCAGGTTTATTATGTAAATAGGTCAAAAGTTTTAAAAATATATATTTGCCTATTTATGTGGATTTATTTAAATGTCTAGGAATTCAACAATCTCAATCTTTTTGCAGACCAAGTTTCAATTATATTTTCTATATTAAATTCTTAGATTAGAGTGAAAATTGGGAATCCACTTTTTACTTATAGTGATTATCTTGATAATAGATTAAAGATTTATGGTTTAGATAAGCTATAGATTTTTCCAAATGTTTTACATTTATGAACCATTTATCTTAGTTGAAATTTAAGTTTAGATAAAAGTTTGTACAATTTTATATTCTTTTTTCTTTCTTTCATATGTCATAGCATCGGCCGGGACGCGAACCCACACCCGTCTGCAACCAACCATTTGCTTGCAAGGCGGGTGCGATGACCTCTCGTCTAACAACACTTGACAATTTTATATTCTTTTTAAAGAAAAAATATACTGATTTATTTATACCTTTTTTTATTTTAGAAATTGAAATTGTTAAATTCCTTAAGTTCAGTAAACAATGTAATTCAACTTAATTTATTTTTATTTATTTTTATTTTTTTAAATGAGATAGTGTGAAGAGTGGTGGGTCTTGTGAAAGTCTGTGCTCATATACCCTATATATTACATATATAACACAGGTATATAATAAGCCCGTGTGTTTCAGTTATTAAATAAGGTTTGTAATGGAAACATATTTATTTTCTAAAAGTAATGCCGATGTTGACAGAATTCAAAAACAGAAAATTTCATGTTTTTGAAATCTTAAGATAATTATATATTAAAATGTAATGGTTTTAAATAATTGTTATTCAGTAAATAATTATGAAAAAACATTTTTAAAAAAAGATTCATGAAAAGTCAGAATTCTACCAAAATAATAAAAGTTGTCTTGCATTGGTGGTCGAGAGGTCAGTGCGACTGCCTTGCACTAGCAGGCAGTTGCCCGGGTTGCGGGTTCGTGTCCCGGCCGATGCTATGACACTTAAAAAAAATAAAAGTTTGTTTCTTATAAACTATTGAATCACTAGGCTATTTGCAAAATCATGTGATTAAAGGAGACTTCTTAAATTATTATTTTGTGCTGTTTTGTAATTGATCCATCAACGATTTATCATCTGAAATAGTGAACAAAATTGTATGGAGTTATTTAAATTAAAAGCTGAAGAAGATTCTACAAAAAAATTACATTTAAATTTGAAATTAAAAGCTACAAAGAAGTTTAGAAAAGGTGAACATTTTATTTATACTAAAAGCTGATTAAAATTGTCTGAAAATTTTTTAAAACTACAACAAAAAAATTATCATCAATTATTGTCTTTAACTACTAAAACGCCATGAGCAGATTTACTGCTTTGGAGAAATGCATTGCAAGAAAGGAACTTTATTAAAGAGAGTGAATCTTGGATACAAGTATTATCATTATTTATTAAACACACATATAAAACCATTATAATTTACTTAGAAATAAAAATAAATATCTACAAGGGTATTATATATATAACACATTTTATTTTATAATTATAATGTTTTAAAATATAATTTTTGTAGCTTGCTAATATAATTTTAGTAATTCCTTTATTTTAAAAATTAATTTTATTTTCTCACAATTAGTAGTAATTCGGTTGTAATCTGTTCTTGTAAAGACATTTTGCTAGATAGTACCGCTTGTATTTTTATATTAGATTTTTATTTATGAAATCATTTGTAAATAGTCAATTTACGTATTTAAAGTTATTATTACTATCTATTAAATATTGTTTGTTTTCAAATTGGCTTTAGTCCTTTATTCTCACGATTCAATATCTTGAAAATATTGGTGAATGAATATAATCGAATGTTTCTATTGATGAGTTGGTAATCAGAACTGTAATATCTATATGTGTATGTAGTTAGTTAATCGCCTGTATGAACTAGTCAACTTTTTCAAACCATGGCATACACAATAAACTATAAACTAATTGTTAGATAAGCATGTAGGTTTGACAATTTGGCCATTGTTTTAACTTTTGTACACCCTTATTTTTTTTATTATTACTTAAAATTGTCACATCAATACAATTTTATTCTTACAACCTATGCAAGTCTCATGTCATTATATTCCAGTGAAAAAGCAAAATATCTCTAAATAAGTTACTGGAGAGCTAAGAGCTCTTTAATTTCTTATAGAGATCAATGAAAGAGAAAATTGTACTGACTAAGCCTGTCACTTGCTAAAGAGTAACAATTTAGAGATGTCCCTATTTTGTTTTACACTCAAATTAATAGCAACTATATGTATATAATTGTCAGTGTTATATATATATATATATATGATATGTCAGTGTTATATATATATATAATGTGACTGTGTGCGAGATGAAAAATGAGATTCCAGTTCAGCATTCACAATATGAGGCTTATCAAAATGTTTATTTTCCTCAGTATTTTTACCTGTTAATTTTAAGTTAATATTGGATAAAAAGAGAGGTTTCCACATAGCTGGAATACATTGTGCTTCATCAGTTCTATTTAAACCAGTAGGTCTCTTTGATATTTCAATTGACTCTCTCATGGTTCTTAAAATCATATCTTTCCAAATCAGCAAGTATTTTTGTATTATCAAAATTAGGTTTGTGACCAGTTTCTAAATAATGGGAAGTAAAAACTGATGTGCTAATTTTTTGTTGAAAAGCATTTTTATGTTCCTTAATTCTGACATTACTTCATCTATTAGACTGACCCATGTAGCCTCTTGAGCACTGGAAACACGGAATTTCATAAACTCCTTGGTGTTCCAAAAGTATTCTGTCTTTAGGTTTATACAAAAAATCACCAATTTTTTTGCCAGTAGAAAAAGTGGTCTTTATATTAAAACAAGATAGTCTTCTACTGATTTTATCAGTAACCCCCCTAATGTAAGGCAATATTACTCTATTAAAAGAGGAATTATCAATTCTATCCTCTTTTTTCTTTTTAGTATTAATGTTATATAAAGCCTTACATATGATGTTTTTATTATAATTATTAGAAAGCAGAATACTTTTTGTAAGTTTTATTTCTTGAGAAAGATGTTCTTTATCAGATAAATTATAAGCTCTAGTGAAAAGATTTTTAGCTACAGAAAAAATTTGTGCAGGATGATGATGAGAATTAAAATTAAGATATCTGTTTGTATGAGTGGATTTTCTGTAAACTGATATTGACAATGTTTCATCACATTTTCTTGCAATTAAAACATCCAGAAAAGAAAGTGATCTGTTATTTTCCACTTCCATAGTAAATTTAATATTTGGATGCCAATTATTTATAAAAGCAAGAAAAGAATTTAAAGAATCAATTCCATGAGGCCATATGACAAAAGTATCATCCACATATCTAAGCCAAATAGAAGGTTTTTTAGTAGCTGCACATAATACTTGACTTTCAAAATTGTCCATGAAAAGATCAGCAATGACAGGTGACAGTGGGGATCCCATAGAAAGTCCTTTAATTTGTTTAAACAGTTGAGAATTATAAACAAAAAATGTATTTTCAAGACAATGTTTTGCTAAAGGAATAATACAATCAGGTAAATCATTGTTCTGAGTTATTATATTTAATGCTTCTTCAACAGGAATATTAGTAAACATAGAAGAAACATCAAAACTAACCAATAAATCAGTTCCAGTTAGTTTTAAGTTTTTAATTATTGAAATAAAATGGCTTGAATTTTTAATTCTTGAAGGAATCTTGTCAAGTATTATGTGCAGCTACTAAAAAACCTTCTATTTGGCTTAGATATGTGGATGATACTTTTGTCATATGGCCTCATGGAATTGATTCTTTAAATTCTTTTCTTGCTTTTATAAATAATTGGCATCCAAGTATTAAATTTACTATGGAAGTGGAAAATAACATCACTTTCTTTTCTGGATGTTTTAATTGCAAGAAAATGTGATGAAACATTGTCAATATCAGTTTACAGAAAATCCACTCATACAAACAGATATCTTAATTTTAATTCTCATTATCATCCTGCACAAATTTTTTCTGTAGCTAAAAATCTTTTCACTAGAGCTTATAATTTATCTGATAAAGAACATCTTTCTCAAGAAATAAAACTTACAAAAAGTATTCTGCTTTCTAATAATTATAATAAAAACATCATATGTAAGGCTTTATATAACATTAATACTAAAAAGAAAAAAGAGGATAGAATTGATAATTCCTCTTTTAATAGAGTAATATTGCCTTACATTAGGGGGGTTACTGATAAAATCAGTAGAAGACTATCTTGTTTTAATATAATGACCACTTTTTCTACTGGCAAAAAAATTGGTGATTTTTTGTATAAACCTAAAGACAGAATACTTTTGGAACACCAAGTAGTTTATGAAATTCCGTGTTTCCAGTGCTCAAGAGGCTACGTGGGTCAGTCTAATAGACGAATTAATGTCAGAATTAAGGAACATAAAAATGCTTTTTAACAAAAAATTAGCACATCAGTTTTTACTTCCCATTATTCAGAAACTGGTCACAAACCTAATTTTGACAATACAAAAATACTTGCTAATTTGGAAAGATATGATTTAAGAACCATGAGAGAGTCAATTGAAATATTAAAGAGACCTACTGGTTTAAATAGAACTGATGAAGCACAACGTATTCCAGCTATGTGGAAACCTCTCTTTTTATCCAATATTAACTTAAAATTAATAGGTAAAAATACTGAGGAAAATAAACATTTTGATAAGCCTCATATTGTGAATGCTGAACTGGAATCTCATTTCTCATCTTGCACACAGTCACATTATTTGTTAAGGACATTTTTCTTTCAAAAGTTAACCTTGAAAATGGTGGTTGCTATTCTGTCGAAATATCGGTGCTCAATGGAAAGAAATACACGGTATATCCCAAAAAGTTATAATTTATCTACATCATCTAACCATGAAAACATTAAGTATAACATATATATATATATATGTGTGTGTGTGTGTGTAATTATTCACTGTGTAACTTTAGGTCAACTACTTTCAACAAAATACCAAATCTGATTACAGCTGATAGAAGTTTTAAGTTTTCTTGACAAGTTTTGTTTTCAAACTGTAGCAAAGCAGATGAATATATTATCATGAAGCCTTATTTTTTTCTAATATTAGTGACTTCTCTAATTTATTCAGAGTTTTATTAAAAAAAACATCTTAAAAATTAAAATATAATACTTTTAATTCTTTATATCTTTGTTCAAAAATATAATTTTTAATGTAGGTGGCAAGCAAAGTGTTTATTATTTGTTGGCCTTAAACATCTCTTTTAAAAAAAAGCCAAGTACTAAATATTTTTGCAACTATTATAGCTTTTATAATTATTACTACTGCTACTTTTACTATTATTATTCATACCACAACTATTGATTGTGGAATAGAAAAGTTCTAGTCACCTGAGCAAATGGAAGTTTTTTGTTCCTATTTTTTAATTTATAATTGATCCAGGAATTTTAACCTCTTGAGAACCTCACTCTCATACCATCATCACTTAATTAATATTAATTGTGGGTATATAAATATTAAATTGTAACAAGCTCACTTCTTAAACCATTAAACATCACATGATCACTACCTCTTATGCTAGCACATTACTGTTATTAATACTGGCAAACTCTCCATACAGTAGTGCCACTCAGTGCCAAACAGAGTAATCAATGGATGCCAGAAGACTTGTGCATAAAATCCCTAACTAGTGACTACTCATCCAATATCCTCAGACTAGTTTCTGGCTTGTGGCCTTCATCAGTGAGGATCTTAATAGGTGGGTATGATTGTTAAAGAGCCAAAGACACCAAAATGTATGGGTACAGAACTGGGTTCAGACCCATATGACTACATAAACTATTGAGCTTAGATTGAAAATATTATTGTGTTTTCAATTTTAATCTCATAGTTTGTAGTTAAGTAGAGATAAAAGGTGGCTGCTGGAGGGTTATATTAGACCTTACGATCTAGGTGCAGTGCTCTCAGATCCAAAGCTTCTCACTGATGAAGGCTACAAGCCAGAAACTAGTCTGGGGATATTGGAATAAGTAAGCACTAGACAGGGATTTTATGCACAAGCCTTTTGGCATCCCTTGATTATTCTGTTTGGTACTGAGTGGCATTACCGTATGGAGAGTTTTGCCTGTTTTAATAATCTCACTTCTTATTAACTTATTTTGAAATTTTATAAAAAATGGGCAGTAAAAATAGCTACATAGTGTTAAGCATGAATGTTTAATGTAAAAGTTGACAAGATACAAAAACTCAAGTTTTATTATAAAAATATACTTCTTTTATATTTTTGATTTTCTAATCACTTCATTAAAATACTAATATATATAAACAACAAATAAAGCCGATGATTTGAATATTTTTATGGAGATTAATTATGATATTATTAAATCTTAAAAAACAACAACATTATAGATCAAAGAGGTTTTTTTTCTTCCATAGAACAATAATTAATTATTGTTTATTTTATTTTCAATGATTTCTAAATATGCTAAAAATATTTTTATGCAATATCCAGAATAGGGTTTGCCATCAATTCTCATATTTTGTATTTTTTTTTTTTTTATAAATCATCTTTTAAACGGAAATAAACATGTTTTAAAAAAATAAAAATTACAAGAATAAAAGTAATAAAAAAATAATTACCCCAACAACTGAGAAAATCATAATTCTTAAAGCTCACCAAAAAAAAAAAAACATTATTCAAAGTAATAAATAACCCCTATTTTATTTTAAAATTCAGTGAGGATTTTTTGAAGATTCTAATGATTATTTTATTGGAATTTAGATGTGACTAAAATGGTTAGAAATGTTAAATCTTTAAATATATATATAAACAGTGTTCAAATAATTAATTGCAATGCAAAGTCTCTTTCAAAAGCATCCATTCTTTTTAGAAGATTAATAAATAAACATCATTATTTAATAATTTGATAATTTTGGGTATTTATAGTTATAGTGATTTGTCATGTCTCACCTTGCCTTCAAATAATGGGCTAGTCCAGATTCTTTTCTTATCACAATTGGAATGAGCATTCATTGCCACTAACAAATGTGTATATATATATGGTAATGTGCAGCAATAACAGGCCAATAGGCAATGATGCTCAGTGAATCTGAATGTTTCCATTAAAGTTTGGGATCTGGCAATAAATAGTCAGCCTCTTTGAAGATAAGAGGGAGAATGGCTGTCAAACCCAAAAAGATGATATGCATTTTTCAGAGAACATCTGTTAAATCTGAATAACAAAAAAACTGTTTCTCCTTACATTGTTGAAGGAAACTCTTGCTAACAGATCATTCTTCAGACTTTAGCATTTAAGCTAACAGTTAATGCAACAAGGCAAGTCCAGGTTTAGGGCAGGAAACTGCCAGAACCAAAGCCAAGTCAAAGAAAGCTGTAAAGATAGTCAGAAGAGTCACTGTACCTACTCATGAGGCAGGCTATCAAGTACTGCTGGAAGTGAGTAAAGAAATCTATAAGGATACATACAGTTCCTTCTTCAACAGTTCATATTAGAACTGGTAGCTACACACCATTAGACAGTAGCAGGCAAAGTATTGCCACCATTACTTAAATCTGTAAATATTGTAAAAATATTAGAAATCTAGTTATGTTTGTATTTATATATTGCTAATAAATATATTATTAAAATGTATATATACTCGTTCGTGTTTATTTGTATAAGCGTGAGTAAACACAATGTCATCTTACAAGATGAGCTAGATAACCATTTATTGACAAATGTGGTCTAACTAAAAGCATTTTATAATTTTTCTATAAGTAAATCAAGTGTCTAATCACAATATCCAAATCTTTTCATATTTATATTTTAGTAAAAATTTTCATGTTTAAAAGATGTAATTATAAAAATGATTCGAACATACTATGTATCAGTCCTCGGCATAGACGTATTTTTGTTTAGCAATTGAAGAATCCTGTTTAAAGTTTTCCATATAATAGATAAAAACTCTTGTCTGAATACTTAATCTACTAACATTTTGATGAAATTTTATTCATCCTTGTCAAGGCTATCATAGCCTGAAAATCTATTATGTGTCAAATAATAATGAGAATATGTGTGAATTAAAGTCATTTTATTAGAAATTCTTTTAGCTAGTTGTCCAATCACAGTTGAAGAAGAATTAATAAAAGTTTCTGCATTTTAGTTCATTGTTACCTGACTTTTTAAAGATATTGTTAAAAAGAAAAAAAAAAAAATAGTTTTCTTAAAAACTATAACGCTCTGACTTAAACGCTTGAATTTCAACAGAATATTTCATAGTTTTTAAATTATATTTTTCCATTCTATATAATATTTTAGTATTATCAAAATTAGAATATATCCGATATATAAAAAAATGGAATATAAAAGATGATGTTATTACCTTTAGATTTTTTATGCTCTCTAATTTTTACATTAATACAGCTACTTGACTGATTCTGGTAGTTTTTTGGGCTTTAAAAAATATATAATTTTATCGAGGCTAAAATTATGAAAATATATGCTATTTAAGTTTATGAAGAGGAAAAAAATCATTAACTTTTATGCTCTTGGAAAATAAATGTTAATGTCGATACGAAAAAGTCATCTTTGCAATTTATTAATTAAGGCAACATTACTCTATATTTGAATAAACACATAATGTCAATATTTTTTTTTGTAATAAATATTATATAAATCGTTATTTATAATGAATTTAATGTAAGTATTAGAAAACAAAATATTTTTAATGAGAATTGCCATTTGGCCAAAATAATATTTATCAAACAATTATTGTATTCTCATCAATAGACCCTCAGTCAAAGAAAATGCGTTAATTCACACCATCATCCTGTTTCATATATGTTCTAGGCTAATAACTAATTTGAAAAAAAATCTATAGTGAATGCATGATAAATATTATCTTGCCAAGAAATATCTCCAAAATATTCTGCTTTCTAATGGTTAGGTAAACACATTGTCAACAAAACTCCACATAATATTCAATGGTATAAAATATAATGAAATTGAAAAATCTTTATCGAAATGTAGAATAATTCTATCTTATATTAAAAAGATTTTTCCTAAGATCATATTTCAGATGTTTAGTTTTACCATTAAGACTTTTCTCTAGCAAAAACGTGATATTTTTTATAAATCTAAAAATCAAGTCTTTTTAGAATATCAGTGTATCTACGACATCCCATGTTTTCAATATCTAATTAGTGAGCTTAAAGTTGCATTCAGACAAAAGTTGATTACTTATATTTTTAGATATTGACCATAATCCTGATTTTGACAACATTAAAATACTAACTAGATTAAAAAAAAATTGATTTAAAAACAAAGAACAGAGTCTGTTGAAATTTTAAAAAAGATCTGACATCTTAAATAAGTGTGAGGAAATTCAGCATATTTTGGTTTCATAGAATTCCATTATATCCTTTCAGCGATATTTAATAAAAAAAATCAATTATTGATAAAACTAAAAAAATATATAGAAACTTTTCTCCAAATATGATGGGACAAGTACCTGAAAAAGTATTTAATAATAAAACATTATTTTATACATAATCACATTATTTAAATCATAGTAGTTATTCAGGATATCATAGCCTTGATAAGTAAATAATGACATTTATTTGATAAGCACCCTACTATTGCAGGGTGTATTTCTATGTGTGAACAGGAATGTTTTTAACAATCTTAAATAGAATTCTTTGAATGCAAATCAGAAGAATTTCTCATAACAAAGAATTGATACACAATATGTATTGCAAGTTTCTAAAATTTCATTATCTATCTATCTATCTATCTATCTATCTATCTATCTATCTATCTATCTATCTATCTATCTATCTATCTATCTATCTATCTATCTATCTATCTATCTATCTATCTATCTGTCTGTCTGTCTGTATGTCTGTCTGTCTGTCTGTCTGTCAGTCTGTCTACCTACCTACCTACCTGTCTGTCTGTCTGTCTGTCTGTCTGTCTGTCTGTCTGTCTGTCTGTCTGTCTATCTATCTATCTATCTATCTATCTATCTATCTATCTATCTATCTATCTATCTATCTATCTATCTATCTATCTATCTATCTATCTATCTATCTATCTATCTATCTATCTATCTATCTATCTATCTATCTATCTATCTATCTATCTATCTATCTATCTATCTATCTATCTATCTATCTATCTATCTATCTATCTATCTATCTATCTATCTATCTATCTATCTATCTATCTATCTATCTATCTATCTATCTATCTATCTATCTATCTATCTATCTATCTATCTATCTATCTATCTATCTATCTATCTATCTATCTATCTATCTATCTATCTATCTATCTATCTATCTATCTATCTATCTATCTATCTATCTATCTATCTATCTATCTATCTATCTATCTATCTATCTATCTATCTATCTATCTATCTATCTATCTATCTATCTATCTATCTATCTATCTATCTATCTATCTATCTATCTATCTATCTATCTATCTATCTATCTATCTATCTATCTATCTATCTATCTATCTATCTATCTATCTATCTATCTATCTATCTATCTATCTATCTATCTATCTATCTATCTATCTATCTATCTATCTATCTATCTATCTATCTATCTATCTATCTATCTATCTATCTATCTATCTATCTATCTATCTATCTATCTATCTATCTATCTATCTATCTATCTATCTATCTATCTATCTATCTATCTATCTATCTATCTATCTATCTATCTATCTATCTATCTATCTATCTATCTATCTATCTATCTATCTATCTATCTATCTATCTATCTATCTATCTATCTATCTATCTATCTATCTATCTATCTATCTATCTATCTATCTATCTATCTATCTATCTATCTATCTATCTATCTATCTATCTATCTATCTATCTATCTATCTATCTATCTATCTATCTATCTATCTATCTATCTATCTATCTATCTATCTATCTATCTATCTATCTATCTATCTATCTATCTATCTATCTATCTATCTATCTATCTATCTATCTATTGTAACCCAAGGAGTTGATTGGTCACAGAACATGGACCAAAGACAACATCGATGCATAGCTGAACAATCAAAGGTTACATGAACAGGCATTATATACCCATATTTTTTAAACACCAGAGTATGAGTCTTCTTGTAGACAATACTATGGCTAAATATTATTTTATGTTAGTTTTAAAATATATTTATCTCAAATATAAGTTCTTTTGCAAGTTTAAAATATTTTGATCTTAAATACAAGTTTTTTATACAAGTTTTTTTTACAAGTTTAAAATATCCTGATCACGGTTCAAATTCGGAATAAAATGCACATGAAACAAAATGTTAATGGAAATACTTTAACTTCTTAACAAAAATTATAATAGTTATGATTTAAGCTGAACATGGAATATCTGTCATTCCTCCTAATTTATTTTGGACTCTTAGTATTTTTCAGAAAGCAGAAATAAAATTATATAATAATAGAGTATCCAAATACCTAAGTAATACATAATTGATAACTTAGAAAACATTTCTACAATTGTTTAAATATAACTATTTTATTTCTATTGATTATAAAATACAGAAATCATGTATTTTCTGATGCAAATTTGAATAAGCAATATCAAAATAATGTAGAAGGCAGTAAGGACATCTTTTAAGCTGCTAGCCATGCAAAAAATGCATTTGAAATGAAATAAATAATATAACATTTGTCTTCTAAGAATGCAGGTAGAGTAATTAAATAATTGTTAAGCAAAATGAATGTACAAACATTATGTGATCATTGAAAGTTAGTCTTAAAGAAATTATTAATGCAAACTTTATTAAAGTAGATTTTCTGATAAATAGATGTGATAATGCAATGATATCATAAAGGCAACAAAACAAAAAGATATTTAATTAATAATAAATATTTATGTGCAACATATAATAATCCATACAATAAAATATTTATTTACAATAATTATTTCTTTTAATCTACTATAATATATTTACAAATATTAATAACTTTATACATGGGTATAACTTTCTTAAAACCATTTCTACAATTTTATCATATAAGTTATATTTACTACCCACTAGTTCTCTTATTCATTAAATACGATCTTTATTTACAACCAGCTCCCATAAAGTAAAACAATATATCTATATATTGTTGTCCAGGCTACCAGGAGATATTACACACTTTTCTTAATCAAAAGCAACATTAAAAATCAATGTGAAGATGCCTAGTAAATGTTAATATGATAGCATCAAATATACCATATAAGACATGTATAAAATTAACAATACCTATGTTGGGACAAGGAAATAACTATACTTGACTCTGATAATATACTTTAGTTTTAAAAAAATATATTGGATTTAATAATGAATTGTATAACTGAACATTCCTGTGGATATTCACCAAAATATAGTCTAATATTAAAATTCTAGGAATAGTGAATTAAAGAAACAATACAAGCTAGCAAAAATACGAATGGACATCTGGTACTATGTGCAGGTGATGCTGATGAATAAATGAGCCACACTCTCTTTTATGGAGGGACTAAACACATATAAACATATTAAAATATCCACTTAAAATTGCCTTAAAATGATATTACTAATAATATAAGATAGGGAGCTAATAATAATAAACATATTTAATTCAATCACTGGACATCCCATGCTTTTATTCCAAGTTAAATATAAAAACCCAAATGCGCTTGAAGAAAACAATTTTTTTTGGCTTTTTAGTGCAGATTAAATGAAAGTGTTTATTATAAAATATTTTTTATATATTATTTTTAATTTCTTACAATTCAGATATTTTTTGTAATTAATCCTATTTAAAATATGAAGAATAAAAATGTTGTAACATCCTATTCAATATTTTAAATGCAATTTGCAGCATATTAAAAATTGATTCTAATATTATTTTATTTACAAAAGAAGCATTTTTTAAAAAAAATACAATCAAAAACATAAATCTACTTTTAGAATAAAAAAAAATTAGATTTGTTTTTATTTCTATTTGAATATACTGCAATATATTTTTTTTATTTTTAGATGTTTTTTCATTAAAAATGTATCACCCTCTCATGCATTTTATAGGAATATTATTGGACCAGTATCAAAATGTTTCTGCTAACACTACTACAGCAAACAAATGAGGGACCATTGCATTGTTATTGATTTTTAAAATATCTACAAAATTTGATCAAAATCTATTTGATAAAAATTTAACTTAATTATAAAATTTATTCTAAAATAATTAAACAGAATTTCTAACTTAATTCTGTGGTTGTGTGATGGTGTTGTTGTCCTAGAGGTTTAAATTGCTTTTTTCAATATTTAAAACTATTATTTACAGTCATTTTACATCAAAACCTCAAAAAATGGCTCTGTGTATCTTTAGACTTTCTTGTAATTAATACATCATTAAAGCAAATGGAGTATAAGATGAAAAGACTACCAACCAAATTAGAGGTTGCAGATTGGTTGATATTTTGAATACAAATATTAAAACATTTATTCTATTGTTAAGAACAGTAAAGAGAAAAAAATGCATAGTTTCATACTATCTTTAATTATTTATGATTATTTTTGCAAAATATTTCCTTTTCTTTATAATTTTTAAAAATCAAATATATTTATGTTATCAATTAGATTTTATTTAAATACATTTCACTTTTAAAAAACAAGTTATGAATGTTGAAGAATGTTAAACTGCAAGCTGAAATTAATACTATCATAAATTTCTGTCAAGCAGTTGACAAACAGAAATATTTCTGAATTTTTGTAATAAATATAAATATAATTATTGATTTCAGTTAAGTATTTATAGATTTATTATCACTTTATAATAATTCATTCAGGTTTAAAAATTGCAATTTATTTAAAAAATATTTTGTTAAATTTCTTTGTATGAAAAACAAAGCAAACAATAAAATTAAAGCTATTGTTCTCAATAAGTATTTCACATTTCTATATATTTGGAAAATTTAAATACTATTTTTTTATGAGTTTTTCCATTTGAAAACTTAATTTACAACAAGTTAAATCCAATTTATTGATTCATAACAAATAAAGATTTTAAACTTTAAATTAAAATAATAAAATATAATATTAACTCAAATCTTACTAGGTATGGTGAAAAAAAATTAAATGTAAGAGGGTTAAATAAAAAAAATTTTAAAAGTTAAATTGATAAAGTGATTTTCATTATAGAATCTCATATACATTATTAATATACAATTTTATTAATTTATATAAAAAATATTTATGAATTACTTAATTGAATTTGAAATTTGAAAGCAATTTTTTTAAAAAAACTGAATTATTTCTAATCTGAAAATAAAATTTCAAGGATGGAACAATAATAGTTCATTGAAAAAAGATTGCTTAGTAAAACACAATAATTTCTTCTTTCAGTTCAACATTTTAATGTATTTTGTTAATTTCATAAATCTGTTCATTGTCAGCTGTTACAAGGGATTTAAAATACTTCTATGAATATTCAAATGTCCTAATTTTTTAATATTGTCTAAAATTAAACAGGCATCCATCGCAGTACCTCCTTATTTATGTATCCATTTTGAAAAAATCAAGTTAATTTGAATTTAGCTTTTATGCCCCTGTTTCATTTAGCAGTATCTCTTATTATTTGTAGTCGAAATAGCTAATAATTTTTCCCTTTTTTTTTAAATGACCAATTATCTTTTTTTTTTTACTTTTTTATGACAATTTTTTATAAAACTTGATTGTACTTAATGATTACAATAACAAAAAGCAAATTTATTTACTTATAATAACTGATTGTAAGAAATCAATCCATTAAAAAATAATTTTATTTCTCATTTGTATAGTTTTATGGCTATACTTTGTTAATTTTTATATAAATATTTGAATATTTATTATAAATATTACTTAAAACAAAAAAATCAAAATTAAAATATTTATATAAAATAAATATGCTTTTAGAAGCCGTATTAGATACCACTTGCAGTCCGTGCAGTTGTAAAATATGTTATAGCCATTCTGAATTTTTTGTTTTTATTAAACAATTTATTTAAAAATTAAACTAAGGTTGTTGATTCATAAGTTTTACATTTTTTATAACCTGTTTTATATTTCTATCATCTCTATAACATAATTGACATATAAACATCTTTTTGTCATTTTTATTTTAATTTTGCAAAATATTTACTCTTAATAAGTTAATAAAAATATCATATTTTATAATTATCATACATATTGATTTATTCTTTCAAACTACAAATATTTATGACAATATTAAAGGAATCTAAATTGACTTCTATAATTATCCAGTAGTATAATACATTTTAAAAAGAGTAAATATGTACTTTATTTGATGCATTTTAAATCTATATTTTTTATATATATTTATTCACTTTTTTTTCTTTACTATCTTTACTAAGAATAAATATAATTACAGTATATTATTTTTACATGTCATATTTTTATAAAATAGTTTATATATTAATGTTTATTTTATAATGATCTTTTTGATAATGATTACCATAATGAAGTACTGAAAATGTTTTGATGTAAAAATTATAACTTTTCATGATGGCTAAAATATATTTTTGAAGAAAAATATATATTTGAGGCATAAAATTGTACTCAATATAAAAGAAAATGGGCAAAGACAAAAAAAAAATACTGAATTGAAATAATTAAGCAAATAATTAATATAAAATTTGAAAAACAAATTTAAAATGCAACAGAGTCAATTATTTTATATAACTATGCAAAAAAAAAAAAAAATCCAGATATGTTTTAATGACAAAATGCATTTATAAATCAATAAATCAAAATTTAAAAGTGCCCTCTATTGAGATCTGAGTAAAATATATTATAGTATTGAAAGTGATTTCTCAACCTTTGGGTCGTGCCCCGATATTGAGTCACGTTAAATTTTTAATGGGTCGTGAATATGCACCAAGAAATAAAAACATAATTATCTGATAGTAAAAATCTTTTTTATGTTTTAATAAAATATTAATATTAATAAAAAAAAAATTGTAAGTAATACTACCTATGCTTTGTGTAGTTTTTCCAAAGCCATTAAATGATTATTTTGCGTTATATGTTCATAATTTAAATGTGTTTGGAATAAATAAAATTAAAATTAATTAAATCTATAATATTTTAATAGTAAATTTTATTTAAATATGTTCCTGCTGCAGTTTTACAATTTTTTTACAGTATATTATTGAAAACGAACTGATACGTCAAAGTAGACTATTTTTTAAATTTTTCATATGTAACTTAAATAAAATTTTGTATAATTTATTTTTGCAATTTTTTCTTGTATTTCGTATATAAATAAAACTTTATTTGAAAAGAAAACACTTTTTTTTGGGGAAATTAACAAAATGTGTTAAGCTTTTAAATTAAAAATATGTAGTTTAACTTTAATTCATTACAAATTATATGTTCATTATAAATATTATCAAATTGATCCCAACATATATATATAGTATAGTGCTGATCTAATATCTCTTTTATTTTATGTTATAATTTATGTAATAAACATTGGGGTTGCAAAACTATTTCAATGAAGTCTGGTCGCGCGGCAATAAGGTTGAAAAACGCCAGTCTATGCTAAATTTAATATAAATAGAAGGGAGTTGACCTCAGACTTTCAAGACTATGCAGTTCATCTTATACGATTGATACACATTACTACATACATATAAAAATCATCTCCATTATACATGTTTTGTGCTGAACCAGTATTCATCAGTTAGTCCAGATCACCATGTACTACTCATATACATTATACAATCAACACTCAGTTTATATTTAAATAGCAAATCTTCAAACTTTAGTGAACAAGCTACAATATTCTCCATTCTCTAATTCTTCAGTCATCTATATTATTGTCATCCTCATGTTAATTTTAAGTCAATCTGACCCCTCATATGTAAGCCTTTAATATGTTCATTTAAGTTCACAGAAGAGGGATGGACAGAATACAGGCTGAATATGCAATATTCAAATGTAAGTATATAATCTATATTAAACTTAATGTAATTAGAAGGGACTTAAATTCAGATTTCCAAGCTCCCTACATTTACACATTCCATCTTATACAACTGATACACATGAGCACATACATGTAAAAAAGATAGTCTCCAATATATGTATTTTATTTTGAACCAGCCCTCATCAGTTGGTCTAGATCACCATCTCTTACACATATATACATTAGTACTTAGTTTATATTAAGATAGCAAGTCTTCAAACTTTAATGGACAATCTTTAATTTTCTCCACCCTCCAACTCTTTGGCCATCTAACAGTGCATCACCAAGGGCTTTGAGTTTTCTATCATATTTTCAATATTATGGATGGCTGAAGAGTTGGAGGGTGGAGAAGATTGCAGCTTGTTCATTAAATTTTGAAGATTTTCTTCTTAATATGTAGTGAGCACTGATTATATATGTTTGTGGAAGATGATGGTCTGAACCAACTGATACTGCTGGTTCAGAATGAAATATGTATACTGGAGTTCCTTTATCTTTTCCACATGTATGTCATCATGTGTATCAGTCATATAAAATGGAGTTCATAGATGTAGGGAGCTTGAAAATCTGAGTTCAAATCCCTACTAATATATATAAAACTCTTTACTTGTTTCAACTCATTTATATAACCTCACTAATGCCTAACAAATGCATGTTTATTCCAGATCAAAATTCATGCACCAAACATTTTTTTGTTTAGATTTAATTAACGTCATTTGAATGCCATCAGATATTTTTTTAAATATCAAAACACTAATTAAGAATGATTAATTGTTTTCTAATTAATATGTATTTTTCATTTTTATTTATTTACATATAAAATAGAATTTCCAAAATGAATTATCACTTCTTATATTCAATGAGAAAGTTTCATGATACTTTTTAAAATTTTCTTATAATTTATTTTAATTCACTGTTTTACAATTAATTTTTGTAAATTTAGATTGGCCTTTCTTTTGCTTACAGAAAGGTATAAAAAAAATTTTCTTAAAATGTCATGACTATTAAAAAATTAATCTAAGACTTGTGAATTATAAAAATTTTACTTTTAAAAATATTTATTCAAGTCATCTTAAAATAAACTAAATCTTTTATACATCAATATGAACTTTACTGATCATTTAATGCCTTACCATATTCTTAAGTTTTAAATTTAATAATGACTAATTAACATTCACAAAAATGTTCCCTAATTAGATTTTAAAGTCATTAGTTTTGATCACTATAAATCTAACCATTAAAATAACTCATTTCATTTTATTTTCATAATTGTTTTATTTAATGTAAACATTTTAATTGAAATTTCTTAACATAATTTTAAACCTTGACAACCCTTTTGTAATTTACAATAAGTCCAATACTGGATTAATTTGTAATGTATATTAATAAAAGGTTATCTGGAACATCCGTGTATTGTAATATATATATATAAATGAAATATTATCCAGATACGTCTGTGTATAATTTTTTGAAACTACATATAAAATATATTATGAACCAACATTTTGACCAAGTCGCCCTGGTCGTGAATTCGGTAATAAATATTGTAAAATAATTGTAGATGTGCTGTAAACACTGACATATAACAATAATAAATTTCTGTTATTAGAAAACAGAAATTATGTGAAATTATTTAGATTAATGAGTTTTATCACAAAATTATTTCAAATGGAAGATAATTTGCATGTATCATCACGTGTTGATATAATCTGGCTTTTTAAAGATCTCAATGGTTTCTCTGATGTGATATCATTGGAAAGTATTTGAACACTTCCAGTTAAGTAGAAAAAAACCCCATTGCAATTGAAGAAAACAATTGGCGTTAATTTGCTTTTGTTTGTTTACATTAAACACAAGTCTTTATTATAAAATATTATATATATATAATTTTTTAATATAGTTACACTTTTATTTTAGTAAAAACCATTTTATATCACATTTCATTTAGACTTTTATAAAATACTTTACAATTAAAAACTATTTTATTTTCTTTTGACAATTTTATTACAACTCAACAAATTTTTTATATGTATTAAAAAAAGATAGATAAATAGCTTTTAAATATCCCTCTATAGGACAAAGTCTCTTTAGGAACCAATCCCAAAAATAGTGAAGGTGAAGGCAATATGAGTCTTGTTAACATACTATTCTTGTATTTTTAAAAATAAGACTAGCTATGTACTTATTCCTAAACAATATAGGATGGTTGATTACATTATTAAAAAAAAAAGACTCATGGGAATGTTAATTTTTTTTTCAATCTTAACAGAATTGAGTGTAGACAGTAAATGGGCATATTGCTATTATGCCAAAAACTTTTTCATGTGTGTAAAAATAATTAGCCATATATATCAAAAAATTAAAGTAAGATAGAAAGACTATTTAACATAAATTATAAAAATTTAATTATCATTTTATTATTTTAATTAATAATATATGATTAAGTAAATAAATCTATTTTTAAAAAGTAAATTTTCATTATGTTTTGATGTATGTTGCAAATCAGGAACTAATCAAAGTGGATTTCCATTGAAAACATTGTAAAAAATGTGTTGCTCTATTAAATGAGACTTTGATTTATGATATTTTTGAAGCCAATTATATTCACAACATAACATGGTTGTAAACTTAAATGTAGATAATTAAGAAAAGGTCTTACTAAATACATGCATAAGTACAATAATTATACTGTTTCTTACACAGAGAGTATATTAAGAATATTAGAATAACATTAACATATTAAGTTACACTTAATGATTCTAATATTTTTGTAATGCAAGAAGAAGTATTAATACTGTACTGTGTTTGAGTTATTATATTTCAATGACAGAATTGTTGTAGTTTACTACGAAATAATTATATGATCATTAAATAAATTAATCTAAAAGACAATTTATAGATAGAACATTGCTGTTTATTTTAATTAAAATTATATCACCAAGTTTATACTGAAATGTTGGCTAAAATTAATAAAATATACACTATATATATATTCACTAGAATAAAAACTATTTAAGATTAAAATTCTTTGCTATAATCAGCTTTGGTGTATTCTGCCATCTTAAGTAGCAATACGTTAATATTTAAATATTATCAAACTCTCACACCAGTAACGTTCCCACATGAATTACCCACTTTCCATAAATTGTGAATATTAACACAATAACACTGTTTATTCAATACATTATCCATACTATTTATAAAACAGGACTCCCTAAACTTTCTTTTCCTGTTTTATAAATAGTACAGATAATGTAATGAATAAACAGTGTCATTGTGTTAATATTCACAATTTATGGAAAGTAGGTAATTCATGTGGGAATGTTACTGGTGTGAGAGTTTGATAATATTTAAATATTAACGTATTGCTACTTAATATGGCAGAATACACCAAAGCTGGCTATAGCAAAGAATTTTAATCTTTCATTTTATATAGGCATTTTTTAAAATTTTGTAGTTTTTATTCTAGTGAATATTTTTATTTTATTTATATATATATAATAGAAGCTTATTAAGTTAAATCACATGATATCTGAATTGATGTCCTTGAAATATAATATATAATCATAAGTAATGGAAATAGATAATGGAAATAAGTGACAGAAATAGGGAATGAAATGATAATTTTTATATTGTGATCAAGTTCTTACTTTTTATTTAGTTTTATGATTTTTGTTAAAATATATAAATGTAATATATAATGTTTTTTTTTTTACATTTCTTTAAATTAAGGTTCTTAAATTATGTTGGTAACAGCAATGATGATTTTATGTAATGTTGATTGTTTTAAATTATTTTGTAAATAATTTTATAGTTTTTTTTAAATACATAAATGTACCTTATAGAATTTTTTTTTATTTCTTTAAATTAAATGTTCTTCTAGAGTCTACTACAGTTAAAAGTTAGGAAAAGTTTTAAGATATTTGAATTTTTCAGCACTTTTTTAAAAAATCTTTTCGAAAAAATAATTTGAAAACATTGTTAATACACTTTTTATTATTGCATTCTTTAAATGTTTCTTTTTTTTGTTAATAAATAATGTACTTTCAGAAATAGAACTATATCTTAAGAAGTTCTGCAAAAAGACATAAGTGGTGATTTTAATTAATGTGTTAAATCAGGAGTATTTTAAATTCTTTATATGTGTTTAATACCATTCTTGCTGACTTTGTCCAAGTTTGATGTAATATTGTTGGAATTTCAAAACACCCTATACTGTATAGAAAAAGATGTTAGAAGGAAATATTTTTCCATAAGCTCCACCAAAAAGGAGACATGGGGTACTCAAGGCAATATATTAGCCATGCTCCTAATAAACATATATAAAAGTAATTAAAAGTGTACTGATCTATCATTAAGAGTTATCACTAAAGGGTTATCTTGATGAAATCACAAGAAAAAAAGTATAGTAATTTTACTAAAAATAAATACTTTATTTTTAAAATGTTTATTTTATAATAATATGTGCAGTATATATTTATAAGTACAGATACAATTATATGTATATATAATATTTTCAATTTTGCATTTGGTCTTAGTATCATTTTTTTAAAAGTAATTTTTTATGTTCTCAATATGTTTGAAAATTTGAGAAAATCATTTTCTTTTCATATTGGAAAATGAATTAAATTCACATGTACAGAAGTTTTAATAAATACTTCACATCAAATATCTTCTAAATAGAATTTTGTTTTTATTATTTAGCATTCATTCTCTGAATAATAGATTTGTCTTTTTTGTGAGATGCTATGATAGTAATAAGTAGTATTCAAAGACAAAATTTGAAAAGTCAGAACACAAACTATTTTAAACATTTATCAAAATCTGATCAGATGAAATTGCACAGTCGAAAAGTGAACGTGTCCAAGAAAGGGAGGAGGGGTGTAATTCGTTAGCAGCCATTTATATATGACTACAACCATCATAATTTCAGGGGAAAAAATATTAAAAAAAAAAAACAAAGAAAGAAAAGTTAATAAAATTAAGAAAAAAATAATAAAACAGTGAGAATTGCTAGGCAAGTAATTAAAAGATAGAAATCAATTTTACATTAGGTAATTATATTATTACAAATAATGCAAATAAGCATCACATGACGATTTAGCTTAAATAAGCAAACATAGAAAGATAAAACATAAATAGAGAATGAAAGAAAGAATAATGTTGATTAATTATTGAGTTCATTATCTTATCTAATACTGGTGATGTACTTTAAGGTTTGGTTCATGCTGCTTCTCTGCTCATATTCAATGCATTCTATATTCATTCTATATTTCTTTTATATTTAATTTGATGTATTTAATGGAGGTGATGATATGGTTTGCCATATCCCCATGTTACCTCTACTCTCTGTATCACTACAATATATATATATATATATATGTAAATTTATAAATAAATATTTGAAAATACAGTACTTAATAGCTTATAAAAAATATATGTATAACCATCACTTAGAAGCGCTTTCAACTAACTTGTAGCTTTGTCAACTATCACTTTTAAAAATGTCAGCTTTCCCATAATTCCACAATGTCAATCTTCCCATAATTCTGTGATCTTAACATCTGCTGCTTGCCTATTAATTAAATCTTGCTTATATTTATAAATTAACATTACCTCTTTAATTTTTCTTTTATTATTATTTCTTTCAGTTTTTTACATTGTTATAATTAAAATCAAAACCATATATACATGATTTAAATGGTCATAAAAAACAGAAACTGATAAAGTATCATTATTTTTAAAATTTTGTCTTGTATTTTGAACACTTTTAAATAATAATATGTGCTCTTTTGTTCTTTTTTCCAATGTGCACCTCGATTCACCTATATATTTACTGCCACACCTACATGTCCATTTGTAAATAATACAATTTTATTTATCAATAGAGTTTTATCTTTTGAATTGTTTATTAATTTATTTAATGTAGATGGTGCATAAAATGCAATATCACATATTCCTTTATAAATTTTCTTAATGAAACTTGCCTGTTGATTCGAAATATATGGTATTGATATCCATAGTTTTTTATCAGATAAATTAACTTTATTATTAATATTTTTATATTTAGAAGTAAAATTTTTAATAGTATAATAAACACAATCATAATTGTATCCAACATTTAACAATTCATTATAATAAATTTTAATATTTTTAGTTTTATCTGATGCATATTTACAAAGGTTATTATTTCTAAATAAAAAGGATTTCAAACCTGCCATTTTATGTGACATTGGTACTTTTGATTCATATGGAATATATTCACTTTTTGCTATTGGTTTAAGAGTCATATAGTAATCCAGTTTATCTTTGTTTCTAGTTATCTTGAGATCTAAAAATTGAACTCTCATTGAATTTTCATCTGTTTTAATCCACTTTAAGCCCTTTATATTATTTAATTCATTAAACAGATCATTAATAGCATTTGGCTTTCCACAATCAAAAACATCATCAACATATCGATTGTATAAAATAATCTCTCTCTGATAATTTTCCTTTTTTAAAATATTTTCTTCATATGTAGATATAACAAAATTACATATTTGGGCAACTGTAGAAAGGCCCATCGGCCACCCATTATTCATTTTATAAAATTCATGCTTAAAAATTGCATAAATGTTTTTATCAATAAAGTTTAATGTTTCAACAATAAATGTTATTATTTTAACATTAACATTTTTTAACTTTAATGCATTATTAATTATTTCAATAGAGGTCATTCTGTCAATTGATCCATACATTTCATTGACATCAAAGGTGTCATAATTATCAATAACAACATTATTAATTTTACCAATGAAATCAAATGATGAATGTATTGTATACATACCAAAAACAAGAATTTCCTGTAACATTTTCTCAATTAATTTACATGTTTCATAATAAAATGCACCCCTAAAATCAATCATTAATCATAATGGTTCTTTTTCTTTATGCAATTTTATCTTTGAAAATATTCTAGGACATACTGCAGCTGAGGGATAAAACCTATAATAAGTGCTATTATCAATTACATTATTTTTGGCTTTTTTTAAAATGTTATTAACAAATTGAACACGTAAACTTTCAATATTTACCTTATTAATCTTTATAAAATTAAGAATACTCATTTAAGCAATAACTTTATTTTCATAATCCAATTTTAGTAACAAGCACATACGTAAACCTTTATCCTCTTTTATACACACAATATTATTTTCAGATGTAAATTTTCTAAATTTAGAAATATATTGTACTGTTTTTTATGAACATAATAAATCATGTATATATGGTTTTGATTTTAATTATAACAATGTAAAAATATTGGAAACTGAAAGAAATAATAATAAAAGGAAAATTAAAGATGGCAATGTTAATTTATAAATATAAGCAAGATTTAATTAATAGGCAAGCAGCAAACATTAAGATCACAGAATTATGGGAAGATTGACATCGTGAAATTATGGGAAAGCTGACATTTTTAAAAATGATAGTTGACAAAGCTACAAGTTAGTTGAAAGTGCTTCTAAGTGAAGGTTATACATATATTTTTTATAAACAGTTAAGTACTGTATTTTCAAATATTTATTTATAAATTTACGTATATTATTTTGAAGAAATACAGACATCAATTTGTTATTTTATTATATATATATATATATATTGTACTGTTTATTTATATATGGTACAAATATATTGGCATTTGGTAAAAGCTAAAAAAAGTAAATTTAGATTTTTTTTTTTTGATTAGTATAATTTTTGTTATAATGTACAATGAAAGTTAAAATTGTCGTTAGTATTTTTTTTTATCTAATTAAAAATAAAAGTAAAAATTGGAGAGAACAAAAGACACACAAATTATCAATCCAGATAAGCTAAATAAAAAATATTTTAGTTAATTAAAGATGGCAGAATTATGCTAAAAAAATAAAGTCTTTGTAATGTAAATTTTATAAAGAATGTACAAAATTATCAACATATATTTTTGACAAACAAAAGGTATGTGAAGAAGTCTAAAAACTGGACCTTGAGTATAAAAAGGAAGAGGCCAGTTTGATCAATGTCTTGTTTGTCTGTTTTTCCTATGTTCGGTCCTGGATAACAAAAAAATATATCCAGGATCACCCTACGCTGAAATAATTCTGCATGTTGGAGTGAGCCAGAGCTTTTGCTGACATTGTTCGTGAAGATGGACACCAAAAAAGCTTTCATGACCAACCAGTAGAATAGACCACAAGATCAACTTATAACCGATGGTTGAGCTCATTCTCCAACAAAAATAAACTATGCATAGTAATTTACAAGCTTTGTGAACTCACTAAACTTACCAGTAAGCTATGATTCATTATGCCCGGTTGTGACTAAATTGTAGGCAAACCATTCTAAAAAAAAATAAGCTTAAAATAATCATGATAGAGACTTTAATTTTATTGATCAAGAGACTCTTGTTTACCCAAGAACTTTTTAATTATTTAACTGTTATTTTTTTTATTAATGGATTCATATCTGGATTAGTGTGTGTTCTCTTCAGTTTTATTTAATTCGTAATTTATTTTTAACATTTTAATTTGTTAGAATAAAAATATTTATTTCTAATATCAACTTTTTATTTGTACATTATTAATGACTATTATTAAATTTATTAATATTAGTTTTGTAAGATTTGAAAATATAATTTACCTTTGCCAATATGTGTTGACTAAGGTCCAGGAATAATAATATTTAGAAAATAATTCTAGTTACGGTAAAATATAATACCGATTATTTTAAAAACATTTTTATTTTTAATTTGTGATTCTACATGATGTGACAGATTTCAGCAGATTCTTATATGAATCCTGGCATCCTTATAAAAAAAATAAAAGCTGATTTTGTCGATAGCATAAATCGTAACAATTACTAGGTAGAGTTGATCAGGAGATATAGTTATGTTTTTAGAAATAGAAATGAAACTCACACATTATATGTGTAACAGAGACCTAGTCAGATGGCAAAAATGTTACAATATATATATATATGTTTGTGTGTGTTCACAAGTTTACTCTCTTGGAGCACTATTGCTACAAATTACTAACTTATCTTCCATCCACAGTGTTTAATAATTTCTGCAATAAGAGAATGGCTTTCTTTTATTGTATAAATTATTGAACACTGTGGATAAAGGATATAAATTGTGTCATATGCCTGTATCTGATATTAATCACCATGATAGTTTGTTTATCTAAGTAATATAAATGTAATTGGTCCATAGTTTACATTGTAGTTCAGAGTGGGAATACATAAGAAATTTATAATACATGAGAGCTTACAAATACAGATTGTTGCACACATGATAGAATATTATTCTATATGTGTATAGTAATAGTTGCATTAAAAACAGGTTTGACTTTAAACATAATCATCAAACATTTGACTAATATTTTGTAGAAGTATCTACAATTATGGCTAAATTTCAACACTATTGGACACTAAAATTGCTAATTTAAACTTTCAAGATTGTCATATCACTGATAATAACTGGTTCTTTGATTTTATTATTAGAAACTTGATTAAAATAAAATGTAGCATTTTTTGCTATATGGATCTTTATATCAAATATAGAGTTTTAAAGGAAAAGTTGAACAACTGATAAGAAATTGAAAAAAAAAAGACAAATTATTAATGGAATAAAACTGCAAAATGAGATATGGATATTAGTTAAATATGTCCATTTTAGATTTTTTTGATGCATTAAAAACAATATATGGACCTGAAAAACAATATCATAATCCTATAAAATTAATCGAGGAAGTTCTATTGTATAATTTTAATATTTTGAACAGACAGATAGATTGTTTTGATCATCTATTAAATAATGATACAATGATTGAAATGTTATATCCATACTACCTATTCCTTCATGTCTGAAAAACCACATCCAGTACGATGTTAAACATTGAAAGGTAACAGACACTGAGAAATATTTTTATATGATGATGATGTGTCAGTTTTAAAACTATTGGAATGTGTTAATATAATATAGACTAATGAAATTATGTCACCTATCTTTAGGATATTTTTTATTGCTCCAATTTACAAAAATAAAAGAATAGTCAAAATTGTTTTTATAATCATGAAACAAAAAAAATATTTTTAAAGAATTTATTTTTAGCAGATTGTTTCCAATTATAGATGAATGGGTATCAAAACATCCATGTGCTTTCAGAAAATTAAAAACACCATGGGCATGGTTTTCTTGAGTGAAAAAAATCCACTAAAGTTTCAAAAACCAAAAATTGATTTATGTATTACTTTTACTAACTTTGTCAAGACATTTGATTCTTTTAATCAAACCAGCATGTGACACTGTTTGAAGTTAATCATTTGCTTTTGAACATTTATTTATATTATATAGCTTATACAAATATGCAAATTCAGAGACAGCTGATGCTAAAGAAGAAGGTTTTCTAATTCTAATTTTATTTTTGGTTTTATGAGTGAGATCTTTGGAACTACTTATTGGTGTTTTCTTAAATCAGTAATCAAGATTTGATAGTGGAAATCTTAATTAAAATCAATTAAAAGCAAAATAAGAACTTCATCATTTTAGATTCTGGATATACAGTATGAATATGGTTGTAACATCCTTTCCAATTCAAAAGATAATCTGCTGAAAGTACTTGATGTTTTGAATATAATAATTTTTGTTTCAATCATAAATGTTTTAAAAAATTAAAACTCTTTACCAGCCTGTATTAGTAAACAGATATTCAGCAATTTTTAATTTAGATAGTATATGATTTAATTAAACATTTTAGTAGATTTTTTTTACTTAGAAAATTGTACTTAGATATTAAGACCTCACACAGACTCCAATCTGCTTCTGCTGTTTCCTTCAATTGATAAGTATTTAAGTTAAATTTGCAATATGAAGGCAGGAAGAATAGATAGACAACTAAATATAACTATTACATGAAAATCTTACATTATTATCATCATCATTGATTATTTTATAAATCTTCACTTGAAATGTCATATGACATTGAACATCTATGTCTAAATTGAGTTGCAGTTGAGAAACTTACAGCTCTTAAATCTATCATCTCTTACTGTTCTAAACTGCATAAGACCTTAAACTACATAAGGCACTGTACATGATTATTAATCATTGCACACACTGTTGATACGGGATTTTTTTAAAATAAAATGTAATGCCAAAGTTAAATTGTTTGAATATACTGATTGTAATGGTAAATTACAACTGCAATAGTATTTTACCATTTCCTGTTTTTCTCTCAATATAATTAATCTAACATTTTAAATTTATATCTACCTCATATTGTAAATACCTATATTTTTGATGAAAAGTGAACTTTATAGTAACTAAAAAGAAATCTTTAATTTTTCACTGAGATCTTAAAAGCTACTTTTTAATTGCTGTTACTGCAGTTCCCATTCCTTCACAATGTAAACTATTAATATGCAACTAAGCAAATGCATAAATTAGGTTGATGAGTTTTATATTTTTTTCTTTTGAGCTCGAAGCAAGATAATAATCTTCTCTATCAAGAGTTTGATAATCATTGAGTAAAATATCATTTGGGTTTTTTAAAAGGCAGTAGATATATGTTCATATATGCATAAACTGTTTAATGATTAATATCATTGTGTACTGATTGAGTGAG
The DNA here is from genome assembly GCA_028023455.1 of Epiperipatus broadwayi. Taxonomy (NCBI): domain Eukaryota; kingdom Metazoa; phylum Onychophora; class Udeonychophora; order Euonychophora; family Peripatidae; genus Epiperipatus; species Epiperipatus broadwayi. The sequence goes on from JAQFVV010006401.1 coordinate 1,744,194, forward strand.
TATATGATTGTCAGCTGTTATATAACTTAGGTTATGTTTATTTCAATAAAAGATAGTGTGACAAATGGACATTAAAAGTTATGGCCAATATTTTTAAAGTGCATAAAATTATTAGACAAGGCAAATATTGATAAAGTCTAAGGGTTTCAGAATCTATGGATTTTCAGATCTAGGAAAACATTTGAAAATGACTTTAATATGAGAATCTACATCTGTAAGCTTTTTTAAAAGGAAAAAAAAACTCCAAGAACTGGTAGAATATTCTACAAATCATTATCAGAATTTTTGAAGTTATAAGAAAACATAAAACACAAGTAATTTAAGAATGAACAAGTATTTTCTTAGAAAATAGAGTGGAATTTATTATAAATGAACATAAAAAAATATTGTATAGATTGATGGTGTATTAGTCAGAATAGCAATATTAGTTATTAACTTGTTGGAAAGTAGTTATTAAGTGCAGATAATTCATGTTTATGCATATACAAATTCTTTTACATTGATGTATAACATGGTTTTGAAAAGGTCAAACAATATTTTAAAAGTGTCACATAATCCTTTAAAGTCAGAATTGAAATATGCTTTAAAAAGACTATAATAAGTATATAGACAAATTTTTTTTTAAAAAAAGATACAAGTTAGTAGAAATTTTAGAATGGGATTTTTGTCCAAAAAGTGCCAAAAAAAAAAAAAAAAAAACTCAATGAGAAAGGTTACAAATGAAGCTAGATAAAGTTTGACTATATTCCGGCTAACATGTATATTTATTAAATTGATAGCATAAAATATACAGTAAATTAAGAGATACAGTTTCCTCTCTCATCATATATATATAAATTCTTACAGTGTCAATTCCCCACTCATTTTTAGCAAATAAATGTGAATCCATTTTTGTGAGCATTTAAAGATATTAAGCTTTATGATTCTGTAAAGCATTGTTACAAAACGTTGTTTAATCTATTTTAACCAATTTCCAGTTTTATAATTTAATATATTCTTTTTATAAACATCTGAAATATTTCTAAAAAGAAGAAACTTGAAAAGCATTTTAAAAGAAGGAAAACATAAAGTTGTTTGTTGACTGTGCTGATAATATCAATATTTGTTTGAAGTCAATTGCATGTTATGAAATAATTCTTGAAAATTTTCACTAGCTAACATTTGAAAACAGATGAGAAGATAGGAAGAGGTTATTGAAAATATCTTTTGTTTTATTATGTAGCATTGTGTTTGCTAACTGCTTTATTTTAGAGATGGAAAAATGTATTGATTTTATTTCTTCTTTAATTTTAAACACACACATAAAAAAGTGTAAATATTCCCAAATCTTTTGTTTAATATTAAAACTTTGTGCTTGTTAAAATAAATGTATTGTAGCTTATTCTAATATTTTCGTCACTTAGATTATCAGCAGTAGGAAATAACCAATAAAGTAAAGGGAGAAAAGTAGTTAATACAAAAAATGTCTGAAGACATATACATAGATTATTATTATGTTCATTATCACTTTTCAGTCATTATTAATTGAATTATACAATGAAAGTTTTTCAAAAATTAATTTACTTTCTCAATGTATAGTTTATGATCTATTTTAAAACTTTAATGATCTATTTTCTTCTTTTTTTCTCATTATATTCTGCTCAATGATATTTTCTTCTCTTAATAAATCTACCATCACATTTATTTTGCTTCTGCAATATCTTACTGTTATTTCCATCATATATATCCACTGTCTATTCAATTAAGTGTGTAAAATCAGAGATCCATAAATAAAAACAGAAAAAACATATTTACTAAAAAATAAATTATTTCAAGCATGTAGAAATATTTTCTTTCAATACTATTATTTTTTTCCAGAAATACTTCATCCAACTCTAATTCTATCATTAATATCATCCAGTATATTTCCATTTATATTGTTTTTGGACAATATATTTATAATTGTTAACTTCTTATTATTTGTTACTATTAATGATTATTTATTTTCTTTTGAAGAGCCATAAACACTGTCTAAGCATTTATCTTTAGTCTTATTTTTGTTTTTATCTAATAGTTTTTGTAATATTTCCTAAAGCTCTAAAGCATTATTTGTAAAAATAACCATATCATTTGCAAAATCTAGATGGTTAAATAATCTCCATTTATTTTTATTTTCTTAACATCACATTTTAAGCAACAAAATACTTTTGTAAAGGTGTTAAAAAATTTTTGAAATATGAACTCATTCTTTTGAACAATTTTGTTTTTAATATTTTTTTTAGTGACATTATATAATCTTATTTCTAAAATTTCACCTTGATAAATATTCTTTGCAGTTTTTGACATTAATTTATGTTTATGTATTTACATTTGAAATCATTAATCCTCAAACAAATGCTTGCAGAAGTAAATGATTTTTTTCTTCATATAAAATGGCCAACTTAAACTAACTGATAATTTTTATATTCTTTCTTAGTAAAATTGAGAAAGTAATTTACTGCATTACAATCTCTTTTGAATTTAATCTATTCTTTTGTGTGGCTTAAATACAGTGGTCTTGTAATTATATAAGAAAATATCTTATATAGAACTCATAAAAGACTTGCTAGATCTATACTTTTTATATGTTGTTTTCTTTTCTTCTATCAATATTAATAATGCATTTTCCATTCCTTGGCTGATCATTTAGGCATTACATGTACAGTTTGCCAATATGTTCTTTATTTCATTTGCTTTTCTTTTTAAAAAAGATAATATCTATAATAATTTCAATATTGCTTTAAACATCTGTTTCTTTATACATTTATTAGCATATTTTATCTCTTCATTTGAAATACTTGGGATTTAAAATAATGTTGCCTATTCATAAAGGCTACTTTTTTATTTTTGAAATTAAATTATTATTTGTAGAATCATTCCACACACTTTATTATGCCTTTCTCCTCATTAAAAATGTTGTCAGACAATTTTTCATCTGATATCAAGATTTTTACATTATTGAGACTTTAGTTCTCTCTATTATAGCCTTCCCTATCCATTAATATTATTTTTCTTTCTATATTAACTTTTTTGTATCATTTTATGGAACTACAGATACTCATTTTATTAAATTTGATCATTTTTATATGTTTTCAGATTTTTTTCTTTTCTCCATATATTGTCATATACCAAAATATCTGTATGACAGACAGATCTTAGCAGAGAATCATTTAACTTTTACCAATTGCATTAAAATCTGTTAATATTTTAAAATAATTTTCAAGTTCTAATTTAAATTCAGTGGAGTATATTTTGCCATTGCATTACCATGTATTTAGAAATCTCAGTAATCAGGGAACACTTTTGGTGTGAATGCTCAAAAAAATATTACAACCCTTAAATACATATATTTTTTTAGTCAAAACACAATCCATTTTTGCTAATAACTTCATGAGGATACTTCCCAAGTTCATTTCTGTCTAGAAAATTACTTAAAAATTGAAATTCATAATATACATAAAAATATTTTCAAGTTTTTGGTCATCCATCCCTCATCTTAATTTTACCATATTACACACACAGCACAAAAATTTAAACCATCCTTTGTCACCATGCATACATTTTGGTATTACTTTACTTTGAAAATATATGGAATAACCTATCATATATATATAATAAATGCTTATTTGTTTGTTTTCATGTTCAGTTTTTTTTTAAAAATTCAAAAACTTTGTATTTGCTAACAGTATTTTATTTTTTCATCATTTTTAAATCCTAGTATTATAATCTTTTATGATAATTTTAAAATCTTTAGTCTTTCTAAAGATTCTTTTTTAATTATAATAAGACCGTTTTGTATAACCTGAATTATCTGGGCTTGTATCCTTCAGTAAGATTAATATCTAATTTTTCCCAAATCTGTTTGATATATAATCAATTTTCATAATATTGTTCTCCCATTTTTTTATATTGAATTCCCTTCTATCTGTACTTCCTATATATATCTTTTTTAGTAAATTAGATATCTATTTTTCAAATCAATTATATTTTTACCTTTTGTTTTTAATTTCATAAATCTGATTATATCTCATTTGATAGTACTTTTTTATTTTATTTTATCAAATGTCATAGTCCTTTTTCATTTGAAAGTGAACAAATATCATATTTGGCAAATATATCCCATTTATTATGTACAATAAAAACCATAGAAAATTAAATTAAATATAGTGGGGCTATGAATTACACTATATTTTATTCTAAGCTCCCCCCCATGTATATCAAAAGTGGCATATCATAGCTAACCTTTTGTTGATAAATAATGATTCTCATAGAATGCATACTATTTACTGAACTATAAATATACAATATAACTACACCTCAACACACTCATATATATAAAACATATGCTCTGTATGTGTAGTATGTATATATAAATTAAAAGTACAAATAAAATTTAAACAAAAGTAGTATAACAAAGAAATTATTAACAATAAATTAAGAAAGTATAGTAAATTAACAAAGCACATTTACATATATATATATTGTACCAATATTGAAATTGGCACATATAATTTTATCTAAAAAAAATTATGAAAATAATATTTCCTAAAAGAAAAACATAAAATTAAAAGTCAGAGTTTTAAAATAAAAATCTTTCGTAAAAGAGTTTGAAATAAAAGATATAAAATAATTGATTAAAAGTGGGAAGGGGAGTTTGCATCAGAAAAAGTTAAACTAAAAGTTTTATAAAAGAAAGTAGAGTTTATTATTATTAGTTGAAATATAATTTAAAGATTAAAAAATACAAATCTCTTTTCATTCAAATTAAAGAAAAGTAATCTTAAAACTAGTTATATATGTGCATATATATATGTGCGATGGTAAATAAAAATAAATGTATGTGTATTAAATAAATATTAAAAAATAAATGGAAGTTGTCATTAAAAAACAAAGCAATGGCTATTAATTAAAATATAAAACAACACGTTTTGCATGACTATTATTAATTTAACAATCTTCTAAAACATGTTGTCAAAGGATTATCAATGAAATTTCGACAACAGATATTGCCGGAGGATATCGAAAAGAAAAACACTTCGCAAGTATAAATAGTAAAATTTTATCGGATAATCAGTTGAGTTCAGAAATTAATTGAGTCAGTTAAGTCAAGAGAGGACAATCAGTTGAGTTAATTGTATCCAGAAACAAAATGCAGTGCTGAGCAGTTTTGGGCACACACGTTTTTCTCCACAGCCTGATGTCCGATGAAAACAGCAAGATCTGCCCATGAAATAATTTCAGCTTAACAACTTGGAAATCTCCATCAGTATCTAATTGTCTCCAATAGTAATAATCATGAATAATGAAACTCATCAAGGAAATGTCCCAGCCGGCTGGAAGTATTCGTAATGGAAAAAGCAGCAAACAAGAAGAAAAAAAGTTCTAAATCTACGTTCAAAATCCTAGGTAAAACATTTGCTATTTTCGTTTATACCATAATAGCCATTGCATTAAAATTCATAAAGCCTCCAGAGACAAGTAATTTGAACTCTCTAATCATGCATACAATGAACTATTGATGTGCGTGTTTGTGAATGTATATGATTTTATAAATGTCAAACATTATTTATGCCTTTCATAAGATATATATTATAGTGTATTAATTTAAAATGTGCATGTGTTATATTAGTTAAAAAATTCTAAAGATGTTTAAATTTAGTAAATTAATGTTAGTTAATAAATTGTCTTAAAATGTAAACTCTATTTGTCGGTCAATTCTTTTTATCAATTCTTTTACAAATCTTTATCAATTCTTTTCACCACTAATTATGTATAATCTATTAGTGATTACAAACAACTGAGCTAGCTATGGATATTTAAGTGTTGAGTTAGTGGCCATTGCTCAAAGCATGTTATTTATTCATTCTTGGATAATTAACTGGCGCCCATGTTTATACACAAACAAAAAAAAGTGTTTTGAACATGGTGTTAAATTCAACAGCTGAGAACAAGTTATGTCCTGGAAATGTAATGCTAGTTATATATATTTTATAGCTATCGTTTGGGCATACATACTCTCAGAGTATGTTCTTCTCTGACTAAGAGACCAGTGTGCCGAGACACATATTCGAACCTGGTACAATATGTATATATATATATATGTTTACAGAACAGTGTATGTTAAATAAATTCATTAAAACATACTATTGCAATAATATTTACTTTTTTGTTACTTATTTTTTTATAAAATGGGCTACAGAAGTGCTGGAATATTAATTTTCTGAAGCTGTTGATGCATCAGAATCATCAAGTTCAATGATCTTGAAATTTCTGGGTCACACAAAACTGTAGAATGAGAAGTTAGTTGATGGTGCATCATTATGTTTTGACATTTTTTTAAAAAAAATATTGTAATGGAAAGTTTCCTTTTAGCTTTTTGCATCATCAAACTCAATTTGCAACAGTTGTAATATTTTGGTGATTTTTTGTGAAAGGATAATACTACATTCCCTTGAGGAATCATTTTCCATAATTGTATTCTTTAGTCTATGCAGCCATCCTTTACTTGTAGTGAATTGTTTGCATTGTTTTCCACATTCTCGACTAATTAACTAGAACATAATTATGATTCATGTTATTAAGCTATAGATTTAAGGCTCTGACAAAAAATATTCTTTACTTTGCTTATAACAAGCTATTTCAGTATTACACACAATAATAGCATGAATCTGTTCTCTCTTTATTATTTCTCCAATAATAGATTGATTTTTTGAGATATATGGTCCACTTCTGAATAAGACATCTTTTCTTTTGTAACTAAATCAATAATTTTCATTTTCTCCTTTACAAAAGTACTTCAGAAAGTTGTTTTTTTTAAAATAATTCATGATTCTAAAAAAAATACAGTATTTTATTACAGATATACATTACAGAATAAAATTTTTTGAAGAAAAAAATGTTAGGAAAAAAATCTAAATACCTATCTTTAATAATGGTATTTAAATCATGAAAAAACATGATCACAAATTCATATTTGAGAATATGGTAGTTAATGAGGTGGAAATAATGGTTGTCACAGTTACAAGATTTCATTGTTTTTATTTATTTGTCTACATTTTTTTTTTACTTACATTTGTTTTAGAATAGTATATAATTGAAGTCATATAGTTAGATATAATATAGATTGGGATTCCAATGTATGAAGAAGTACAATTATTATTCCAGTACATCACATTTCAAATAGTTAGGAATAAAAGTAAGAATAAGACAACAAAAAAAAAATGTTGTTTTGCCTTTTTACATTTTTTGTAGTTTTTGAATAATACTTAAAATATTTTTTATTAAATATATATTTTATTGTATAAAACCAAGGGATATATAAGCTGCAACATATTTCTTCTTGTATCAAGCATCTCTGAGTCAATAAGCCCAAAGAAATATGAAAGCTATCATATTTTTTTATTTTTTTCTAATCTGTATAATCTCTACAATTTTGATCTTTTAGTTTCTATCTCATTTCTAAAGAATTGTGTTAATCATTAATAACTTTAGTTTTAAAATCATTATTATATTTTTTTTGTTCTCAATATATAAAATAAAATCTTGTTTTTTTTATTTTTCCATAATTCATTACTTCCATTTTTTTATTATTACTTAAATGTCTACAATTTAATAACAAATGACTGGATTTTCTTCCATTTTCTGTATATAATTAACTAAACAAACCTTCATGTCATTCCATTTATAAATACATTTTTTTTTTAGTCAATCACTCTGATTAATGTTAATATAATAGAAGCATTTTCCATCATCATTATAAAGTAACTCCCTTCTAGTAATCTTCTTATGTTTCTGTATATTTTATCTCTTATTTTTATATTTGCTCTCATCTTTTTTTCTAAGTCTTTGTCTTTAATTAGTAATAATATTTTTTTTGTAATAATGTAGAAATTAACATTTGGAAAAATACATTTAATCAACTTTTTATATAAAAAACAGTCATAAAATTTTCATCTAATTCTGTAGCATATTCAAGCATTTTTTAAAACTTTTATTGTTGCTTAAAATTCATAAACTATTTTAACTATTCTATTACTATCTATATTGCATTCTATAAAATGCTTTCAATTTATTTTTTGCATTTTTTCGTGTAAAAATTTGACTTCTCCATCCCATTTTGAACTTTTTCGTATATTCTTTATAGCTAGTAAGTTTTTTCTGCTTATCTCTTTAGACTATCAATTATTCATTTATAGGCATATTGTTTCATTTTTATACTTAAATCTGGTATTGCAGCTTCTTCAGTTCCTGCTATATTATATAAAAACACTGATAATAAGTTTATCCGCTTTCTTTTTTTCTTTGAAATAGTTTTCAATTTAATTTTCCAATCACTCAATATTTTTAGTTATTCAAAATGATTCTTCAAGTTAAATTTACTTCATCTATATTTAGTTTATCTCCCCTAAAAAATAATATATATATATTTTGTGGGCATTTCTTTTTATTATTTTAAACCTTTTTTCACTAAATTTAATCCCCACCCCATTTTTTAAAATCAATTTTTCTTATTTTCTACACAAAAAAATATGTTATCAGCAAAAAAAAGACCTGATAAAGTTTATAATCTCTTATAATGTTTGAAAAATATTTTAATATTCTTTTCTAGATTAAACGCATATAAAGATTAATATTCTTTTCTAATTCATCTATTTCCAATTTCATTTCTTTTAAATAAAATGAAAAACAGTACAAGAAATAAAAACTTTCCCTTTCATACATTATTTCTAAAATCTAGCTCATATTATATTTCCTAATTGATAAGAATAATAATTATTTTTATATAATTATCTTATTTAGATTTATTATTGTTTAATCTATTCCTATCCACAATTTATTTATTTATTTTTATTTATTCTGATAGAAAAATTATATTTATAAAATATATATATATGTTGTTTGGGTGCTTGTATATATGTATGTTTAAATGATTTATTTCTTCATTTTTATCAGTTGAATAATTAGAAATAAATTATCTATCCTCTGGATAGGTCTAAACTCTCCCTGCTTCTTTACTATTATATTATTTTTTTTATAATCATTTAATTATTTTTTTCAATCATAATAAAAAAAAAAGTAGTATATAGAGCATTGAACTTACCATAATTGATCTATAATAAATCAGACTTTCACATTAGATATTCTTGATGTTTTGGCACTTGTTTGAAAGTTTTGCTCATATATATATATATATATGGGGGGGGGGTGTTGACGTGAAGATTTTCACTGGCTATAGATGCAAATGATATATTATGAAAGTTCATCCATGTATGATTTTGATAATGAATATATTGATATTTCAACTTGATCACACAAGTCACCATTTTGGTGATGAATAGAAAATTCTAAAGATGTTTGTAAAGATGTTATAATCACTGGTTTATAATAATGTTAAAGTTCTACCAATAGAAAAAAACAGGTACAGAAAAATTGAAAAAATAAGTCAGAATATCTTCCCAGTAATATATGTTTTTTTTAAAAAAAAATCTTCAAAATAGGGGAAGTTTGCATGTGTCATCATGTTTATTGATACAATTTTGTCCTTTAATCATATCTCTGATCTTACATTGGTAGAGAGTAACACATCTAGATAGCATTCTGGTATTAGAGAAATCAATATTGTGACCTGCATCTATAGCATATAGTGATACTAATGATGAGGGTTCCTTAACTGCATTAGCATGTTCATCTTTTCTAGTATTGATGTGAAAATTACTTATATCTTATTAAGAAGCTTTACAAATACCACAAGAAATTTCATAAAGTTCATGTTCTCAAGAGGGATTGAATTTTTAAGCTTGGTTATGATGTTACTAATTTTTTGATAAGTAATATATGCTGTTTTAATATACACCCAATATTGCCTGTAATTTCATTTATATAAGGATAACAAATTCTAATACACCTGGATCTAATTTTATGTGATAGATAGGTTCCTCAGAAAATGTGCACAAAAGAAATCACACAAAAATAGACTTAACTTACCTTGAAAAATAGGGGATATGTTCTGTAATTTTTAGAAATTGCATAAAAGCAAAGCGACAAAGAAAAATTACTTTAAAATTTGCATTAAAAAAATAAGGAAATAAAGTATGACTAATAAAAAATTTCAAATATTTGAAAAAAAATAATACAAGACAAACTTTTTTTATTAACTACAGTATTTAATTTTACATTTTTTAATACATATTTTAATCATTACCACTATTTGACAATATTTGTTCGTTTGTGAACTGGTAAGAAATCAGATTCATGATGTGATGTACAACTAGTGCCACTTTCAGTATGTGCATGTTAATGGTTTTCTGTTTCCATATTAAAAAAATGAGATTGTAATCAAAACAAAAAGATTATACATTACCATTAGAAATATTATTTTCAGTTTACAAAATCCATAAAATCTTCATTATTATTTATTTTAAAAATCTAAAAAATTATTTATTTCTGTTATATCTAACAAAATACGTTTTAAAAGTTCAAAATTTTTGAATATTTATTGTGATATTTTTATACTTAAGTATAAATCTATTATTATTATTTACTCATTAATATAAGTAGATTATTTACATAGAAGCTAAAAGTCTAATTACAGCTTCAGGCCATATTCATGGTAGCTGCTAATATAACATATTTTTTTAAAAAAAGTATTTTAAGTCAAAATAAGTTATTAATAATTTAAATTTTTTGATATCTTATAAATATAGTGAAATATGAAAAATATTAAGAAGAAGTATGAATTGCATAACTTCAAAATTGCATTAAAATAATCTGCATAAAGCAAGACCCAGGTGTAATTGTTTTTTTCTTCTTTTTGATTAGTATTTTGATAATTTTGGCTTGAATTAAGATTTAATGAATAATTTTATTATTATCATACAGGACTATATATGCTTTATTTTCTCAAATGTGATTTATCTAAAATGCTAATTGCTCTAGTGAAAAGAGTTTTGGCTTCTGAAAAAAAAAAGGTAATGGTTATAATAAGAAAATTATTCACCAAGTTTTAATTCAATTCAAAAATAATCAAAATAAGAAACAAAATCAAAAAGAAACAACTATTAGAATGTGTATTCTTTATATAAAGTTAACTACAGACAGTATTGAATATATACCAAAATGCTACAATAAAAAATAACATCTTGATGTTCCTGAAGTTTATGAAATTTTATGTGACAATTGTAAAGCTTTTTATATAAGTAAGAGTAATCATCACATCAGTACTATAAGAGATGAACATGCTAATGCAGTTAATCAACAATCATAATCATCAGCACTTTCACTCTATGCTATGGATTCAACTTGAAATATTGATTTCTCTAATACCAGTAGCCTATCCAGATTTGATACTCTTTATGAATGTAAAATCAAAGAAAACATTGAAATGCTAAAAAGTTCAAATTATTCTCAATAAACATGGTGACACATGCAAACTTTGCTTTATTTTCTCTTTCAAGATAATTTTATTTGACCTATAGATGAATACAAAGAAGCAACAAAAATTAGCTAGGTGAGGTTACATGATGATGTATACAAAGAAGGATTAATCCAAAAGACAGTAGAATACAAATGAGTGGTAGCAAAGAACTTAATCAGTGGATACAAGGTGAATATATCATTCATCTAATCTATAATGAAATCCCATTGTTAGTAAGCCCTGTTTTGGTGAGTTATGGTTGGAGGATTTTATTAAGTCTTAATAGTTATTTTCAGGTAAATTATTTAGGGGGAGGTTGATCAGTTATTGTTTAGGCCAGTTGTAAATTACCAGGTTAATTTGACCAGGTATGGATCTGTCTCTCTCTTATCTGTTTCTTGAATATTTTTAATTATGTTGAGGAAGCAGTTATTAATTTCATCAGATGATAATTTTTGAAAAATCACCTTGCATGTGGTCAACCAGATAACAAAGTTTATATTTGTGGCAAGCCTGAATTCAGCAAAAATGCCTCTATTTATAACCCCTTGAAGTGATGTTAGATCAGAACCATTATTTTTAATGTGTTTCTGGAAGTTTTGTCTTATTCCTTGCCAGACTGGGCAAAGACAAAGGATATGGTCTATATCTTCTAGGCTGGAAAGGCAGAGGTAGCAGATAAGATCTATGTCAAAACCTCTTTTATTAAGAAATATAGCAGTGGAGAGGCTACCTAGGTTAATTTTGAGAAGGTCTGTGTGTTTAGGTGCCAATTTCAATCAATGAGCTAATTTGTGTAGTTTGTTTATGTCGATGTGGAGATAAGTGTGTGCCTTCAGATTATTTGGGTTGGATAGGTTAAGGCTTCCCAATAGGTTATTTTTGTACTTAACATAGTCACAGAAGGTACGATGTGAGCCAAAATATATGAAATATCTGTTTGAAGCCAGAAGGTAGTGCACCTCAGAGGGGGCAGTTGCAGTCAGAGTAAAGCTTAAAGATTATATTGTAAGTTCTCTGTATTACAAATGCTTTTATTGAGTACAGTCCCAGTCCATTCATGTCTCTTGGCTTTTGAAGGATGCACAGACTGATAAATGATCTGCACCAACCTCTACAAAGTCACAGACAGTGGGATTCTAATTTTTTAATGAAAGCTTTTGTTGGTTTAAAGCATGCAAGATAATATATGATCTTGGGAAGTATGAGTGAGTAAGGAGTGATACCTTTCCAAATGTGGTTATGTATATTCTTGAAAGCATGTTATAATGATGTCTATTTTCTTTAATAGTCTTCGTTGTATTTCCATCCTCATTGCTGTGGGGGATAGGGACATATTGAATCCCAAGAAAGGCTGAGGCATAGCTTGTAATGAACCTGTTATGCTGTTAGCTGTTTTAATATTCCAAATTGCCAATTTGCTCCTGTTAATCGTAAGCCCATGCATCTGGACATAGTGCTCTATTTTGAAGAATTTTTTACAAAAGGTATTACAGTGAAGATTTTTAACATTTATTGTTTCACCTTTTAAACCTGTTTTTTATTTCTATTGGTGAAATGTTAATGTTGTTATAAACCAGTGTTTACAGTGTCTCTATAAACATATTTATAATATCCTATTTATCACTCAGATGATGGCTTGCATGATCAGGGCTAAACTTCAGTATATTTGTTACCAAAATCATACACAGATGTTCCACAATATGTATTAAATATATTTTTGTGTTATTTCATTTTTTAACCTTTAACTTAATCCTATCACAACTATCCATCAACCTCAAAGGCATATATATATATATTATAACCTACTCACACATCACCACTCATGTACATTATATGAGCAAATGCCCAGGGCGCCAGTTCTATTAATGAATAGAACGATTTATCATTATATCTGATTCATAACTAATGCTGAGACTCTTTTACTTATGTTTATCCTACAGCTTCACTCAGTGGGAGGTTACAGAAAGTTTATAACATATAGAGAATATAAATAAATGAAGGAAGAAATACCATAAGCTATCAAATAAAATATAAACTTTATTTATTAATTAACCAAATGATACAGGCTAGCAGAATTTTATTTATTCCATTTAACAAAATATAATTTCAATTTGATCTCTTTCATCATCCAGTTACACTCTATAATAGCTCAATATAACTCGGACAGAATAGAAAAGCACAACACTAAATAACTATATTGTCCAGCACATCTTAATCTAAATAGATGAATCAATGTTGATCTAGGAACACAAAAATTAGATCTCAGGGAATCTATAACACAGTTATAGATTAAGAACTATATTAGCCAGTAATTTATAACTCTAAATTATAATAAGGTATAAGGAAATAAATTGAATAATGATTACTGGGCTAGCGATTAGATAGTGAAAGAGATAGGGTATCTTTTAATCTCATATCATCATCCAAATAATACTTTAACTAGGCAACACCTTTATAAGTTTATCACATGGTAAAATATTTCATGTAAGGTTTGGATCTAGGAAACAATATTATCAGATCTTAGCACATTTAATATCAAAGCCATAAAATAATATATTTAATTTTGTAATAGATGTATGAAATATGGATATGTGGAAACCAAAATTCGAATGCATATAAGAACAATTTGAAACACAGTTTTAAATAATAAACAAGCTTTTATTTACATTTAAGGTTTTGTTAAAAGTAAATAATATAAGAATAAGACTTTTGTCACAATTTTAAAATTTACGAGCAAATTTATTAATTGATATTTAGGATTATCCCCATTACTTATTACACAATTTATTATTGACATATTTATAAACGTAACTTAGCTAACAAATTATACTTTAATATTCTGACTTTCAATATCCAGCCCTACCTAATTAATTTTTATTACTATACAACACTGAATAAATAATACATTATATTATTGGGCACAATATACACTTTACTATCAAGAGAGCAGCTTTAAATAATCTTAATTAAACAATAGCTTTAAATAAGTACACTTTTCAGACATAGCAATAAAATCATATTCATTCTGATGATTTTGATGATCTCTAACTTGTGGCAAATTAATATGAGATGTTTCAAAACATTTATTTCCTATTTTAAATTTAACAATATTATATTTTTTATACATGCAATATTACCCAAATTATGCGTGTGTGTTACATCCCATGCAATAATAACAGAAAACAATATTTCTACACATGATCAATTTATTCAGGAATTATTAAATAATTATTAAATTTCGGATACTGTCATACACCTACCAGCAGATAGAACACTATATCTATTCTAATATTCAATAAAGAATTTAAATTAACTATTTATCTGACCTCTGACCGGATTACACAGAGCTATATTTTATGATAATACAAACTATACGTTCAAGAGGAATCCAGCACATGAGGAGTGAAAAAACTCTTTAACTAATATATCAACAATAACTTATTTGAATCTGAAATACACTATTGGTGGAATTTTTCTCATCACCAAACAAACAATGGGAAAATGTCACTTGACTTCATAAATATCATTTCATAATACGTACGTATGCAATCTAAAATAGGCTCCACTCATGGCAAAATACTTATAAATATACTAAGGGGAAAAATATTTCATCCCTACAAACATAGAACGTATCAAGAATAACTTCCTTTTCACAGCTCTTCTACATATCTAGCATTATAAGCTGGCAGATAAATATGCACAGATAAATCACTCATTCCTTCAATTCTTGAGAATATGACAACCTCCGAAATTTATATTGAGAAATAGCTAAAACTAAATGTTTATTAAGTAAATATAATAATTGCACAAAATAAACACACACATGCATAAATACGAGTATGAAAAATAATTCTAAGTTATATAATACGCGAAAGTTACGACCGATAAATAACATATTAAAATATAAATTTTTATCTTAAATGAGACAGTCAATTGCTTCAAATTTAAATAATATTAAATTATTATGAATGGGTTTTATACTTTAAACAGTAATAGTCTAATAACTTAAGTTTTATTACCTCTAACACAATATTCTTTCTTTCTTTTTTTTTATTTTCTAGCTACTCTTGAAATTAACTCTCCCTTCAAGGTAAAAGAGAGATATATAAGATTAAATCCTCTTTAATAATATACCCAAAATATATATGTTTCACTTTCAAATAAAAGAAAACAAATCATGTTTAACCAATAAGATTTTTACCAGCACATTCACTGTTTTCGTGTGTATGCCATCCTGAGACGTTCTTGATGCTCGCAAATTAAATAAACATATAATATTAAATACATACAACACTAAATTTGTCTAACTATCTATGATATATATACTATTAACAATAAATAATAAAAATAAATAAATAGAGTCATTCTTCTTTTAACTTGAGGAAAAAAAAATATATTCACTTGCAAAGTTCCTTTTCAAGTTTAATAAATGATCCGGAGATGAATTCCAAAATGAGTGTGTGTTTAAATATGAATATGAAACATAAAACAAGTTCTTGTAGGACAAAACAGTTATAATTCACAATTAATTTAGTAAACATCCAATGTCCTTCAGCCATAAGCCAATAGAGTTTACTTATATATCATACATAACGATAAATATTTATAATAATAAATATGTGGAAAGACAGTTTCAGCTATTAATTGGTATATTCTGTTATTTATTTTTAAGCACATCTGGGGTATTTAATTCAATATTAACTTAACATATTTTTCTGCAGAAAATATTCACCTTCATAATTTATAGATTGGTATTTGCATTATTAACTTTAATAAATTGCTGGTAATTGTCCACAGGCAATTTGCATTTCCTTAAACATTAACACATATATCCGTATATCGAAGAGAACAAAAATATGTAATATTAAAGTCCTTCTATTCGATTTAGACATCTATATTTGGTAAGTAGTAGTAATTAACTATCCTGGTTAAGTCATATTTCTATTTCTTTAATAAAACATATATTATTCTATAAGCATAAAATGAAATATAAGATTAGCATCCTGCAACAATTATTAAATATCAAACACATAATCAAGTACACGTATCCTTTTAAATTTTAACTTCACTTTTGTATAAGTAAAATATAAGTTAAACAGAGAGCTTATCAAAGTAAATTTTGTTAAACAGTTCTGAATATACATCCATGATGACAAAACATTATAAACATCACACATGGGGTTTAAAAAATTATAAAGTTCTTGCATTTTCATATTCTTTTTAACGGAGATAAATAAAAGTAAATGAACTAACATAAGTTTACTATCAGAAAAGCACATCTTTAAACAAAAATGAAAGTGTTAATTTAAATGTTTTAATTAGACAAAAGAAGCAAGATTGATACCTTTATATTCTTTATTCAGACACCCCCCATTAAAGCTTAAATGTCAGGAGTTTTAATAATAAACTTCATGAAAAGGCTGTTTTGAAGTTTCACTTTAAACTGTTTTGGAAGAGAGATATATAATCGATAGCAGCAGAAAATGAAAATTACGCTTGTTGAAATTACAAAAGATAATGTCTTTTTTATTATTATTATTATTATTATTAACTATTATTAGCTATCAGTTAAAAAAAAATCTCCCCATCAATCAAGAAAGTCACCTGATCAGCAGAAGCTTGACTCCCACGTTTTTTTCCTTTTTAACACTTAATTAATATTCAAAAAAAATCTTTAAAAAAAAATACTTTGATCTTCATCAAATAATAAAAAAAATAGCTTTTTACAAACTTAAAACAAATAAATATCAATTAGCTATCAAATAAAATGGTTTATAATATTATTTAGGTTGGCCAAATAATTTACTAATTCATATATGCATTAATCATTAAAGAAGATATATTTTTGCAAAATTATTAAAGATAATTACTGTAATTTAAATGTTTTATTGTAAGTTTGAATATATTGTTTGTTGTAATTAGGATATGAAATGGAAATGAGATAATGACACATTCATACATATACGCTACTATGTGAATATTAAATTATTCTAACTAAAACATACCTAATATGTCTATGGGTTACAACTGACTATATTAGTAAATAAATGGGTATCAATGAATAATAAATCAGAAAACCATTCAACACACCAATACTATCTTATAAATAAATAAAACAAACCTTGCATCAATCCAACTACTATCATAACACTTTCTGAAATAATCCACCCCCTTCCTTGTATTAAACACTATCAAAATATAATAACAACAATAAATGCTTGAAAAATTGTTAACCAAAATGCACAGTTGGCCCACATATGAGTTTTTGAGCCATCAATAGAAAAATTTTAAAATGTTAAGGCGATTTCACTTTTTTTTTTAGTACAATGCAGTTATTCATTACTGATATAACACAGCTTAATTACTTGTGCCTATTCAGAAGGTCACAATATATATATATATATATATATATTAATTAGTACTCAGGATGGCTGATATATATATGGTTATATCCAAAGCTAAGGTATATTGGTGTGGAGCCACCAATCAGACATGTTTTTGCAGGCTGAATGAAAACAATAGCAAACCTGTCCAATCTACCACTAACTAAAAGGAGGCTCAGACAAGTTTGTTATTGTTTTCATTTTTCCTACAGAACCATGTCAGATTAGTTGCTGCACATCAATACACTTTGGCTATGAATTTTTTATATATTTTATATTAGTGGTCTGCATTAAAAAAAAAGCTTAATGATAAGAAATGAGGTGATTATAAAAAACAAACTCTTACTCCAATAGCTCATTTACTAAGAAACTATAAGTCATTATTTTGTATATAGTTTAGGATAATATTTAATATATTTATTTTTATAAAATATGAACATCAATCCTTCATGTTAAAAACTAAATAAAAACGGTGATAAATCGGAATAAGAATATATGCCATTTAATACATTTTTTCACATATATAAATATATGAGTCAAGTGTGTGTACAATTGACTGGCATGCATATAAGTTAAAAGGAGATGACTTTATATATATATATAAAGAATATACATTATTATCAGAAGTATAAACAAAAAAATAATTAAATGTAAAAGTTATTTGTAAAAAGAGAGAGAGAGATTAAAATAAGTTTTTTTCTTTTATCTTTTTAAAATTATTAAGAATAATATTATTTAAAGGTCATTTAATGAAATTAAAATGTGCATAATTAAATCTATAAAAGACTTATCATCTGTTTATTCATTCTAGCATATAAATATAATGTAACTTATACAAGACGTTAAGCTTAAAGGAATAAATATGATTATCAGATTTAGATATCATACTTTGAGAACACACATACATATTTTTTTAGATCACCATAATAAAGGCAATAATTCAGTACTTTAACTTACACATATATTTTCAAAGGTAATACTCATATATTCCTTTATTATTTATTTATATATTTTGCTTGTTTTTAAATAAACTTTATTATTTTATTTTAAATTTGAAGTTATATTTTGTTTTTGTAATATTAATAATTCATTGATATATACTTAGATTAATTGCCTCATGTCTACTCGAACTCTGAGAAATTATTAACTATGAACATTTAGTAGAGCAGAGTATTATTATGTGTAACAAGCATTAAAATTTAGTCATGGTGTGCAAATGGATATTATGTATTAACTTTCAATATCCATTCATATAGTTTGATGGACTTACCTAAAAAAGCACCAGATTAGTGTTAACATAAAGATATAAGTTAACCTATAAATTGCAGGTACATGTAATACATTTATACTAAAAGATAAAATGAACCATTCATTTTTGACTAAATTTAAACTTAGACATCACTAGCTAAGTTAAATGTTATTTGGATGTAATAAAATTCTCTTTCTTCCACATAACATTGGTGTTTGCATTCTCACATAAATGATTTGTTGATACTCTTTCTCTCCACAAAGGTTCGTACTGCTCTCTTTAGTAACAAACTTACAATTACACTTTCAGATCCCAATCCATGGATGTTAAGAACATATTTTTTTGGATATTTATTATTTAGCTGACACAATTCATAAAGCCTCCACAAAGCCTTTTAGAGGTTCAAAAGATATTCAATGGCAATTAACATCAATGATTTTTTTAAGCTAAAATCAAGCATAGTTTATATATTTTTTATTTTGGTTATATATGTCAGTTTATAGATTTACATTATAATTTAGATAAAACAATATTAATTCTGTTGGATATTCTCTATGATAAATAATTAATATAAATATATTACTTTTCTCTTTTTCTACCTAGATAATAAATTTGAAGTAGATAGTTCTGAGGTCTTGGGATCTTCACCTTGAATATTAGGGGTTAATTAGAATACAAATATATTAGATATGAACTTAGTATTTTTACATTGTAATGTATATACATTTCTGAAGTTTATCTAGTATTATAAAACATTTATTGTATAAAAGGTACTAGAATGGAAAGAATTTTATCGGATAAATCTGAATGCAGTCAAAGTGCCATGATGTTAATTCTCCATAAACTTTGTAAAAAAATTGAGAAATCACAAGCTACATCTGATAAAAGATTTAAGAAATTGCAAAAAAAAAAATCAGATAGACAATTTGAGGAATCACCAGACAAATATGATGAAAACAATGAGCATTGCCAATTGCTCAACAAGCTTTGTGATAAATGCTTAGCCAGAGAAAGCATTAAAATATTTCTGTCATGACCCCCCCCCTTCAAACCTCTAGCCATGGTTTTATATTGATATAAAATGTACTAATGTGAAGTTCATTAAAGTTTGTGATCTTGAGATACAATTAAGATCCCAATACAAATTATGTTGACATAAGCAGTAGCAGATTACTATTATTGATAATCAAGAAATATATTAATTGTTTATAGTATTCTGTTACCATTAGGGAGTAGATTAATTAATGTAATTATAATAATAGATTATGAGGATTATAATATCTCAGCTACTGTAATCACTTGCAATGTATATATTTTAACTAATGACAATAATCTAACCATTTGTTTTAGTTTTTCAATAAATCTATCTCTATACATAAAGGTAAAGTGTAGGATTTGTATTAAACATCAAATTATACATAGATTTTTAGTATTATCAATATTCCTTGCCTCTATTCAAATATTATTCAAAGAAAAAAAAATCTTTATATTTGATTTTATGCACACATTTTAATTCAATTTAAAAGACATTGGAAGAGAATGTATGTTTATAATTGGAAACATAATTATTGATTGTTTATTATTTTTCCGGATATTAAGATTTACAAAATTTTAATTTTTGCATTGGAAAAGATTTCAGTCTATTATAGTTAATCATATTATTCATAAGTATTAATGTGTATTAAATAAAAATTTTAGAATTTCTTTCTATCACATTGAATTTCTGAAAAGTAATTTATTGCCAGATGGATTTAACTCTCTGACATCTTATGCCTTCAATATTAAATGATTACTATTGTAAAATGATTAATACTGCTTAGAATGTGTTTTGTATTATTTTGGAAATATTTAGAGGTTATGTGATCATCTCAATTAATTCATTCTAGCATTGTATATTTTCTTAAATAAATGTGTAGCTTTAAGTCTAAAATCTAATATATATAACATTGACTTAGGCTTATGATCTCTTTTAACAATGCTTCAGAATTATATTACTTTTATTATGATATACTACATAAAAATGCATTATTATTATTTTTTCAGCTTGTAAATGAACTAAGCACAATAGTAAGGACTTTCCCCAACCCATTATTTAATTTGTGACTTGAAGTTAGATATATCTGCTAACAGAAGATGTATTATCAATATGTAATACCAATACATTTTTGTCAATAAATAGATTTACTTCCAGATAAGCTTTCTCTTGTTATAATGCAGTCTGGATAAGTTATGTTTTTATTGTAATAGCCTGATAATTTCTCTACACATTTATTTTAAAGGATAAACTTTTACTTATTTGGACTTATTATCAATAGATGAGCTACTATTTAACGAAGATTCTATTATTTACTGAAGCCCAGTTTTATGAAGATATTTTATTTTTTAAAAGAAAAAAAAAGCAATTATTTGTAAGAAAAAATAACATATTTATTTCTAAGAAAACTAAAAAATGCATATGGGTTCCTGGAGATTGTTAGTTATATGAAGTATTAAGGTATATATTATAAATATTTAAAAAAATTACATATTTTTAAATTTTGCATAGGTGTCAAAAAGGGTCTAGTCACCAGGATCTCATGGAAGCCCAAAATTTGTCCTTGTACATCTCAGTCAGTTCACTACTCAATACTTGTATGACCTTGTAGTTCACCTATCACAGAAGTTACATAGCATCCAGGGTTTATATCAAATTGCAATAGTCCCCTTCAACAAGAAATGTCACCATATCAACATTCTCCAACTGCTGATTCATCTCAATAGAGCTACTTACCATTAAAATAATTGAAAAAATGCTCAAAGATAGCTGAGAGACATATATTATACCACTAATTTCATGCAACCAGTTTGCAAGGAAGCAATCATCTACTGCATAAGCTGTGATCATATTCAAAATCATCTTGAACACAGTTTAGGATAGGAAAAAGTATGCACCAATTGCAGTTCAACTTGATATAGAATCTGATTTTGACTCAGATGAAATTAATATATTAATTAACATGCTATTTGAGACCACAATCCCCAAAATTCATCTGTACCTGCTCACAAACCTACTACTTAGTCAAGAAATCCATATCACAATCAGTGGCAAAAATTCTCCACCATTCATTCCCACATGATCCATATCCTAATGTTCCCCACTCAGCAACCCATTCATACTCAAAATCCAACAGTAACAAAGGCATCCAGATATCAGGCACATCATAACATATTGCCTGCAATACATATATGGATGATATCACAGCCTTCATTCCATCTAGAAAACAGATACCAATTCTACACAAAATACTTCAAGATTTCCAATCAACACACTGTCTAAAATTTAATCAGAATAAGGCTGCTGCCTTGTCACTATACACCAGTAAGCCATGAACACAAAATTTTCAAAGCAAACCAACTACTTTCCTCAGCTTTCCTTTTTACATTGGGACAAATGCAATGAAGCAAAAAATCCAGAATTAGTTAAAAGCTGAAGCAGAATGGATCACTGTTTCTTTTTTTAAAAGCATGCCTCTCAATATAAACTAAAGTACAATTGTTCAATCAGCTGGTGATCACCAAGATTATCTACTATTTTTCCATAATTCAATTCTCCAAAGCTTTCACATCAAAAATCTATTCACATTGCAATAAACTTCTATGTAATAGAAAGACAGTGTCAATATCTGTAAAATGCCTTAGTCACCCAACAATACACAATGGTTTGGGACTAGGCAACATATATATTTTTCAAATACAGAAGACCACAAACCTTATAATAGCCACCCTCAGACATTTCACAGAACTTCAATGTCTAATCCAAATAATACCTACAGACAAACCTTCACATTGCTACATATCATCAGTTATAAACCAGTCTAGAACCAAACATACTCAAATATCACTGCAAACAACAAAATATTTACATTGGCAGATCTATGCACTACTATACCTTGGACATATACCAGATATTTTTACCCAGACACTCAAAATAAACAACTGACAGCTGCTTGCAATAATTAAAAAATGGTCCATGGAGCCAAAATTTTTTGATTTTCTCCTTGAGACTAAATCTATATGCCTGGCCAACATCATACTTCCTAAGATACAGCTGCTTGTATACAAAAATAGACCCCTCAGCATACTATGCCACTAAGCAGAAAAAACTCAACAACATTTGTTTTACAACTGCTCACATTAAACAATATTCAGCATAAAATAGCTAACACATACAGACAAACAAACATCTCCCTGCAGGATATCATCAGTGCATTCTGCAGAACATCCACTCTACAGTCCATACAGCAACTTTCATGCTCTATGCATTTGGTGCACATGATATACATTCACTTTTGGCAATAATACAAGGTGACATACATCTACATTTCATAAATTAGCACAATTAAAAAGCAGAGACAATAAAATAGCACAGCCAGACATTTTCACAACCACTTGGTCATTCATAAAACAATGCTCAAATCTCTAATAGTTCTGCTATTTCTCAAATTGCTTAATATACTCAAAAAAAGAATGCAAGAAAACAGACATCACAAAATTCAAGAATTGATAGATGAAAATAAAATATACAAAATATTTTCAATAAAAACATACCCCAACTTACAAAACCAATACCTAAAGACTAAAAAACTGTTACAAAGCATATATATATATATACACACACACGTGTGTGTCTTAATTATCCAAATGTAAATAAGATCACTTTGAATAACAATTTAAAGAAAACCCAACAGAATTAAAAAAAACTAACAATGGCTATATAAATTTAGTATTATAGCCTTTAACAAATAATTCATTGCTCACCCAGTTTATATCTGTAAAGACTTGTAAAGAACTTAGATAGACACAATATAGAAACTCTTCAGAAACATCAATGTAAACACATGTACATGGAAAATATTAATGTAATCTGTCTCTTCTAGTGAAAATAAAGTTCCCTTTTTGAATAATAATAATAATAATGATGATGATGATGATGATGATGAAAAAATAAATTAATAAAATTCATTTTTTAACTATACTTGGAAATTATGCTAAATTTCCTAATATAAAATTATAAAAAAAAAAAAAAGGTAATATTTATGTCTTTAATTTTTTTTTTTTTGCAAGAGAAAAAAACAATTTTAATTTATAATATTCATTTGTTTTTTTTAATAAAATTGTTTCATGTAAAATAATAGCTTTTGTGCTTATTTAATCCATATATTGTTATATATCAGTATAGTATGAATATTCATATAATAAGTGAATTATCATCAGTATATATAACGATGGTACCTAGTTTTTGTGTGATACAGTACTATTTAAATGTTATTATTTTTTTATTATAGAAACTTGATTCTAATTAATTTGCTAAAAGCCAAACAATTGTGATGAGTAAATTATTTCCCACAATATTTTTTCCCATTATATATTAAATATATTTACAAAAAAACAAACCTAAACAAAAAAAAATAATTTTTAACTTATGCCTAAATATTTATGTTCTTTGGGGGAAAAGAAATAAAGTCTGATTAACTATGCAATGAATATTGATCTTTATTATCGTCATGATTTTATAGCATTACATCGTGTGCCCTTATTTATGCAAACTTACAATAAATGTTATATTTTATACATGCTATCCTAATCAAAGAATAAAAGATATCTTTAATTAAAAATAACTGTTTTCAATAAAATATATAATTAGTCATCTAGTGCTCACAAACAGATTTAGAGAAATTTTTAATTTTAGATTAAATTATATATCATAAAAGTGTTAACCCTAAAAGCAACTCTAAAAGTGTTAAAGATCATGATTAGAGATTAAGTGAAGCTTATCTTCTCATTGAGGATAGTCAATAATCAGAAACGTGTCTGGTGATGATACAACTATCTAATGTTCATTGTTTACTCAAGTTTTAAAGAAATTCCTTTAGAAAAAATAGATAATTATTGCTCCTAAAAGTGATATATATAAAAAAAATCATTGCTTGAATTACACTGTAAAGTATATTTGATGTGGATTTACTCCAAAACAAAGTTTTAACATTAAAAATATATTTCAAAACACACATTCCTCTTTTATCGAAATATGCAAACAAAAATTTAATGTATATATTTTTTGAAATAATTCGCCTAAGTGAAAAATTTAAAAAGAGTAAGACATCAATCTTATTTTTTAAAAACAATGTTTACGTATTTTAAAGCCTAATTTTGACCTGCACTGGAAAATTTTGTAAGAAATGTGTTTTTAGTGGCTATTATCGAATATTATAAATATATGTTTTTTAAAGAGTAGCAACATTTTTTATTTTTCAAAGCTTTTTTGATATTTTTTGCATTGAAATCATCCTTATGTTATAATAATCTTTTTTGTATTATGAAATTTAGCTTTTGTAATAAACATGACTGGAAAATTTAAATTTAATTGCGTCAAATTTTCTGCTAAATTTTTACATCTTAGCTTCTGAACAATTCTGTTTAGTAAATCCAAAAAGGAAAAAAGAAAAGCAATTAAAACGGGAATAGAAAAGGAAAAGGAAACAAATGGCAGAAATTAGATTAGAGCTTGTGTTGAGCAGTAGGTGATGGTATAATTGAAAAAATTATTGATAAAATGAAATACAAAAAAAAAAAAATCTTTTTTTTTCTTTCTGAGGAGCATGGTTTGCTAACTAAATGGTTTAAGATTTTAAATAGATAAATTCAATTACAGACAAAAAATTTCTTAATAATAAAAACAGCAAAAATAAATAAAATAAAAGGAATTTTAGCACGTACTAAAGGTATATTTTGTGTTATAATTAATATTACAAATAAAAAAGCAAAATTAAATTTGTTTCAGTCTTATCACTAGACATGTAAACTGAATAAATTGATTTAATTATATTAAGCAATATATGTGTGTGTTTTAACGTGTGTTTTTTACTTTCAAATAGAGCTATTATATATATAATAAAATATTAAGTGAATATTTTTAATTCAACATATCTACGTGCATTCACAAATTTATTTGTAGAATATGTAGGCTGCTTTATGAAACACTTTATTTATATTGATATGTAAACAAGACCATCAGTCTCCTTAGAAACATATTGAACATAAGTTACTATTTATCAAATATTCTAATTATTTTATGGTGATGTTTTGAGTACTTCTAATTTTTATTTTATTTTCTAGTTAAAAACAATCAGTTACCAACAATATATTAATCAATATAGGATTTTCTAGCAGCATTGATTATGGATTTGCTTCAAGAAAGAACTAAAATCTAATTACTACAGGAAAAAATTTCAAATCTTGCCACATCTAGATTTTAACCATCTGCATTTAATTGTACATATGCATTAGCATGAAAATATATAAAATAACGTAGCCATTAATTGATGTAAAGCTATCCAATAATTGCTTAGAGACAATGATAAAGAGAACATTTGCATTTTCAAGTTTTTTTTTCTATAAATAAGAATATTTAAGTACCAAATTATTGATAAATAATGAATGGATAGCTAGGTTGGAAAAAAGCTGGCTTTCTAAAAAGCAAAAATTCTAAGACTAATTGGAAACTGAAAAGTAAGTTTATCTATAATGGATTTGGAATCCAAATCATGAAAATAGTCATCATATTTTCCACCATCACATCTAAAGCTCTTAGTCACAAACATACATTGTAGTGCAAAAATAAAATAAAACAAACTCTTGTGAAATTAATAAAATACAAATATAATTTAGATATTTTTTGCTTATCATGATATTTATTTTCTGTAGAAAATTATAGCTACATATTGTTTTAATAAAACGACAAAAAGTAATTGTGTGTTAAGTTACAAGCTAATTTGTCTTGTTAATATTATATGTGATTCTGCATTAATTTATTCATCTATATTCGTTAGTTTATTGTGTATAAACAACACTTTTTTAATCATAACAACAAAATACTAAATTAGCATAACCATCGGTTTCCCTATATTATTAATCCTAGCTTTTACATTGTGTTTTTATAAATCTATTTTTGAAATTGATATATATAGGGAATTTTTAATTTTTCTTTTTTTATGATTTTTTTTCCTTGTTGAAATATTTTAAAATTGGCCAAATTAATGTAATCACTGTATGTAATGAAACATAAACAGTGTAATGGCAGGATAAAGAACTAAAAGTTTCTAAATTAATTTTCTGCTGAGAAAAATAATAAAGCTATTTCTACAATAAGAATGGAATAGGATTGTTATTTTCAACCTGTCACTTTGGAGCTTTTTCTTTAGAATAAATTATATTATTAAACCCTAAAAATAACATATAATTAACATTAAAAATGATCATATTATAAAGTGAATCTGAGTTAGTCCTGGTTATATCAATTGTTAGTTGAATTTACCATATATTAGTTTGTTCATAAATTATTATTACATTTTTTTCCAAATATAAATGTGAAAATATTGAGTAGGTTCATTTTTAAAATAACACCCAATTTTGTCACCAGCAAAAATACTCATATAGGAAAATATTGTATTAAAAAAATGCTGATTTGAAAAAGTGCTCACATAAAAGGTTCCCATTATAAATTTTAAAGTAGAATGTTTAATTTAAAATTGGGTATAATTAATGTACAAAATAATATTTTCTATCTTTATTTTTTATATTTCTGCTATTTATGTGTATTAATATATACAATTACATTTTATTATGTCTTAAAATAGAAATTAAAATTGACACAAGAAGTAAAAAAAAAAAAAAAAGAGTGATAACATATTTTGTAGAGCTCACAGAAAAAAATAAATTTTATATTATAAATTCTTTCTTTAAAAAAAAAAAGCTAAATGGAAATGGACATAGAAACATCCAAATAAAAGTACAGTAGAGTTGGATTATATTCAGTACAGAAATCACCACTGATTAATGAGACATAAAATATATGCTAATTCAAAAGAGAGAGATGAAAGCTATTAAAAAAATAAAATATTAGCAGTGACATTCTTACCATTAGTACAGTAAATTTAGAGTAGAATTTGTAAAAAATATTAATAATGAATAAATCATCAAAATCAATAAGAAAATAACTATACTCAAAAACACAAAAAAGATAACTGTTATAAAAATGCAGTAATTTAAAACTAAATTTTCTATTGAGACAACATAATGTTTGAAAGAAATAAGAAGTATGAAATATTTTTTAGTATGATTTATGTGTGAAAAAGAGTTAACAGTGATATAAGAAAATGTAACTGTGAATTAGCAAGAAAAATTATAAAATAAAATAAAGCATCTTAAAAATATAGTCTTGGTATTAGAAGGAAAGTTGTTTCTACAGTAAGAATAAAAGATGGCACTACTATTAAAAAGAGAGATGATAGTAAAATGTGTGGACGACTTTTGTACAGAATTATATAGCAATACAAAACAAGAAATTAAAGTATCCTCTACTGTAATTACATCTTCTGAATTGCTCAGCAATTCAAATGAAGAAGTGAGACATGTTGTTAAATCTGTGAAGTAAGAAAAGATTGAAAAATTAATGGAGTTATAATCATTTATTTAAAATGAATGTGTAAAGAAATATAAAAATTGTTGGCAAAATTATACACCAAGTGACCAAATGTTAAACAAGTAGTAGATGATTGGAAGTAATATTGTTATTCAAGAAAAATGATATAAAGAAGATATTACAAATTGTTAACTCCTCAGTCTTCTATTAGTTTTAGATAAATGTTTACTAAAATTATTATAACTCATTTACATCAAAATTGGACACAAACCTTCCAAAAATATAAACTAAATTTAAGAGTGATTCTAGCACAGTGGATAATATCCAAGTACTGAGAGGAATTTATAGAAAGAAAAAAAAAACAAGAATATAATTTACCATCATGATTTGTATTTTTTGATTCTAAAAAGGCATTTTGTTTTATAAACATTTCCACAATTATTACTGCATTACAAAATATAAAGCTAAAAATATTGTCACTTTCTGAAGAAAGTTTATTCAAATGCACAGCAGTGATTAGATTACATGATGTCTTTCAGAAAATTATTGTTTAATATATATAATAGACTGATTCTTTACTTCCTAAACTTTTACAGCAGTTTTATGAAAAGATTTTATAGATTAAAATGAAAAGCAAAAAGAATGAAAATAAGAGATTAGGTTATCTTTATTTTGCATATAATGTAGTTGTTTTATAAATAATGCTTCAGAACTGCAAGAAATATTGCAAAAGCTATTAGATGAAAGTAAGAAAGTAGAATTAAAAATAAATGCTAAAAATACTAAAATAACATTTAATGGATTGTCTCAGAAGAAGATAATAAAAAAGATAATCAAAAATTAGAAGATACCAATTAAACATAATAGTCATATTACTATGCAGATTAATACCTAATCAATAAAATTATTCAAAAGATTAGATGTAAAGAGCAATAAAAAATTTCAATCCAGTCAAATAAAGATGAAGAGAAGAATGTTAGGAATAGTAAGAAAAGATTGCAAATGCATTACATGACACTGACATCATCGGGAAAAAATAAGTCTGAAATGAAATTGGGCTGAACATCACTCTCAAAAAGATAATTGAATCCCAAGAGATTATAAAAGAACAATAAAGAGATAATATATTAGATGAATTGATGCTACTGTAATGCAGGGAATAGAGACTATGGTTCAAAGAAATTATACTAAACTTTAGAAACCTTCACCTTGCAGTATCAATAATGGTTATATATATATATATATTAATTCTAATATTCTCATCGATAAATGATGAATTCATAGTATTATTTCCAGGAATTTTGTGTAATATATGTATATTATAATCTTTAACTTTGGCAGAAGCTAAATGTTCAGTTAAATTTTATAAATAAATTATATAAGTTAGTAATTAAATTATATAAGTTAATGTGCTTTAAGTAAATTATTGTGAATATTCTATAACATTATAATTGTTACATATTAAAGCTGTTACATCAATATTTATCTATTATCTGGTTGTAAAATAATTTTGGCACTGTTTAAATAATAATGAGTTATTTTAAATAAATGTTTTAGATGCTAAACATCTTAAAATTTTTAAAAGCTAATAATGTTAATGTTAAAAAGTATAATTTAGAATACAAAAATGCTCTTTTGGTTTTAGTTTAACTATAAAAATGTTTTAAAAAGCTTATATTAACTTTTAAACTTGAAAAACCAAGTTCAAATCTTATATTTTGGTTTGTTGGTTTAAAACTAAATCTATAATATTTAATTAACTTTGAATGTAAAACAGAATATTCTAGTTAAATATATTTAAAACTAATTTAATTATAAAAGAGTTTAATAAAATTTGCAATTAAATTAGGGTTTTATTAGTTGAATAAATGTTGAATATTGGGTAAATATTATATTTATTTGATAATATTTAGTTTAAATATTCTTAAAAATAATTTCAAAACCTATTATGAGATATTTATCTAGATTAAAATTATACTAAATAAATGAATTAAATGATATTAATATGTGATTGGTTAAAGATATGGTATAAATTTTATATCATGTAATATTTTATTTTTATCCTGGTTATTTTGTAGTTTTTAATTAATTATTTTTATTCAGCCTGGAAGTGTTTTTCATTAATTCAAGCATCTAGAAAAAAAATTCATTTATTGCAGGGTTAAAATTTTAATTAAATAAATTTTACTTGATTATTTTCCATGGTAGTAGATAGGTCCAAAATTCAAACTAATTAGAGGAGAGGTTGTAACATCAAAGGTAAATAAACAGATTGATAAAATGATCATTTGAACAAGGATATAAATAAGATGAGACAGATACCTGAGATGAATTATCTACATTAATTGTCTTTACCAGTCTCTATTCATTTTCTCAAGGTTTTGAATCAATTTAATTTTATAACAGTTGAATTTTAAACTCTACTAAATTTTAAAAATGTGTAATGTTTATTAAAACTTTTGTTTTGTATTAGTATGTTAGCCTATATATTTGGACACAAACACCAAGGAAACTGAAGCTCTGTAACAGTCAATGAAATGGTTATAATATGTAGAATATTATTTTAAAAATATTTTATAATGGAAAACATTGTAAATTATTATTGCTATTGCTTTGACTGGAGACCATATTTCAATTTTAAAAATAAATTGAATTTCTATGTTATAGTTAAAATTGCCAGGGAATATCTAATTCTAATATTGGCAAGACCGTTATCAAAAATTCTAATAATTTCATAGTAACTTCTCCATAATATTTGTAAGTCAATATTATTTGGAATTAATTTACATGGAATAAAAACTGTAATTCAAGTAAGAACTATAAATTGATATTGCAAATACTTTTAGATGTTCAGTAATAATTAATTCTGCAAAAGAAAAAGAATTGGCTAAAAATTATTTACTTAAATCATAATAATTCACTTGTGCATCATATTTACTATTATTTTTTAAAAAAGAAAGAAAAACAGTGCACATTTTTTTATTTTTAGTGTATAAAAACAGTGCTTTTTTATTTTTAGTATTATAACAATGTTCATTTGTCTTTGTTTAAAAGAGGAATTAAATAAATTTCTCTTTAGGTAGGGTGATAAAATTGAAATTACTACAACTATTTAATTAACAAAATATATGAATTTAAAAATGTCATGATTGAAAATACCAAACTTTTTCCACAATAATGACATGACAATTAATTGTCTTAAAATAACTTTTTTATATTTCAATAACTTTATGAAACTTGCACAAATGTTTAAATCTCATACATAATTTATTTCCTCTATGTGTTGTTATGGAAACCAATGATGTCTTAAAAATAGTAAAACATTCTCTCCTGCAAGTGCTCAACAATGTTAATGAAGGATAATAATTGAAGTGCTTTATTGTCCTATATTATATTGCTAATATTAATTTATAATACTTTGCACAATGGATTAATTTAATGTAGAAATCTAAATTTAAGGATTTGTGATCTGTTTACTACAATACTTTGAATCTTTATTAGACTTTAAATCTATGAATATATTGAATGAATGGCCATGAATTATTACGTTTATTAGCAGAATGAACTTAATTTACCCAGAATATCTAAAGAAACACATTTTACATTTTCTAATTATATTATAGATTATAGAATTTTAATGATATTATCTTATATAATGGATGTGTTTGTTGTCAACAAGGTACTACTCTCAACAGACTTCCTCATGTTTAAATAATGGAGAATTGGTCATGAATAAAACAGAAGGCATTATTATTTAATATAATTTATTTATGATAAAAGAAAGTTAAATTATTTATATTATCATTTTATACTATCCCTGCTGTGTATATTCTCATTATTTTTTGGACTAGTGAGAAAGTGCTAAATTTTTTATTAGCCCTCAAAAGTAGGTGTGTCTTATGAGCAATGTCATCATACTTTCACTTTGTCTTTATGATTACTGAAAATTGATCTTGCTTGTAGTGTTAGTATGTTAATAAAACATGTAGAAGATTTTAGCATGGCTTTATCTGGCATTTTTAGCAATGTTTTCAAGGTATTATTGAATTCTACCTTACTTTTAAGAGCATTCTTGGTTGGCTTAAAATGTGAAAAATACATTGTAAATATGTCAGTTTATATTTGAGCTTTGTTAATTTCAAGGACTAAATATGATAAACAACTGGTTTTAAAGTTTAAAATTTATTTTGGACATGAATAGATAATATATATCTACCTTTTAACTACTTCATCGATGGATTGACAAGTTATTATTAATATTATTGTGCATAAAAATATTCATATATGAGACACTGCTATATGATTGTTATTATTATAGTACAAGAAGATAATAAATGAGAACTTTTTATAATAAAATAATACAAAAAGTTACTTTTAATGTAATAGGTTATTTTGCTAACATGATGGATTATTTTTGCTAATCCAATGGAGTGTTTTAATATAGCAGTGTGTTGATTTTAATTTTTGATCCTTTTGATAAATTATTCAGAAGTAACTTTGTGAAAATTTTTGATCGTTACGGACGTAAAGATGGACTAATTGTAAATTTTGTTGTTATTTTGCTGTAAATGAATCTGTGTTATTGTTTTTAAATAATTTCTCATAGTCGTTTATTCACATCGTCTCACTTGTCATACCCATGTTGACTTTAAGTCATTCTAACCTCTCACGTGTAGGATTTTAATCTGTCCATTTAGGCTTTGAGCATTCCAGCATCAGCTTTTCAATGAAATAAATGGGTGAAGACTTTGAGGTGGTGAAAATTAAAACTGGTCCATCAAAGTTTGAAGATTTGCTATCTTAATATAAACTGGGTACCAGTTATATATATATGTGTGTGTGTCTAGGAGATGGTGAAATGGACCAAATGATGAGTACTGGTTCAGCATGAAATATGTATATTGATCATTTATTTTTCACATGTACGTGGTCATGTGTATCAGTTCTATTAGATGGAATGAATAACTGTAGGAAGCTTGAAAGTCTGAGTTAAAGTCCCTTCTAATATATATATATAGCTTTAGTAAAAACTATAAATTCGCACCTATATTCTTATAAAAAATTACTTTTAAAAGTTAGCATGCGATATTTATTTGTTTTCAAAGAAAATAAAAGAATAATATATAAATTTCCACAGTGTATTCAGTCTTTTTCCAATCACTTAAAAGTTTTTTATGCTGTATTGTTTCACTTAAAAAGAACTCTTTATTTTGTGTTTTCTGTATTTGTTCCATTTCTTGAAAGTATTGTTGACTGAATCAGTAGTTTTAAATTAACAAAGCCAATTAGGCTGAAAGGATTTTTAAATACTCTGAAGAGTTGCATCTTTAGTAGAGTTAATGATTAAATTTTAAAAGAAATTTTCTATACAGGCGTATATTCTTAATTTTTTAATATATAGTTGTTGCTTTTTTTAAAATGTAAACAAACTATGATCAAGTTTCAATTTATGCAATGATAAATCAGGTTAGATGTAAATAAACATTGATGTATATATATATGTATAAACATAAAGATTAAAAATGCATTATAAAACATATTGGACTTCTGCTACATTAAAAATCTACATTGACAGCTGAAATTCATCCTACATCATTGTTTTAATGTTATCTATGTAAATATGATTAAATAATCACACTTTTTAGAGGCATTACAACAAATAGCAATACCAGTTATTATTTATATTAGTTTCCGATCCCTGGTACTTTATCAAAATGATAAGCAACGGAATATAATTATCTAGTCACAAGTCTTATGGCTTTGGAAAATATTCAAAATTTTAAAGTTTTGAACTAAAGCAAATTATTATATATTTTTGTGATTCCTGTTAAACATTAGTTGTACATATCTCTATCTTTCAGGAAAAAGAATGTTTTCATAAGTTTGGTTTTGGCGTGATTTTCACTATCTTTTTTTTCTTTCAAAAATATAAAGTTGTCTATCATTCATTCATTAACTTCTAATTCAAATAACTAGTTAATTAACAAGTGTAAATTCTTATATAGGGGAATTGATAAATTGTTTTGATTCAGAACTTTAAGCCTTTAAACCTTTTCATGTTATTAGCTACTGCAGAAGCGATTTAAAATGAATATTTGCAAATCCGGGGCTTCTTGGTGATAAAGGCTAAAAACCATATATTATAGAATATCATTTATGCTATCACATGGTACTTATTGATTACCCTCACTGACAAAAAAACAACTGTAAAACATGGTAATTAAGATTCTAAAATATTCATGTAGAATAGTTATTTGTTGTTATATATACTTATTTTTTATTTTTGTCTCAGTGCATCTTTCATCTTAGCTTAGTCATGTCACAAACATCCATCAAGCCAGAAGTATATTAACAAACTTAGTGTTAAATAATATGTAATAGAAAGAAAGCTGGTTTAATTCAATAAGCTGTGAAAAAGTAAATGTTGTACATTCACATTTCATTGTCAGAAATAATGAGAATTCTCGATTTTTGTGACAATGAAATGCAGATGTACACATTATTACATTTATAGTTGACAAAAATAGGGTCAAAAACCTTCAACAGATACACTTTAAACATGCTTTTGAAACAGCCAATCAGATGCAATAATGACAGCACATGGACCTCTCAATTCTCAAACACAAGTCAGAACTATAAGAAAAAGATGGACCCATCTTCTTCTATGCCTCAATTTATATATAAATAACCAGACTCAAGTATTTTGAACTAAGAATGTGAAGCTTAAATACCTTCACATTTAATTCACTAAATATTATATATAAATAAACAATGCAAGATCTTTCAATTTACTACGAAGCAATTTTTTTAAATCTAATGAAATGATATTAATAAATGTAAATATATCAAATTTATTCAATGCAAACAGATAACATTGTAATAATGTGAAAGCTAAAACCTTCAACAGATACGCTTTAAACATGCTTATGTGACAGCCAATCAGATGCATAATGACAGCATATAGACCTCTCAATTCTCAAACACAAGTCAGAACTATAAGAAAAAGATAGGACCCACCTTCTTCTATGCCTCAATTTATATATTAATAAGCCAGACTCAAGCATTTTGAACTAAGAGTGTGAAGCTTAAATACCTTCATATTATATATAAATAAACAACACAAAAACTTTCGATTTATTACGAAGCAATTTTTAAAAATCTAATGAAATGATATTAATAAATGTAAATATATCAACTTTATTCAGTGCAAACAGATAACATAGTAATAACATGAAATCTAAAACCTTCAACTGATATGCTTTAAACATGCTTATGTGATAGCCAATCAGATGCAATAATGACATCACATGGACATTTCATTAGATTTAAAAAAATTGCTTCCTAGTAAATCAAAAGATTTCACGTTGTTTATTTATATATAATATTTAGTGAATTAAATGTGAAGGTATTTAAGCTTCACACTTTTAGTTCAAAATGCTTGAGTCTGGCTTATTTATATATAAATTGAGGCATAGAAGAAGGAGGGTCCCATCTTTTTCTTATAGTTCTGATTTGTGTTTGAGAATTGAGAGGTCCATGTGCTGTCATTATTGCATCTGATTGGCTGTCACATAAGCATGTTTAAAGTGTATCTGTTGAAGGTTTTAGTTTCACGTTATTACAATGTTATCTGTTTGTGCTGAATAAATTTGATATATTTAAAAATAGGGTCATCTTTTTTGAATTTATATATATACTTATTTACAGCATTCAATCATAGGAACTATAGACAGAACTGGACATATTCTAAAATGTTATAATATAAAATTGCATACATTACTAAGCAAAAAAAATGGTAACATTTTATTTAAGTCTAAAGACATAATTCCTCTTGAAGCTTGTTCAGTTTATGAAATTTTATGTTGAATTTGTGGTAGAGCTTACATGAATATGAGCAATCATCATATGAATGCTTAGAAAAAATGAATACACCATTGCAATTAAACAGTACTTATCATCAACATTCTTTTCACTCCATGCAATGAATATGTGTCATAATAGTGATTCCTCTAACACCAGGATTCTATCCAGATGTGACACTTTTCTTCAATGTAAAATTAGAGAAGTCATTGAAGTTTTGAAGAATCCAGATTGTATCAACAACTGTGATGTCAGATGTAAACTATCTTTTATTTGGAAGAATTTTTTAAATTCCATTAATCGGATTAGCTTCTGATTTGTTTTTATATTTCCACCCCGCCTTTATATATTTTTAAAAAAAATTTCTTCAGAACTTTATATCTCCTAATCTCAATTGTTACAATCAAATTTGATTGTAACAATTGAGATTAGGAGATATAAAGTTCTGAAGAAGATTGCTGGTGCAATTGAAAGTGTAAACTGCAGGAAAGGATGGATAATAAAGCATTGTAAAAGTAGTAAAGTGTTTGGTCAATTGAATATTATATGATAAACATTTGGCAATGCAATAGGAAACAGTAGTTATTGTATTTCTTGAGAAAAAATATACATCTATAAAATTCTTCCATTTATTCATTCATCCACATTCTAAATAATTCTGTACAGGATTGATATGACACATTCTGATTACATTTTATATAGTAATATTCTGAGAACTATAATGATAAACATATTAAAGTCATAAGCAAATAATACATAGAAAAAACCATAGACATATATATATAATTATTAAAAACTAAATATTTATATCATTTTAACAATTAATAATTAATAGTCCTTGAATCAGTTTTCATATGATCTGGAAGCACAGTAGTTCTAATAAAAAGTCCTTGGACATGCTGAAGATTTAACAAAATATTTGGATGATTATTAATATTAAATATTGGTAAACAAATATTTTAAAATCTGAGATACATAGAAATTGATTACTAACATTAATGAAAAACCATTCAGCATAATAATGAAGTACTTATCATTATAACATGATAATGAGAACTATGCTATTATTTGAAGCAATTGAAATTTACACAACAAAAAATAGAAAACATGTTATTTATTTTAAGCAGTTTGTAGATAAAAATATTGTTTCCTTAAGGAAGCATAATTCATAGCTTCAAGCAATGAAACATTAACAAAGAGTATAATGTGTTATTAAAATAATGCAAAGTAATATAAAGTATTATTCAGTCATAAATAAATTTTTATTAGTCATCTTTTTAAAACAATTACACATTATAAAATGAAAAGCAGATCTCAGCAAGCAAATATTAAGTAATATTTCATATTTTCATGGCAATAGAATATTCAGAATTACATTTACTGAGTATAATATTTTTTTTATCAGCAATATGTAAATTGAACTAACCACTGAGTTCAGTATATATTATATTTTATCTTTCAGAGATAGGTAAAATATTTATTATGGAATGAAGTACATTTAAGCATAACTATATTTATTCCTAATTCTAGAATAAGATAAAATATTTTCATACTAATATTTTATAGCATAGATTTCACCGATAGTCAAATGCATGAAAATGACATTTATTAATTTATAAAAAATATTTCACACTAAGAAATAATTCATAATAAATATATCTATTTTTTGCAAGCATTTCAATCATTTCAAAATGACAGAATAATAATAATTTTACAAAGGTCATTTTAAAATACATTGGCATGACAATAAAATAGTTTATTTCAGACTGAGGCAAAGTATTTATATATTTATAATTATGATTTAGTAAGCCCTTTATTATCTACATTGTTTTACTAGTCTAGCAAAAGTTCTAATTTGAATTAAAAATACCAAATTAAGCATAAATCACAACATTCTGTAAATGATAGCAAACTTAGCATTTGAAAAATATAATGTTTATAATTTCTTGTAGAATAAAGCATATAAAGTTCTGGCATTCAACATTTTAAAATTATTACTTTCAAACAAGTTTTAAGTGTGATTAAACAAGCAAACTGAAAATTAATAACAGTTTGAATAATATTTATACTTTCTGTAGCATAATTTCCTGTTGGAACAAATTATTGACATGACATATTTCTTCCTTATTTATGCATTGTCAAAGTTTTCTAATGGTGCATAACTTTGGATGAAGTGGCAGTTGGGCAAAGCTGGAAAGACCCAAGTAAATAATTAGCACTGCATGGCTAAAAACTGACAAAATAAAATATAATTATAAAAAATATATTGTGAGAGCACTTTGGATAATGACGAAGTTTGAAGATGAAGTGCGTAAAATACACATGATCAGAATTTAAATATGGTAAGACATGTAATTACTAATTGATAATTAGCTTGGGGATGATTAATTAATTTATGCAATCTTATTCCATTAGCAAGTCTAAGATGCTAAAAATAATTTTTTGATTATCTAGTCTGGAAAATTCTATAGAAAAATAATTACAACTTTTACAAATAATTATTATTTAGAATTAAAATTATTCCACTTATATATAATACCATTATTGATATATATTTTTAAATATTCTCAGAATATTAACTTATACATGTTCTTTTTAAAAACAGATCCATTTTTAAAGTATTAAATATTTTTCTACAAAAAATATTATAAGATGTCAAGCATTGGTGGTCGAGAGGTCAGCGATGGATTATTTACAAGCAGTTGTCTCGGGTTAGCGGGTTCGCTTCCCGGCTGACGCTATGACACATGCGAAAAAAATATTATGAGATAAAAGCATTAATTAAGCTAGGAAGTCAAATTGTAATTATTATTTTAATTTAACTTTAAATAGAAATTGATTATCTTCATGCACTCACACATTAAAATATTTAAAAAATAATTGCTAAGAAATAACTAATTTTAAAGTTATTGACTAAGTATAAGGATTTATAAAATATTTATGTATTATTAAAAATAGCATTTAAAATTATATCTTTACAATGAATTATTTAAATAACTGCAATTACTTGTTTACGCAAATGAAAAGCAATAAAACCTTATTTAACTATTTATGTATTTATTTGATGACAACTTAATATAATAAACAGATGCAATATCTATATTAAGAATATGATTATATCATTTCAACTATAATGTTTTAAAATAGGTTATATTTCAAAATAATTACTTTATGGTTTTATACACCTACAGTATTCAAATGAGCTTGAGTGATAAACTAACATTATTTAAATTCACTTATATAAATCTGTTTTAAATAATAATATCTTATAATAGTAGTTAGAAATTAACTAAATAGCTTACAAAATGATTCACTATATTCAGCAAAGTAATACCATTTGCTTAGTAGAAAATAAACTATGTATTTTTATAGAAATATTATCACAAATATTTAATATAAAGTTCTATAGGCAAAATTTAATGTTATAGTATCTATGATTATTGTTAATATTAGCAATGTATGGATAATTTAAATGGTTCT
Organism: Epiperipatus broadwayi; assembly: GCA_028023455.1. Classification (NCBI taxonomy): domain Eukaryota; kingdom Metazoa; phylum Onychophora; class Udeonychophora; order Euonychophora; family Peripatidae; genus Epiperipatus; species Epiperipatus broadwayi. Next base: position 1,784,060 of record JAQFVV010006401.1, read on the forward strand.
TAGCAATCAACTTTTGAATAACAAAGGTCATCTTTTTGCTAGATTATTGAAAAAATAATTGCTTTATTATATGTATTATAGTGACTGTACTAATGAATCATGGATCAAAATGCAATATATGTTTGATAGTAAAAATTTTAATATGAATCAATAAGAAGTGAAAGTCTTCATTTTCATGGATCTGCTTTAATAATATACAAATAATTGTGCTATTTTTTTTCTAGTTCATAAATAATGTACAAAATATATTTAATGTTTTGCATGATACATATAAATACTTTTGAGTTAAAAATTAATGTGCAAAAAACTCAAGTCAATGATAAAAGAAAAATCCTTAGCAATTTTTACCTTGCAAGGTTATCATCGTAAGAATGGCTTGGAAGATTTTTTTAAAGTAGAAAGGTGATGTTGGATATTAAGGTGTGGCACAGTATGAACTTCACTATGTTATTTTTTTTAATTATGAGGAAACATTATTGAATTTTGTATGTAATAAAATGAAACCAGGGTTAAAATTAGAAAATTTACTATTTCATTATTTTTTTAAATAAATATTATACTATAATCATCTTAGAGCAAGTTCACTATTGCTAATATATATATATATATATGATCACTAGATGGAGCTTTACCAATAACTCCTAACAAGTTTGTTTACATAAATGCCAAGAGAGATAGAATTAAATATCTCTATCGTTGTCACCCACCTTCAGAGCAGCTGGTTTTGAGCTTATTGGCTCACATCAGTGAAGGCTTGGGAGATTAGAAACTAGATCGAAATACCAACTCTAAAGTCAGCACTTATCAAACACATTTCTCTCAGTTTGAAAGCATGAAATTTATCAGACATGTAATGTCTTCAAATCCAGATTAACAAACTAGATAGCTATGTGGGTCTGAAATCAGTTCAGTTTCACCATATAGTAAAAGCCTCTGCAATGTAGCTATCTAGTTTGTTAAGCTGGATTTGAAGACATTATGTGTCTGATAAATTTCATGCTTTCAAACTGATATGAACATGTTTGATAAATGTTGACTTTAAAGTTGGTATTTAGATCTAGTTTCTAGTCTCCCAAGCCTTCACTGATGTGAGCCAATAAGCTTGAAACCAGTTGGTCTGGAGGTGGGTGACAATGATAGAGATTTTGAATTCTATCTCTTTCGGCATTTATGTAAACAAAGCTAGTTATGAGCTATTGGTAAAGCTCCATCTAGTGATCATAAAATGCAAGCTTAAGGCAGGTTACAAAATCTATAACTTGTTTTGATTATCATAAATGTACCTTTGAAGGTTTTTGCAATGCTGTATATTACAGAGGCTTTTACGACATGGTGAAATTGAACTAATTTCTGCCCCATATAGCTATCTAGTTTGTTAAACTGGATTTGAAAACATTACATGTGTGATAAATTTCATGCTTTCAAACTGATAGAAACGTGTTTGATAAGTGTTGACTTTAGAGTTGGTATTTAGATCTAGTTTCTCATCTCCCAAGCTTTCCCTGACATGAGCCAATAAGCTTGATATCAATTGGTCTGGAGGTGGGTGACAACGATAGAGATTTTGCATTCTATCTCTCGGCATTTATGTAAAAAAAATCTATTAGGAGTTATTGGTAAAGCTCCATGTAGTGATCATAAAATGCAAGCTTAAGGCAGGTTATGAAATTTATAATTTGTTTTGATTATCATATATATATAATCAGATAAAATAATTATAGTTATTATTTATTATATATTGATATTTTAGTATTTATTCCAAAGATATATATATATGTTGTGCATGCATATATCTAGGCATGATGAAAGAAGAGAAGTTTTACATTCCAATGAAGGCCCATTTTTACATGTATATAGTTTTTAGTAAGCTATTCAATTGCTATGCTTTTTTTTTGGCAGGTTGGGGGTGTGTGATTTTATTACCTATCAGCAACAAACTTATAAAAACGAAACACCCTGATTCAAAGTGGTTTTTTTTTTTTTTCAAATTTATGACTTTTTAAAATTTCAATAATAATTTTTTTATCTTCTTATTGTAATTCCTGGGTGTGGGAGAAGTCAGTACACTGTATTTAAGAGTTATTAATTTATAAGTATTTACAGAATGTTTTTTTTTCTTTTTGACTTAAATATATTTAAGAATAATTTACTTGTAACATAGCAGTTGTTTTTTTTTTTTGGATTATAGTCATAGATAAGGGAATTATTCTATCTTTGTGTTCATTATTCAAATATTAGCAGCTTTGTGTTGAGATTAAGCTGACTTCGTTTTTATGATATTAATGTTTGATTGCTCTAAAATAATATTTACCAACTATTTAACAAATATTTGTTATATTATTTTTAAATATTGGTTAATTGCTCTTAAAATAATATTTTTTTTCATACTATCTAATATTAATTTATTTAGGCAAAATATTAATTTATATTTTAGCCAAATAATTTTATATATACTCTTTTCATTTCACATTTTTTATTTTTCTCATGAAAGTATATTTTCTTTTTAAAGAACTAAACAGTTTTGTGCATCATTTAAGTATATACTTCAGGAGCATATATATTGTGTAACCTAGTATCATATTTTTCATATATAAAACTAGCTATTTAATCATAATGCTAAGTGTCTGTTTGTTAAAGTTTATTTACTGATTTGTGTGTGTGACCGTTAATATTGATATAACGAAAAGTTTTATTAACTAGACAGTCGATAATTTGTCATTTGTGTAGTGTATATTTTAACACACAAATATGTAAAGAAAGAAAAAAAAATGATATATTAAATTAATATTTCTTTAATTATTTTTGTAATTAATTAAAACAATTGAACAACATTGCCACAGTCTTAAGCCACAGTCTTAAGCTATATAATTAATTAAATAGGCTACATCAGGAGCCATCGACCTAGGGCATGCATGCCAAATATAGCATACAGAATGATAGACAATGGCACTCTGATTGAATTAATATTAAAATAAAAATATTTTAATGACAGTGTACATACATATTTGGTCATCACCTACATTTAGCATTTGCAACTCGTGTAAATGGAAACTATGATTGAGTTTAATTTACTAATTATTTTGTACAATAAACATGCATTTGATTTTTGCTATTTTCAATAAAGATAGAAGCTACGTGGGATGGAAATATTTTTATTTTTCCAGGAAGGGTTAATTTTGCCTGGATCATTTTTTTTGACTGCCAATTGACTTTTGATACTTTTGAACCAACTGTGTTTTTATAGTAAATGAATATTCAGACAAAATATTATATCAATTAATTTATTTGAAAAACTTCTGTTCATAATTATATAATAGTACATTTTATGTTTTGGTGAAGTTTACCTGAAAAAAAAGTTTATGGTTAGTGATAGTCGGGTTAATGCATGAATAAAGTCTGCAAATACATTAGACTTGATACTATTGTATAATTCAAACAATTTTCTCATGAAGAAAAATTCCAAATGTTCATAGTTTTAAAGCAAAGAAGAATATATAAAAAACTTCCATTTTGAGTTGATTTTTTTATATCTCTAAAATTATTTTTCTTTGAAACATTTTTGATGAATGCTAGAAAAAAATATTTGTTTCATTTTGTTAGAATTCATTAATCAGCTTTTTAAATTAAACCATTGAAAACTAAATGTTCTTTTCCTATTCTGAATCACTGTACATTAATCAGTAATTTTGTAAACAATAGTTGTAAGACCCAATAAAATGAATTCTCTTCATGCTAAAGGAAATTTTATGTATGTCCTTTGCATGCAATATAATTTTAAAAATCATACTTTTCACATATGATCTTATGTATTTTAAAATAGTGAAGACCAATAATATAAGACTTGGTTATAAAGGGCTTCAAAAGTATATAATATATGATTTTGAAGCCCATTATAACCAGACCAATTTTATAGTATATATATATATATTAAGATTGGTTGAATTATGTAGGCCCATAGAATAACGTTGTAACATAGATTCAGCATGATACTACTATAAGGTTGCCAACTCCTGAGCAGAGGAAGAATTTAATTGTAGTAATTGTGTGCTTTTTGAAAAACACTATCTTATAGATAAATAGGATTGAAAATTTAGTCAAAATTTGCTTGTGAATTATATAGCCAGAAGTCAGTTCATCAGTTATATAGCCACAGTATAGTTCACCAGATATGCAGCCAGTATTCCAGTTGTCAGTTATTCAATATTTTAATTGCTGTTGAGAAGTTTCTTAAATGTTTTCAAAAAAGGCTATTGAGAAGTAATGATTTGCAAACAGAAAATCATTAAAGATGACATCATTTCAATGCACACAGCCTTGAATAATAGATATATATCCTGTTTTAAACATACATAATGGCTATGGAAGATTTAGAAATAGCATTTAATCCTATGAAAGCTAAGACACCTCATAGTCCCCTATCAATTAGCACAATCAGCTCTAAAATGTTGTATAGTGTTTTCATGATATCCAGTTCAAGAAGTAAGAATAGTTCAAAGTAATCTTTAAATATACATTGATCAATTTGCTCTTTTTCTCTCTTAAGGTGTTAACTGTAATAAATTTTAAAAGTGGATTTTTAAAAAAAATGTTTTTACAGAATTATGAATTTATAAGTGGGTCAAATTATAACTTTAAACTTTGCTCCACAAAAGTGAAAGCTTTATGAATTTTCATGAACTAGACATTTATAACAATTATAAATTCATACTTCAAATGGACCCTGACAAGCCTTGTTTTTCTACAAAAAAGTGAGCATGTATAAAGAACTAAAACATATAAATGGACAAGCAAATCAACAAGTAAAAAAAAAACAAAAGAAGAATTCATGTAAGAATTACTTTGATTTTATTTTTAGTTAACCATTTTGTATTTAATATAATCATATATATATATGTAATATAATTGGTCAGGCATTTGGAATAAACGAAAATATTTAAAATTTTAATTTTAATAAAGTGTAATGTATTTATCATTGCATTTGGATATGAAATGTTTTAACAAGGAGTGCATTACTTTTTTATACATATATTTTTTTTATGTCATTGTTATATTTTTCTTTTTGTTATGTGACACAATCCACTATTGTTAATTATATGTTTTTGTGTACATTTTTCTACTCATATATTCCATTCAGCAGTGTTAGATATGCAATATCTAACCTAATCCTCATTGCTTCCTGAGCTATATAGAGTTAACTAAATATCATCCATAAAAGCATATACTTGAGTGCTAGTTGTGCTGTTTGGGGCTTTATCTACTTAAAACAATAAATTTTCTAGCAACTTCAGGTCTTATAAAAATATAACTTATAATAGGCAGGAATATTGCTGTATAGGCTCAACATTATATGTAATAAGATTTATTCCTGTAATATCCTACAGTATGCTTATTATAAAATACAGTACCATATTGGATCATCCAATTAGGGACTATGGTATTGGGGTATCATCCTATTACAATATTATATATATATAGTGTGTGGGGGCATGTTTGAAGTAAATTTACTTTTAGAGCATTTTTTATTATTTCTATAATTGAATATTTTTGGATTATGTTGTGAGTATGTCTAGCACTTGTGCTAACATCTAACCATGAGACTCTTTATAAGCATGCACATGTATATATAATCAAATAAATATTTATTCATTCTTTGATCAAAACAATGTAATTGTAAAAAAGTGAGATTTCAGTTGTAACTGCTGATATGGCAATATGTAGAAAAAATATTTTTTTATTCACAAAATATTTAATTATATCAAATCTATTTTCCTATTCCAGCTTTGCCATCTAGTAGAGGTTTGAATAGTCATTAAATGCCAGGTGACACTGATTAAGAAAAGCTTCTATATTATTGCCTATCCATATTGTCATATTAGTTTATAGCTCTTTTCACCAGTGAGGAGATTTTGATCTGAATCTAGTGCAGCCAGATTTTTTGCATATAATGCATCCTTACTATGCACATTTACTTATTTCAGTATTATATTATCAGCCTAAACTTTAAACTGCGTTAACATATTGAATTAATGTCTACTTTCTTATATACAAAGAGAAATAGATTTCTTATATAAAAGCATTGTGCAAACTGGATTTTATAACAATGACTGGCCAAGAAATATAAGTACTCTTAGTTATTTAAAAACTGAAGACTTCAAATATATGGATATGAAATTAATATCTAATCTATATAACTGTGCAAGCAAATAGAATTTACTACTAAACATTTTTCATTTCAGTATGGTTGCCTGATAATGAAAAAGAAATTAAAAATAAGCTACTGGAAAAAAAGTGCATTAGATACAAAAAATTCAAATTCACTAAATTCAAACTCTTGATTGTTGAAAACCACAATCTAGAAAACGGCATTAGATATTGCAGAACACAGTAAATAGGAATTTGTTATGTCTATTACTTGGCATCCTTTGTTTATTCAAGATAGCACTAAGTGGCAAGAATAGAAAAGTAGATTATGCTACATAAAAGTATTATGCAAGCTATTGTCACATGATGTTTAAAATGCATAGTTATTATATAAATAACAAAGAAAAGGTTTTGTAATTTTTTACAAATGTTTGCCTATATTAGTGCATTTAAATATTTAGTCTTATTATGTTAGCATTTGATTACAGTAAAAGTAAAAAATGGTTACTTCAATTTCTTGAGGTTGTTATTATTCTCTTAATCTATTATATCAAATAATTTTTCAAATACATATTTAATATTTGTTATTTTTTCGCATTTATTGAACAAGCTTCGTAATATTATATTAGAACATATCTATCTATGGTCTGCCTTCATATTTGGACAAGTAGAACTTGACAATTTTTCTAGGGGTTATTTTAGCATTTTTAAGCAATAGACTCATAGCCAACGCCGATAATTATTTAATAATGATTAGTAAATAGTTATTTAATTACTCTTAACTTGATGCTAAAACAAGAAAAAAGACCTTTATGAACAAAACATAGATAATTATTTTTAAGTTTTTTAGTCATTATTACATTAACACTGATATTTGAATGCCAGAAAAAATAATTAATGTTTCAAAATTGATACTAGTATATTCTAAGCTATGTTGTATGCTAATTATTAAATTGTGTGTAATATTTTTTTTTCCTTTTTCTGTATTATCATTATTATTTAAAACTTAAGAGTTATGCATAAATAAACGTTATCAAAAAATCCAAATGATTAATCCAAATGCGCTGTGACATTTCATTATGATTTGTTTAAAATACTTTTTAGAAGATAATGAAAATATAAATTAGATATTTTAAATTAAAATCTTTAAAATAGTAATGAAGAATTTTTAATAACTTTTAGTCATGAAAAACGAATTATTGATGTTCACATTACTTACATTTGTAATTATTATGTTTTATATTAATATTACAAACATTTTAATTACTGTTTTTTTTTTTTAACAGAATAGTGAACAATTGTATATGTGAAATGAAATCAAGTAATAAATCATGAAAATATATTATTTGATATCAGCGCGGAGAATTAGTAAAAGTTATTATCTTTATTATCACAAATAAAATTATAATCTATTGTTTAAAATTTAATATATTACATTTGCAATGTAAACTAGTCACAATGATAGATACATAAAATGATTATATCTATTGTTATTATTATTAAATGATATCAAGTTGACATTTATTTCACTTCATTGATTTACCTGCATTTAGTTTATACAAAGATTTGTTGGGAGGGCCTCCAGGGACCTAAATCCTAGTTCTCTTGAGAGAGGGGCTTGGATGAGGGCGCTGTGGTGATCGTTACTAACGTTGGTTTTTCTCATTCACAAGATAGGAAAAATAATGTTATTTATGGCGATTTTTTAGCGTTATCATCATGAATGAATTTATCCATATATTATTGCAAAACAAGTTTTAGTTTGGCCTTATGATTCTAATTGCAAGTGGTTCACCTTTTTTAATTTTATTACATCCAATGTTGTTATTGATAGGGCTGGCCTTTTCCTGTTCATGTGATTTTCATGATGGATTAGAATGGTTTTCAGCAGAGACATTTTGAAGCTTGGATTTTTTTTCTTATTCTCCATAGTTTTCCCATAATTTTTCAAAAGTATTCAGGATTGCTCTCTTGTGAAGATATTCGAGGCCACTTGGAAGAACTGAACAGTAGATTGATTTAGTCTGTATTTTATGTTATCTCCAAATGTTTTCCTATTTCTCAGCTTATCTATCACAAATTGGATTTCTCAATATTATACTCCTAAAACATTATTCATATTTGAATTCTAGACTTTACAAATAATTCACAATTGTACATTTTAATTAAAATGTTCATTACACTTGCTGATTGAATGAGAGAGTCTGGTTGTTGGGAGGGGCCCAGATTTAGCTTGATCCGGGATTAAATTCATTTTTGTGATTTCAGATAACAAATCAGAGATCAACTTCATACTAGGAGGTGGAATGTCTGTGGGATGCACATCTAATGGATAAAAGTTTTTAGGGACAAGGTTATTAAGTCTGTAAAAAAGATTAAAAGCATGCTGAAGCTGAGAGAACTGCAGTAAATGTAGCCCAGGTCATTCAATTTGGGATGTCTTTCCTTCCCCCCACAGGAACTGAAAACAAATGGAATTGATGCCGCAAATGATTTTCCCATGAATTTCATGAACAGTATAAAGTAGGTAATCCTGGAGAACAACAATGTGTTTAGGAGGGTTGTCTTGGCATATAAGGAAGTATAAACCATCTGCAATGAACCAATAATTTTGTTGGCAGCTAAGTGAGGATAGATTAAGTGAAAAGCCAAGAAATTTAGGTGGTTTAGCTGCGAAAAGAGAGGGGGTGTTGTTCCCCAAGGATAGCCTTCATGCTGCCAATTTTGTTAAGTTGAAACATAGTCCGGATTCACTTGAAAATTGTGTCATTAGTTTTATGAGCTCAGGGATGTACTTATGAGATAGTAAGAACATGGCCAGGTCATCCATGTATGCAATGTGATGGATGTACTTTTTCATACTGGGAATGAAAACTCCAGGATGTACTTTTTGATACTGGGAATGGGTACTCAGAGAGGGTCTCTGAGGGATAGATTTAGTAGAGATGAATGATTCAGACAATTTACTATATAATGATATTGAAATTTGCCTATTAATCAGAAGATTAGATAAGATATTGAACATTTTATCCCCTAAATTTTATAAAATAAAAAAATTATGGAGAGTAGCACTTGAGATCTGCAGTATTTTATTCTTAGCTCTGACTGAAGAATTAAAAAAAAGTTTAGCACCTCTGAGATGTGATATTTATACCTGGACTGTTGAACTCAATAGTCATAATTAATTCAACTTGAAGTTTGATATTGGTTAGTAAATGAATACTTTATTATCATTGACTAGAGCAGTGAATCATTTTTGGATCAGAACCCACCTTTTCAAATAATAATTCAATCAATGTCCCATTACTAAAAAAAAAAAACACTTTTATTATTATTTATTTATTATAGGAATTTAACAATACTGGTGTCTTACTCAAAATAGAATAAACAAAAAATATTATGAAAAATGCAATTACATAATACTATTAGTGAGAGGACTGAACTTAACATGATGATACTAATTTATCAATATTTGGTGTCATTTGTGTTATCAGCAGTTTTAAATCATCATGCTGCACTATTAATAATCTGTTTCTTGTTTTTATCAGTAGATTGTTAACCATAGTAAATCCCCATTAGACTAAATATGTAGATGGGAACACAATGAAAAATTTCTTTGCTACAGCTTATAAAACTGGATATAATATTGGGATTTGCTTTTGAACCAAAATTCTTGATATTCATTTTTAAATTTCAGTTCTTCATTTGTTGATAATTTTCTCAACTCCTTCTGCAGTGATAATTCTGCTGCATGTTGATTTGAGGAAAGTTCTAAAGGCCAATCTGGAATAGCCATATTGAGGATGTCCTGAAATAGATTTATGAAATCTTCTTTAAATGCTTCCAAATGCTGTGTGTATAACAGAATATCATCATCATTTTCTACAACTGAGGCAAGATTTGGAAACTGGTAAAATTTCTCTTTGGTCTACTTTTGTTTGTACAAGGCAACTTTTTATATGAATGCAGGAATAGTTACTTTTGCTTTGATGAAATTTATATCATTTCCTTGCAGCTGTAGATTGGTTTCAGTAAATTTATTAAACAAATCTGTCAAGTAAGCTATATCATTCTTAAAGTGGATTAAATTCCTACTTAATTCATTATTTTCAAATAGTCTCTAAAACTGAGTCAAGAAGCTCTTAAATCATGTTAGACATATGCCACTGAATAACCAATAGACTTCTGTGTGCAATAGTAAATGACTGACATCTTTGTTCTTTTTGACACAAAACTTTCCAAAAAACCTATCCATTTGACTGCTTCTTATAGCTATATACTTCAGGAAGCAACAATGCAGGCAGTCAGGTTTTTTTGCCATCAAATGTTATCAATAAATTACACAATGTATAGTAACTACATTTGGTACTACCTTTTCCAAATAAACCCATGGTAGCATCCAGCCATTGATGGATTACTATCAATAGCAATTTGACAATATGTTTTTCAAAGGAATACTTTTTTCTGTAAAATAGCTTTTGAATATGTTAAATATAAAACTTTCTTTTGTGTCCATTTCTAATTGTCTTGTAAATAATAGTTCTTGGCATTTTTTTTTCATCTTTTATGAAGTGAATGTATGCAAGAAGTAAAACTTCATTGTTTGGTGAGGTTGATACATCACATTGCAAAGAAATCTCACTAGTTTTCAAGAACTTATTTAACAAATTCATCATATTCTAGGCCATTTTATTGATTCATCTCTGCACTGCATTATTGCTTAATAGGATTTTTTAATAAGATCAGATTCTGGCTTGTGCAGTGCAGTGTGTAGAATCTCACTTATAGCTGGTAGTATCAATTCTTCATCAATAATTTTCAGATTTCCCTTATTTAACAATAAGCAATAAAATATTGCAAGATTCATGTAATTCATCATTGTCTTGCTTTACTGCTGATATCAGGCAAAGTTGAATGTCTTGAATGTTGATCTTTGAATATTTGAAAGTATGACAAATCTTTATTATTTCTGTCAGAATTGATTTTAATCAAATGTTTTTCTTATCATGAAAGTTTCATGGCTTCATTGGATAAAACTTTGTGGCTATTCTGGAACATTGATAGTGTTTTGTTTGTAGGTGACTAAATAAAACCATACTAGTCAACATTGTACTGTCTACATTTTTTCTTTGAATCTGACATGGTTTTATCTGGAAAATAAAAAAGGTGATTAATTTTATTATGTTCAAAATTTAGTATAACACAGTTTACATTGTGTAAATACCTCTTATTAATAAAATATCTAAAAGACCATACATATTTTAGATACTTATAGGTGACAAATAGAAAATTGTTCAATATTTAACACAAAAGAAATTAAAGTCAGACCTTTGACAAAATATGATTTTTAAGTGAGCCACATAAATTTCTACAATCATTCAAACTGAACTCTGTGAGGTATTTTGTGGCAAAGATAAATTGAAACAAACATAAATATTAGTTTCAGCTCAGAATCAAACTCAAACCACTTCATAATTTTTTTATATCCACTCCATCTCTTTGCTTCACATACACAGTCACTTCAAAATAATCATAATAACCTTATGCAAAATTTAAAATACATAATAATAATAATAAATGAATACACAAATAGGTACTTATCTATTTGGAAATAATTATTTGTGCCAATAAAATTAAGTACATGACATAAATTATCCTTTTATTGTGATTTTTGTTAGGATGACACTAAACTTTAGTTTTACAATATCTCTATAGAAGTACTGAAACAAACTGATATTGTTGATATTTTGTATCCTATTTATAGTAATGTTCAATGAGCCCATCAAAACATGCAATATATGTGGTTATTTATATATGTGATAATCTTGAAAGGACTTGCATGATTCAAAAATGTGTGACTTGTTTAAACTTATAAAATGCCATTGTGTAAAGACTAGTACAAACATATTTAGCTAAGAAGTAGATAAGTGTTAGTTCAAACATGCATTTATGATTGATTAATAAGATTTTTCAGAATAGTCTTATGAGCACAGCCCAAAGGTGGTGGTAACTGGTCCTCAATACTTCTCTATTATGTCTTGGATCAGCAATGCTTCCTTAAATCTTCTCAACATAGACCAGTGGGGAGCACATCTCCCATAAGGAACCACTAAACTAGAGGGAAACAAAACAAGATTAACATTTTAATTGCCACTGAAATAAGCAATAGTTTTTCAAAACAAATAAAAAAAATGTTTCATTGTGTGTTGCTATTTTTTTTTTAAGAAATATTTTAAAAAGAAGTTTAAAAATAAAAGTATTTTTAAAAATAAAATATCAACTTTGCAAATAAACAAAAGAAAAATCATACACATGACTTCTATTGTATCTTTAGGTTAAAAACTTATTTCAATGAAATGTTTTTTTTTTTCATCAGTAAATTTCTAGCAGTAGAAAGAATTTTGTTAAAGAAATATGTTTAAACAACAAAATTAGTCTTAGAAATTATAATCATGAAAAAACAGTAAAAAATATTAAAGGTATATAATAGCAGTTATTTCTTACTTAACAGTAGGCACTTTCTATTTGCAGTTAGTAATTTTTCAGTCGATTAATTTTCTGTTAAAAATGAAATATTTTCAAATGAAAACTGAATATATTCATAATGTACGTATTGAGAAAAAAATATTTTATTTAATTTTACAAAAAAAATAAGTAAATAAATTATGTATAATATTGTGTTTTTCAATGTTTTAAAAAGCTTAGTAAATTTCACTAAAGCCCAAATTAGACATACTCATTGAAAAAAACTGTAACAGATCTTCTTGAACTGATTTTTCATGGAAAAGTACTGCCATCTAGCTATTTTGATAAGAATTAATGACAATCAAAACATATTTTAGTTACTGTATTATGGAATGGGTGCAAAAATCATAAAATACATGCTATTTATAATTCATAAACCTGACTGCAGTATGAATAGAAGGTGACATCATAATGGAGGAAGTGTTTAGACTGAAATAGTCAAATGATTATCAATCTTTGATTATATAACCAAAATATAATTATAATATATGAGTTTAACTGGAGTCTGATATCATACTGAATTCATTCATATTTTATCTTCTATCTGCTTAAAGCAATGAATTTTACCAAAGGTAACACCTATTTTTTTACTAGCATTATAAATATCAACAGAAACTTATTAAAGTAAGTAGTTTTGGGATTCTGTATTTCTAAGCACTTCTGATATTTAAACAAGTCTGTTTGTCACTCCTACTGACAATAAAACAAGTTATAATCAATATATTGATATCATTTCTTTTCAATGATATGAGTATTTATATTTAAATATTTTTTACATAATATTAATGTAATAAACAATGTTATCAATCATCAACTCATCAAAAGTATTTATAAATGTGCATAATTTTGTCAATGAAATTTTAAATTATTATCTTGGCAGAAGGGATGGAAGTGTAATTTGACCATAAGTTGCATTTTCTACTCAAATGTAATCACAATGATTTACATATAGTAATTGAATGGCTGATATATATATATTGGATAAGAATTTCATTACAAATTAATTATTGCACTGACCAGCTATGACCATGATCTAAAATCCGAATCTGATTTAAGTAAAACTTTAAATTATTTTCATATTATAAGTAGCCTTACTAACCTCATAGTCAATATCTTATCTAATATTACTTATCAGACAGCTTTTCTAATTTTTGTGAGCATGAAAAGGTAAAACTCTCTTTGACCTGTAAGCTGGATAGTCTTTTCTCAAAAATTTTTCTCTGGAAAAATGTTAAAGGGACTTTGTTTTCTAATGGCCTAACTAAAGTCGATTTTGTCAATGCATTAAAAATGTAATTGTAAAAAAAAAAGAACGTATGCCATATCAAATAAAAATTAGAATGGAGCATTTTCATTTATATCATTCATTAGCCAATCTAAAATAATTTACGTATTAAGCTCATTTTTTTTATTAGTTTATTTCCATTAACGATAGAAATATTTGTCTTTTGTTATTGATCTCATAGTATGTGTAGTTTTCAAAGGCTAGACAAAGCTGATCTGTTCACTACTCTTATTAAAAAAATGCATATAATTAAGTTGATTAATATGAAAATAAACATTCCACTGACTTTTAAAAACAGCAAAAATAATTATTCAGAAATTAGGAATATCATATAAAGTAAAGGTAAAAATAATTTATTGGATATTTATTTGCTAATACGATTAAATTACACATTACTTTTTTTAAATATAATCTGAACTCGATTCAAAACATATTTTAAAAACGTTACAAAATTAGGTTTAATATATTAAAATTTATAATGGTTTTGAGATATAATGATTACCAATCTGAATGAACAGTTTAAGGTTGTATTGAAAAAGTAAAGCTTTTAATAAATGTTGAAGAAATACTGAGAATATAAATGTAAACCAAACGTGCATAATATAAAACTGGAGATACAAGTAATACATAAATTAATATTAAAAATTCAAGATGATAAGTGTATTTTATCAGTGATTGTTTGAATAGTTAATTTACATATATATGCACATGATAAGTAAACATATACCAAATGACACAGCTTTAAACATATATAAAAATTATTTTTATTATAATAAGTGATAAATTCTTAGAATATTTTGTATTCATATAAAATATAAATTTGTTACTAATACAATATGGAATAGATTGAAAGTTAGAGACTAGAGCACATTTAATGGCCTATAGTAGAATATATCTGATGAAATACCTGCCTTAGAATTACTTGGATTATTTGTTACATAATATTAGGGTTGTGATAATATTAATTTATTCAATATGAATGATGGAAAACATTGAACAAATCACAGTATAATTACGTACACATACATAGTCTTAGTATCTTAGCGAATCACAAATTGCATTTAACTTATTAGATTTCAGCCAAGTTTTTCATTTTACTTTTTTATTTTTTAATATTTAAATATATCCAAGGAATCAAATACACGAACACATTTATTCCACTTTGTAGTCTTTTAACAATATTTTTATCTATGATAATTTGTTCTATGTCTGCATATATATATATAATCATCATTGATTATGATAATCATGCTTTTATTGTTTTAAAAACTACTATCACATATATATAATGTAAATAAATAAAGACTATATAGTAGATATATTTAGAGTTTGGCGTAATTATTATTTTACATATATAAATGTAGACAATGTATATTATAATATAACATTTTGATTATATTATAGAAAATATAATTTTATTTTTAATTAAATTGTAAAATGATAAGATTCTTGTTTAATTGTTTTTAATTTTTTTTAATAGAGATCGACAATAAAAATCCGTTAAAACAAGTTTCTGTAAAACAATGTTGTTTTGGAAAACAGGAAAAAATAACTAATTAAGATATAATATTTTGACTTTGTTTAACTAAAAGTAAAAATATATATTGTTTTTAAAAATGACAATGGAGTTTTTTGTAGCGGGACAGGAAAGAACAAAGGCACTTCCTCATGCGGCTGCCAAAATACCGCGATAATTAATAAAACTTATAGGTAAACGAAAATGTTTATATTTTTGAATCACTTCATTGTCAGAAATATGTTCAGAATGTAAATACTTTTTATTTACAAGGATGAGTGGAATACTTCTTTATTTAAACTTATTTTGACAATTGCTCGAGCCTCAAATTTTTGAGGCTTGAACTTAAAATATAGTACTTATATACTGTTATCATCGTGCTAAACCACACAAGCTAACGCCATTTTGTCACGATAATTAATAAAACTTATACTAACTAAATGCTTAGATTTCTGAATAACTTTGTTGTTAAAAACACATTCTAATTGTAAATGTTTTTTTTTTATTTAATATAAAATAAAAACTTCTTGACTTAGACATATGACAATTGCTGCAGCCTCAAAATATACTACATATATATATATTCTACCATGGCAAAAAGCTGAACAGAGTGATATCCTTTTGTCCTATAATTAATAAAATTTACATATAAATAAAAATCCCAATTACATTTATTTAAAAATAAAATATTTT
The DNA here is from genome assembly GCA_028023455.1 of Epiperipatus broadwayi. NCBI lineage: Eukaryota > Metazoa > Onychophora > Udeonychophora > Euonychophora > Peripatidae > Epiperipatus > Epiperipatus broadwayi. The sequence continues at coordinate 1,800,220 of JAQFVV010006401.1, forward strand.
TAAAAGATTGCCTCATAATTACAGTAATTATGCTTCTGATGAAATTTTGCTTATCAATGATATTTTACACAACCCATGTTTATTGTTCAGTTCATAGTAGTGTTAGAGTGTCTGCATCTGAAATGTGGGATCCTAGGATCAATTCTGTTGCTGTCTTGAGAAATATGTTTTTAATACCAATATAATCTTTCTTTTATTTATTATGCCTATTATTTTTTGACACATTTTATTAAATAGTTTTTACTATTTTTAATAAAGATATCTTTTTTTATGCCATATTAACTTTTTATATAATTTATTAAACAGCTTTTCATTGAATGGTTATATGGGCATGTTCTCTAGCTAAAAACTTGTAATTGTTCTGTAATCCACACTATGGTCCAAATCTAAGGAAAATAGAATGAATAAAAAATATAATTAAAAAAATATATATTATTGCATGCCAAAAATATTTTATTCTTAACAAATTTCATGATAATGATATTATTTAATGCTATTATTTTGATTATAATAAAACCCCTACTTGAATGCACTATTGACAAAGTCAAAAAAATGTATCTAGTGGAGAAAATCAAATGTTTGGTTTTTTATAGTTATCCAACATAACCTATTAGTAAACAAAATAAAGTACAAGGAGTGGCTTCTAAAAATTTATTGAATAAACAATGCATGGAAATTTAAAAATTCTTCCATTAAATAGAGCCAAAATTTTCTTTTAGAACATCTGCTTATAACTATTAATTTGAACACATTACATATCATTACAATATCTATCTATCTATCTATCTATCTATCTATCTATCTATCTATCTATCTATCTATCTATCTATCTATCTATCTATCTATCTATCTATCTATCTATCTATCTGTCTGTCTGTCTGTCTGTCTATCTATCTATCTGTCTATCTGTCTGTCTATCTGTCTGTATGTCTGTCTGTTTATTTGCATCTGCCTGACTGACTACCTGTGTCTATCTGTCAGTCTGCAAGTCTAACTATCTACCTATCTATGTAAATGTACTATGCAAGCTAAAATGCACAATTTAGTAATAATATTTGTCTGACTTACGCTAATCCAAAAATGTTATAAATAAATTTTATAGCTATTACTGTCACTCAAATAGTATTAGCTTGGATTTAATTGATTGTTGCCTGATTACATTATTACTGATATTAATTTTAAGATAATTACATAAAATAATTCTGTTGTGTTTACATATATATCAAATGTTTATATTAATAATATTTTGTAATAATTTAAAATGTATTTGCAAGTATAGATAAAACTTAGGGAGTCTTAAATCAAGTTATACCAATAACTCAGATGATAATACAAAAATAAATTATTTTCTAGTTATTATAAGGCATCAAGTATATTCATAGTGATAATAGCCTGGTTATTTATTATTTATTTCAAATTGTTTTATTTTATTATCATTTATTTAAATAAATTTATATTTCTAATTCTATTCCCTTACAATAATTAATCAGTGTATTAACTAAAATTATTTAATCATTACTTTATTATGTTTTTTACTCAATTCATATTTTATTATCAGCCTATAGTTTTTATTGTTTGTGCATATAATTAAATATTTTGACAAACAGGTTAATTGTTGTTTAATCAGAAATAGATTCTGAAAATTTGATAAGAAGTAAAAATGAGTGAATTTGTATTTGATTATAAATAGTGGATACAACACTGTAGTACTCATATCAAAATAAAGTAAATCCAGTAACATCAAGAATAGTAAAATGGTTTAATCATTATTTAAAGAAATCAAGCATATTATGTTTTTTACTCAATTCATATTTTATTATATAGTTTTTATTGTTTATGCATATAATTAAATATTTTGACAAACAGGCTAATTGTTGTTTAATCAGAACTAGATTCTGAAAATTTGATAAGAAGTAAAAATGAGTGAATTTGTATTTGATTATAAATAGTGGATACAACACTGTAGTACTCATATCAAAATAAAGTAAATCCAGTAACATCAAGAATAGTAAAATGGTTAATCATCATTTAAAGAAATCAAACATTAATTATTATTACACATATTAGTAGCAATCATAGTTTACAAAGCAGCCCAGCATTAATTATTCCTAATTTATTTCCAATATGTCCATCCATATTTTAGCATCCCCAATTTGGATAACCAACATCTCTAAAATATTATTACTATAACATTTTGATTATTTACCAAGTGCACAGGAAGTTTGTAATTAGAAAAAGAAAGGCTTAGCTTTTTCACATGACCTTAAACATTTGGATAATAGCCAATCAATATAGTTTTGATTTTAGAAGGAACTCTCAAATCTCAAGACAAGGTAGGCGCTTTATAAAGATAAGAGTGGCTTTCTCACCTTTAACTTAAATTGTAATTTATGTAGACCATATGAAGCATCTTAATTTGAGGGTGTGAAGACATTACTCTCGTCACATTTAAATCTATTTCCTTTCATAAATTAATTTACACAAAATCTTGGTTTTTACAATGAGTTAATATTAAGATCTTTTTAATGGTAATATAGAAACTAATGTAACAGATTTTCTGTGAGCTTGTTAAATAACCAGAACTTTACATTAGTTTCTATATTTCCATTAAAAAGATCTTAATATTAACTTATTGTAAATCATAAGATTTTGTGTAAGTTAATTTGTGAAAGGAAATAGTAGATCTAAATGTGAAGAAAGTATTATCTTCATGCTCTCAAATCAAAATACTTCAGATTGGTTTATATAAATAAGAATTTGAGTTAAAGATAAGATGGTCACTCTTATCTTTATAAAGTCCCTATCCTGTGTTGAGGTTTTAGAGTTCCCTCTATACTCAAAAAGTACATTGTTTGTTTATTATACAAATGTTTAAATTGCATGTGGAAAATATTAAAGCCTTTCTTTTTCTAAATATTACCATAATAATGATTGCAATTTAAGCAAATGAAAATATTTCTGTATAAATTCTTCATTAAGTACATTTTATTTTTTTACTGTTAATATAATTTAAATTTTTTAATATATTTTTATGGAGTAACTAAAATTAACTAGAATTAACTTTACAATTTTTAATAATAACAACAAATCAATAATAACTGCATATATATATTCAGTACACATACATGTATTAAATCAGCAATTAGTACTTTGAAAGATAAAAATTCTATTATTAATTATTACACTTTGATTTACATGTGTTAAACTTAGCCCCCAATTTTGATACAATCCACTTTAGATAAAGACAGTAATGAATACCACTAATCATTTATTAAAATAGAGATTATCTGTAGGCCAGATATAAAATTTTAAACTTCTTGTTAAAGATTGATATATCTGATATTTTAATTAAACACATATTTGTTATTTTTCTACAACTGTTCTCATTGTAACTAAAATTCTTTATTTAAACTAATTTAAATAATGTCTTGATAATTACATGCAGATTTAGAAAAAAAAATCATAATTAGGTGCAATTTTTTTAGAACTTTATTATAAATGAATATGCCTCCAATTTAGGTCAAAGAAATATAATCTATTATCTATTACAGCGTTTCCCAACCTTTTTTGGCTCGCGTACCACTTGGTAGTACATCACGCTAAATTGTACCACTTCATAAAAATGATTGTATTTCGTGAAATTTGTTATTGCGAGTGTGTTATTTTATTTGCATTATAAATATTATAGGGTGACCATGTATGTATTCACATCTCATAATAAGACAAATTACATTGGAACATGCCTAAACATCATGCCAGATTATAAACTGACTGAAATTATAAACTCACTGTAACATATTTATATGTATGTGTTTGTTCAAAGTTTCATATTTTTCCCAAAATAATTTATTAAAGATTATATTATTACATTAAAGGTTATTTGGTATATATTTTGTTCAAAGTGTTTTCTAATTCCTTCATTTGGTTTTCACGAATTTGAGTCTATTTTCTCTTTTTCAGAGCATCTTGTTATTAGTTGGGCCATGGAGAGGATAAATCCAGCATGTCCCAAGTCATGGTAAAAATAACCTCAGGGGTTATCAGACTAGCTCTTGTTCTTGTTTTCTTTATATTGTTCAGCATGAAGTTAATAGGATTAAAATTTTGATGATTAAATACTAGCTTACATCTAGTAATCCACAATAGATGATCAAGAATTAATGAGAGTCTAATTTCTGGGTATGATCCTTTTCTGATTCATTCTTTCAAATTAAATAATTTAGATTGATTTGCCTTGATCCGACTCATTATTTATCTACTATTTTGTCATATTTCGTTTACTAATAAATGGTTTTAATAAAAACACAAAATTATAAAAAAACAATTAATATATTTTCTTATCATAATCAAATATTTTTATAAAATAAATTTAATGAGATCTTTGTGCTTATTTTGAACAACATAATTTTTTGAAATTTGGTTCGAAAGATGCGAGGTATACCCTTAAGTCTACAGCTGCTTTCAATCTGTTTCGATACTTATTTTTTAAAATAATATATGAAGAAAAGCTCTTCCTACTAATTCCATACTTGTAAACGGTAATAATAATTTAAGAGCTTTCTCGGAAAGTTGTTCATATTCTTTAATGTTTAACCAAAAATTAATTAGATTGTGTCATTTGAATTCTACTTGTAAAGTTCTGTCACATGATAATTCTATTAAATTTTCTTTATCCTTTATTGATAATGATGTAGCTTTTTCTAAATTTTCTGCATAGAAGGGGTTTGAAATCCAATTATCATTTGTGATTTCGGGTTTTAGAAAATATTTCATGAAAGACAATTTTAATCCTGTTAAATGTGCTATTATATTTTCTCATATATCTTGAGACAGACTAACCTTATTTTCAAACAAAAAATATGTAGAGTTTCGAATACTTCCAGTTGATTGTTTTCGATACTTATATATATATTACTGTTGATTGTTTTCGATACTTATATATATTACTGTTTCCAAAAATCTAATTTCTTAATCATACTTTCAATTTTATCATTAACATTAAAGATCATTATCGACTGTACATATTAACAACTTTCTTGTATAATATTATGAATTAAAATAATTGTTATGAATTATAAGAAAAAACATTTCTATGATATTTTTATGATTTAATTTTTTTTTTATGTCCGCCATTATTGATTATTTTTCGTGTACCACCTACCAGCAACTCGCGGACCACCAGTGGTACGCGTACCACAGGTTGGGAAACACTGGTCTATTACAACAACATTTAGCAATGTATTAGCTGCTGACACTTGTATTAATCAGTATTTTTTCTTCTATTCTGCCATGGTCAGGAAAAATTGTAAACAAATTTTGGATGATATTGGCTGTGAACTTACACAAAGCTGTTACCTAGCCACCATGTATGGTCACATCTAATAAAATTTAAACTGTAGCTGTAACAATTATGAAAATATAGTTGCTAAAAATGTAATTATTCCATTTCCAACATCAAGAAAAACTTGGGCTAAAAATATAAGAATTTTCCATATAAATTGAAGTCTTGTTGAATTATTTGCACATGCAGTATTTTGCATTATTAAAAAAGAATGTTCTTGTCAAAATAAAAATTGAAAGCAACTGTAATGTACTTGCTTCCAATTTTATGTATTTTTGTCCATATAAAAATAATTATTATTTTAACAAGAGTACATAATTTACCAAATATAGCATCACCTCAGCCCATATTTAACCTCAGAGTCAAAACAATAAACTATTATGTCACTCTGTAATGAAAATTTGAATAATCACAAGATAGTAATGCCAACTGCATTACAAAAATAGTTTTTAGCTCTTAACTTTCATTAGTGAAAAGAATTGAATTGCAAATACATAACAAGACTTTATATTTTTATTTTTTATATTCCAAAAACTAATGACTTGAATGGTACAAACTTTTAAAACTTTTGAATCCAAATCAAATTGTCTGTTTAGCAATGCATATCTGATATTAAGTCAGCAATTTTATATTTTAGTGACCTCAGTAATGTGTTAAATGTATGCTCTTTAATCCTTTGAAAACAAAATTATATATCAAGCAAAGCATCATTATCTCTCGTGATTAGTTTTTTCTATAGATCTTTAGAAATAAGTATATTTAGATTGCAGACACTCATCCAGAAATCATCCTTTTTTTACATTATCCATGTTAACGAATTAGATAGTTTAAAACAGCTTGAAATGTGAACTCATATTAATTCATTGGTATTATTAATTAGGACAATTGAAAGATGTAAAAATGAAAGTTTATTTAATATTCTGAAGATCAATATAAAGAAATTAAACTTGGAATTTTGATAACACATGGCGTTCATTGATTACTTGTGCTCACAATAATTTTGAAGTAGAAGAATGTAGTGAATTACTGAATTGAAAACTGCAATTTTTTTAATACTCTGTAACTGAAAAGAATTTAATAGACATGTCTCATCATAGATATAATTTATAATTTGAAGAAATCCTCTGAAAATAAATGCAAAACTAAATATTAAAGGCTAATGACTGAAGAAACCCTACATCCATAAAATAGAAAGAGTATGTCTAAATGTTCTTCTGTTTATCATCTTCAAAAGTGAATGAAGTCATTTTGGAAATTTTTTTAAATGTTCCATTGAAAAGAGCTGAATATATACAGCTTGTAAAATAGCCCAAATAAGAGTTAATATTGAAGGAGTCATTGATAAGATTAGTAGAAGATTATCTATTTCAATATTATGACTACCCTTTTCACTAGCAAAACAATGGTGATTTTTTCATAAACTTTAAGACTGAGTACTTTGAATTCCCAAATATCTACAAAATTCTACATCTATACTGTCCAAAAAGCTATGTTGGTCAAATAGCTGTATTAGTGTCAGAGATAGGAAACATAAAAATGCCTTTAATCAAAAGGTTACTACATCAGCTTTTACATCATATTTTTTAGAACTTGGTTATATTCCTGACTTTCATAATACTAAAATACTAGCTAATTTTGAAAAGTATGATTTAAGAATTGGGAGAGTTTATTGAAGTATTAAAAAGATCAAACAGTTGTTAAAAATGTGCTAAAATACAACATATTCATGTTTATGTAAACCAATTTTTTTTTCAAAAATCAACTTTAATAAATCAAATAATTACAAAGCAGAAAAAAGAACAAATCTTTTTCTTAATCCACATATTCTGAATAGATCACTATTTTATATATATTAAATCTAACCTTTTTTCACAGAGTTTATATATATGGTTATTGTGAAGACATATGCAGTTTTTTTTTTAATTGTTTTTTAAAAAGTTATAAAAGTCAAGTGGTAAAATAAATTATTAAGCAATTAAAAATAATAATAATTATTTTATTAAATGACAATGTTATTTTTTTGTTTTTGTTTATTGAAATTATAAGTGAAAATAAAATTGACTAAAAACAGGAAAAAAAAACATCCCCTAAACTTTCTACTGAAGTAGTATATTATGCAGCTGTAAAAAATGTCTTAGTAATTAGCAATGCTTCTAGTAGCTTAGTAACTGACCACAGATGCTAATATATATGACATTTGCACAATGAAACTCACCATTCAACTATTTGTCAGAAGAAAATAACCAGTAATTAATGGATAAATAAATTTTGGAGATTTGATTGCTCAGTCACAAAGAGTCACTCTTTAAAAGGAACTCAGTAGAAATAACCCACTGATAATTATATTGGAAATATAATATGATGATCCCGGTCGATATGACCACATATCTTGATTTAAAATTCCTTAAAAATTGAGCTCTGAGTGAATAAAAATGTAAATATAAATAGTTATACTATTTTATTATATTTGTTAATAAAAATTAATGTTATTATTAATAATTTCATTGTTCAGTTATTTTTCATCTGAATTTCAAATCAACTATTTTACTTTGTAAATGTGGAGAGGATAGGGAATAGAAAATATGGCTGGATCTGTATAAAAGCTTATATATCATAATTATAGTCTGATCATTATTCATGAGCATTATTAAATAGTTAATAACAAATAAAATTTGTATAGTCACTCCATCATATATGTGGTCACCCATTTGATATTCATATTCCATTAGATTGAATTAATCTATGAATATGTTCATTTTATTATATGTTTTATCAATTAGCATTGTTTGTAGAATAATAGTAATATTGTACTTGAGCAGGTATAATATAAAAAAAAAAAATTACAATATAATTGAATAATCATTCTTTAATTTACTTGCAAACACAATCTTGTTATTACTTGAACATAACAGTTCTTCATTAAAATCTTAGCTTTAATAAAAATGAATGTTATTTCATCGAACCATCAAATATTTAAACAAACAAAAAAGTATATAGTATAACCTAAATATGATTTTATTTATATATGTTAAAACAAAATTTCATTGGCAAAGGAAATAATATAACTCATTTTTATTCCTACTTCGTTCATATGATTGGTAAAAGTGCTGATGTTTTTGACAAAATAGCATTAGTCTTCAATGGAGTGGAGAAGTTATTCTATGATCACTGAAGATATCGATAAATAACACTGATACTTTACTAACATGGAATCTAATATATTTAATATATAAATTCTCAACATAAATATCTAGTCACCGTACCAAAGCAAAGATTTAAATTAAACAAATAAATAGCTAAGAATCTGTGATTATATATGTATGTAGTTCAATATACATATAAATAATTTGACATAAACACAGACACTTATAAGCTATATTATTTATTGAAAAGGATCAAACTCATGAGTTTAAATTTTTTTAAAAATGTACCTGAAATAAAGTTTTTTTAACTATTCAGTTAATCTCATTTACGTCATTCATCATTCTTATTTTACTTTTAATGTATTTTTCCCCACGACTTATAATAAAACCAAAAAAAAAAATCATCAAATTCTGAAAACGTGAATATTATTCCTTACATTTTTTTTTTTTTTTAGGTAATATATCCCAGATCTTGTTCTCGCAAGCAACTGTCATAGCAAAAAATCAATAAGGATAAAATGTTGATATAAACAAACAGAAATCTTCCATTAACTTCTTTTCCATTTATATAGACTTTTAATAAAGAAGCTTTTAGTTATTGCAAAACTTAAGTAGTTTTAATATTAAATTATTATTATTTTTTTTGCTAAAATGTACTTTCATTCTTTGCGACATCTCCTATTCGGTGTGGATCAGTAACGTTTATTAACTATACAGCAACGTTCTCTTATTATCATTTTATTGATTTGAAAAAGCCAATGTTGCTGTTTTATATTAATTTGATTAAAATTAATGCATAAATTGTAGTAATATCTTTGTTAAAAAACACTTTTATAAAAAGATTGATATACATAGATTTTATTACATGCTATAATATAGATTTAATGTAAATAAAACTAAATATTTATAATTTTTACTTTGCTTATCTTACAAGCTAAACTCAAAGATTTAAATAAGAGTTGATTCAAATAATAATAGCGCTATTTTTTTTATAAAAAATAAATAAACTTACTTTTTAGTATTTAAAATCTAAATCAATTATTAAAATTTATCGACTGAATCCAAAGAATCACACTGTATAATCTATGCCTATTAACCATTTTACTAAATCCATTTATATTATGTATATAAATCTTTATTACAAACATAAAAATATCATAGTCAAGCATATTATGTAAAAGATAATTCAGTATCTAAATAGCCTACTGCAAGACAAATATTTTTCTCATCGATTATCGTATAGAAACAGTCAAAATGTCATCTAAGTAATGATTGTAATAGTTTTACATTCTTGTTTTTCTTTCAGCTAATAATAGCCAAAGACTTATTTAACAACCAGTATTGGATAGTTAGCTAGAATTGGCTATGAGTCAACTGCCAGAAAATAAAATCCTAACTCAAATTGGAACCAAAATAAGTTTGAATTTTCATGTTCAAAATTTGAGTTTAATACATAAGTATATTAGACTAATGCATAACTATTTTACCGTGCAGTTTTGTGTTTTTGTGTATACAATTATTTCTTCTCATGTTTTTCCCCCTCAGAATAGCCATTGTTAAACTTACTAAAGTTACATTCATTAAAAAATAATATTTACGCATTGGAAGCTTGTGTTTAAGACCTGTAGAGGTCCCTACCTTCGCATTTTCAACCACACATGCTTTAGGTTTATTGCCTTAGTAAATATTACTTATGTAATCAATGTGTGTTAAATAAATTTATGAAAGGTAATACAAGTTCCAAACAATTTAAATAGAAATTAATATTTATAATTAGTTATGAGTGATTGTAAAAGAGAGAGAAAATATATTAAAAAGGAAAGAGTAAAATAAATATTAATATTTTTTTCTCTCTCTTCAGTAATTTTATCTATTAGTTTTAAACTTTAAAAAAATAATAAGAGAAAAATAGGCAAAATTTTAAGTAATGTTTATTAGTTTTCAAGAGTAAAGAAAAAAAAAGGTTTTAAATTTTTTGTTAAAGAATGCTGTTTTTAATTACTTAAAACTGATTTTGTTTTTTCTCTTTAGATCTCTAAAACAAATTACAATATTGTTTAAATTAAAGTGTAACTAAAGAGTTACATCGTTTATGGTAATTTAAAAGAAAAAATAACTACAGAGGAATTTTTCAAAGGTTAAAATTTCTTAATTATTAAAGGAGGGAACTAATCTTTTTGTAAAAATAGAATCTTTTGGTCTGTGTTTAATGTTGTCATTTCTGATATATTGTGTGATTGGATACATAACAAGATTATTTTAAAATAATAAAATAGGGGGAAGTGTCTAATTAATAAAAGTTGATTTTGGTCAAGCTCTTGAAAGAAGAGAAGGTAATCTTGTAGCCTGAAGTAAGAATAAGCTCACTACTAGTTTAAAAAATGTTTTTTGAAATGGAGTTGAAGAAAACTATATGCTAAATTCTAGCTAAAATCTGAGCATCACCTAATTAACATGATATCTGTTTCCCTAAAAGACAATATAGAAGAAGAATAGCCCTGGAAAAATATCTGCAACAAACCTTGTATTCTATCTAAGATCATGAATGTCTTAGCATGTACTAACCCAACTGAAGATCTGTGTTAATAGGAGAATTATTACATCATATAATGGATAAATTTAGCCTAATCCTGACCTGAAAATTATTATATTGAAAAATGGATCAATTTAACTTATAACACTCTTCACTGGAAATCTACATGATAATTTGAAAGTTTTCATTATAATGAAAATTTGAAGTACAAAATGATAAAGCTAAAGGAGGAACTATACAAAAGTATTATTTAAACTTAACACTTGAACTGTTAAAGAAGAAAAAACTACTAGAAAAGAAACTGAAAATTATAACTACAAAAAAGGACTAAAAGAATTATGCTATGGTAATATAAGATATATTTGATATCCACATGTTCAGTTACACATCTCCATTTACATGTATATCAGTATTAACTGATAGTACAGAATAATTTTTATTTAAATTTTTTTTTTGTTGAAACATGTTTTTTATTTATTTTATTTTTGTTCCAAAAATTATAAAAATATATGGGACATTTCTATTTTGATAAGGAAAAGGGAAGAAGGTTTTAGCTAATTTTAAATTTTTATTTTTTAGAGTAAAATGTTGTTTTAAGCTTAATAATCAGTAAAAAAAAAAAAAAAAGAAGTAACTAAAAATAAATGTTTGTTAATTTAGTAAAAATAATCATCTGATTTACTATATGAAATTATATATATATGTGTTAGATTTGAAATTGTCATATCTTTTATGAATTTATTAATTTATTAGTTAATTTTATTAAATAATTGCTTAAAAATAATCAATATTTTTTTAGTTATCTGTTCTATACGTCGGCATATGCTTTAAAGGATTTGTAGGTTATTCCAATAAAACCATTTCATTTAACATAGATTAAGCATAGGTATTTGCATTTCCTCTTATTCACAATCAAAACCCCTAAGATTCTGTGATATTTGGTAGCTATAGAGCAATAATGGCTAATTTTTATACATGTGGCAGTATATATTTTTTGTCATCCAGATCATTCTCTGGATTGTGCAAACATCAGAATCATATTTAACATCGATCCACAGCACTTTATGTATACATATTAAAAATTGTTTTATAGTTGGCCTGTATTCTATGGTACCATATGGCCAGAATGTTGATGAGCATCAACATGTATCAGGATCCCAACATTTTTTTATTATTATAGATATTTCAGCACTTAACTATCTGCATCCAGAATTGTTTCATATTAAGTTTGGAAGTGGCTAGATAAGTATCCTACATCTTGATATTGAACCTCTGTTAGATTTAGTCACAATGAATGATTAGTGATTATTCTTGTTAAATGTGGGTGATGTAACTTAATGTTGGTATATTTACTTATTAGTATAACTGATTATTTTATTCTATGTTCATTCTCTCACACTCATTTTATATTGGTTGATTATTATTCATTAACAATGTCAACTCATTAATTATATTAGTTCATTGGATATGTTAACCAGTGATGATGATGACTTCCATCTCTACATATTTACCCCATCATTTATACCATTACAATATATATATATATCATCATCATCATCAACCATTATCAATCCACTGCAGGATGAAGGTCTCTCCAAGTTCAATCCATCTCCAATCTTTAGCTTTTCATCTCCATATCACCCCTGCACACTTTCTTATTTCATCCATCTCATATGTAGTTTTTTTTTTGAGTCCTTTACAAGCTCTTGGAATCCAGTTTAAGATTTCAATTGTCCATCTACTATCCATCTCTTCTAGAAATATGTCCAGTCCAACTCTACTTCAATCTTTTAATTTTTTTAATGAGGTTAGTAACACCTGTTTGCTCTCTTATCAATACATTATGTTTTTGATCTCTTCTTGTTACTACCAACATGCATCTCTCCATACTTCTCTGAGTGGTCTGAAGTATCTGTATTGCTTTTCTATTAAGTGTCCATGTCTCAGATCTATAAGTAAGAACTAGTAAAACACATTTGTTAAAAGCCTTCCTTTTCAAACACATAGGCATATTTCCTTTTAGTATCAAGTTATTTCTACCAAAAGCACTCCAACCAAGTTTAATTCTATGATTAATTTTCTCCATTATGCTTCCATCTGTATTAATAATCTGACCAAGGTATTTGTAACTGTTAACTTATTATAATTTGAAACTTTATTTTCACATTTTGAGCAAATCAATTAAACATTACTTTAGTCTTTTTAACATTTATCTTTAGTCCTACTTTCCTCCGATAACTCTTGCAATGTTTCTTGCAGCTCTGAAGCATTATTTGCAAAAAAAACTTCATTATCTGCAAAATCTAAATGACTTAAATAATCTCCATTTACTTTAACTCCTTTAGTTTCCAATTTTAATCTACAAAATACTTTTTGCAGCACTGCTGTAAAAAGTTTTGGAGATAAGGAGTCACCTTGTCTTACACCCTTCTCAATGTTGACTTTCCCAGTATCATTATGTAATCTAATTGTTGCTGTTGCATTTTTATAAATATTCTTTAAAATATGACAATATCCTGGATCTATACATTGATGATCCAATGTTTTAATCACTGAAGAAATGCTTATAGAATCAAATGCCTTTTCATAATCTACAAATCCTAAACATAATGGCAACTCGTATTCATTTGTCCTTTCTATAACTCTCTCAGTACCTGGATATAATCTACTGTACTAAACCCACTTTTAAATCCAGATTGTTCTCTTGGTTGGTGGAAATCCAATGTTCTCTGTAGACGAGTCGTAATTATCTTGGTAAAAATGTTGTATAAAACTGATAAAAGGCTGATAGGTTTGTAATTTCTAATATCTTCTTTATCACCTTTTTTAAATATTAATATTTTACTGCATTCTTATAATCATCTGGTACATCTTTATCATTTAGACATTTGATATATAACTTTGCTAAAAAAAATTATATTTCTTCACCTGCTCCTTTTAATATATCAATTATAATTCCATCATTACCTGGAGCATTTCCTTTTTTCATACATTTAATTGCATGTCTCACTTCTTCATTTAAAATTCTGGGCAATTTGGAAGATGCTATAGATATAGGAGGTACTTGTTCTTTATTACTATATAATTCTTGATAAAAGTCTTCTACACATTTTATGATGTCATCTATTGAGACTAGAGAATTTATGAAAAAAAGAAAGAATATGAAGATATACAAAAATGATACATTAAAAAGGACTCAAATTTTGTAAAATATGGTGTGGAAAAGAGTTGAAAATGATATAAGAAAGTATAACTGTAAAATAGTAAGGTAAGCTGTAAAAGAAAATAAAAGTCTCTAGAATGTAAAACAATATTTTAGTATTGGTAGAAAATTTATATCTGCAATAAAAAAAAAGATGGAATTATTACTAAAAAGAAAGATGACATCATGTGCATATATATATATATTGTAACCAGTTGGCTTACATAGCATACACTAATATAGTGTGTGTGCATAAATATATAAATAAAATAAAGGAAAAGTAGAAATAAACATATAATAAGTTTTTGTAGATATTTTTCTATATTTCCTAAAATAAAATAATGATAAGTAAAGGGTTAAATAACTGGGTTTAAAATAATATTTTATTGTAAAATTAAATATTTTAAAAAAGTCTGATAAAAATTATTTGTAAATCTAATTTTGAAATGTAAGAACACATTAGCTGTTTTTAAAATTTTTTAAATTAATTAAAACATGTATGTTTTTAAAGGGATTAGTGAGATAAAAATAAAAACTCTGTTTTTAATTAAGATGTTATCACCTTAGATGATTTTATAAATGGGCTGATAACAAAATTAGCTTCAGTCTGGATAGTGATTTTAAAGAGAACAGTTTGGCTTGCAGTTTTATAAGAGTTAGCAGAAGAGCTAGCTGTAAAGTTGGCTCAAATATTTTGTGAAGAGCTGGTAACTATAGCAGAAAATGGCCATAGTAAAACTATCTGCAAAGATGAAGAGAACTGCCACAAGGATGCAAAAAGGCAAGATTGTAGACTGTTTTTCTTAGCAGGAGTTTGAATTTACATGGAGGAAACAGGTCAAGATTCTTTGTAATTCATAGCCTTAAAAGTGTTCTGGAAAACAGCTTGCTGACCTGAAACTTACAAAAACCAAGTATAAGTGGAACTAACTACAGAATGAAAAAAAGCCAACCATACTTGAATTATGTACTTTTACCTGATGATGACAACAAACCTGGATTGACCAAAAAAAACAACACCCAAAAAAAAACACCAGCTGAATAAAGAAGTAGTTATATGTATGCTGCTGTGTCTATATACGTGAAGAGAAGCACAAATAAACTTGCATACAAAAGTGAGTTGTTTTTCAATAATTCATTTGATGGACATTTTAAATCTATATTTTTAAATGTAAAGACATTTATAATTAGTTAAGAGGTAACCTAATAAAAAGCTTTCTAACCTCTCGAAAATTGACTATACATTCTTTTAAAAAAAAGAATTAAGAAAGTTGTAATAGAATTTGATAAACAGGTTTTTTTTTTAATATTGATTAAATATGTAAATTTTTTGTATATTCAAAGGGAATTTGTAATTGTAGAAATTATTGTTATTTATTGTTTGACAAAATTAACTTTATAAATAATCTGTGTACACATATATGTCAATGCTTGTCAAATAGGACATATATGCAAATTTTAATCATTTTGTAATTGAATATTAATTGTATATTATAAACCACACATCTGTGTGCATATATATATATATGAAAACCATAGTAATAGCATGAATTATAGTTTTGTAAATCAATGTAACAATTTAAATTTTGAATAGGAATTATGTAAATTAATGTGATAACTTGAATTTTGTAGTAATATTGTAAATTATAGAGTAATGACTTTTATTATTTTATATTAACCAAAATCAGACCTTAAATACCATTTTTTATTGTTATTAATAAACTTGTAATTAATTGTTAAAAATTGTTTTCATCATCACTTGGTCACATATAGTAATAGAGCTAGTGTTCTCTAAGCTAGATTCGAGCATGGGATGAATATATAAATGAGGATGTGTATTTAGTACTTTGGGGCATCCAGAGATGATCAATCATTATCCTGGTTGGTGCAAAAGAGGATACTCTTTAAAGCCCATGTGCTATATTTTATTTTAGTTTAGTCTTGTTAAAAAAATTTCAGTTTATAGTTGGCCAGTACAAGTGGCCAAAGCATTGATGATAATCAGCATGTTTTAAATGTCACAGCATTATTGTTTTGATTTATGATTATTGTGTATTTTAATGGATGGGCACTAAGCTGGTGCATCCAAGTTATGTTGAAATAATTGCCCAAAGTGGCAAAGGCTTAATAGTTAGCCTGATCTAAAAAAGACCCATTTTCAATCCAGCCACAAGATGGTCTGTTGATTTTATTCTGATTTATTGTACTAATTTATTTATTCCCATCAATGATGATGATGGATTGTATTTGAATTATATTTACTATTACTTTATAATGCTGGTTGAATTTATAATTATGCTTTTAGTTAGCTGGCTGATCTCACAATGTTATCAGAGAGTTCTCATTCTCTCCCTTAAATATCTTACTTATAGATAATTTTATAAATTATTGATTTACTGGAAATGATGATGATGTTCCATCACCCAGGTTCACTCTATTTTTATCATCCACCCCATTCTATTACAATATATATATATATATATATATATTGTACCAGTCGAAAGACCACCACTACCTGAACGCAAGTCGGATCCAAACTCAGCCGGTTCAAAACTGAATTCAAACCCAACTCACCAGCTCAGATTAGTAGAAATAGATGGCACAGAGCTATGCACCAAGAAACTAGCTCAAAGATTGATGAGGATCAGAGACCACTGAACTGACATTAATATCTGAAAATAAACTGACTAAAATAATTTTAAATTGAATCATATGTATATGTTCGGGTTACCAACACAGACAGCGAGTATTAACATTAAAATAATTATAAAAGAATTAAGAACTAAGAAACCAAGTGTGTTTAGAAAATATTTAATAATAATAATTTGTTTTGTCTGAATTTTAAATAATGATTATATTAATCACCTCTAGCCTTTAACATAGTTTATAATTATAATAAGAGTGGCGGTCCTTATCATATGCCAACAAGTATTACTCAATATTTTGGAATCTATGTTTATGCCCCCAAACAAGTAACTAAAGGCAGATAAAGGTATTCATTAGTAAAGAAAATTTTTACTCTAATTTTATACGAAAGAATGTGAGATTTATTTTCACATTCGCAAATCCATTCATGAAGAGCAAGATACGTATTTTAGGGCATAACTTTAATCTTTATTAGAAAACTTATTTACTTGTTTATAACTGAGAATTTGTTTGACTTTAATTGAAATCACTTCATCATGAATTACGAGCATCAGAGCGAGCTTTACCGGAACAGAGAGGCAACAGTGCTGATGAATTATGAGCTATAAAGTGAAATTGAAAGACGATAGCTAGTCGATAATTGAAGTCCTATGGTGGCTTGCATCTGACAAGTCTTATGCCCTTTGACTAATATGAACAGGAGAGGAAGTGCATCCTTCCTCAATAATTTAAAATAACAGAAATATTATCACCGACCAGCCTAACGGAGCGGAAGATTTCCCTACATCAGCAACATTGAATATGATGACTTACTAGTCACCATTTGAGAACTAAAACCCAGTTATAGAATGCTCTACATGATGACTTGATCAAATGAATTAAAATCAAACAAGCTTTTAAGTAAAACTATTTCAAAGCATTTATAAAATTATATTAGTTATGCCCCAAACATCGTGCCCCTCCTGAATATAAATAGCAATTAACTGAAATTTGAATTAGAGTATATTTAGTTGATTCCTCTATCGGACCTTTTGCAAAAATATTTTAACATTATATATATGAATAAATACATATTGGTAAACACGAGAAAATAGCTGGGGCATAGATTAAAAACGGAGCTAATAATTTATTATCAGCCAATTATAAAAATAACAAACATTAACAATTTCTTTCAATTCGATGATTGATAGAACTGTATTAATCTAGTTCTAATGGGCAAGAATTAACTATCAGAATTAAGTTTATATTACTTGTGAAAGGCAAAGAAAATGAAGAAGATCATCGAGTCGAAGGATTATTGGCATATAATTAAAAATAACAACATTAATAAATTTACTCAATAAATATACATAATAAAATAAATGAACCGCCACGTAAGAAAGGAAAGTTAAAGACCAGAGGTTGAGAGAATTACTATGAAAGTTAAAATAGCATAAATAAAAGGTTTTACACAGAGTATTATTACATTATAAATGAGAAGAGCTCTTAAAGGGAGTGTAAAGTAAAGTTTGGAACTGGCCAGAAGGTTTAAGGTTCATTATAGAAATATATTACCCATTTCTTCCAGGCTGGGCTCCTTACATTACATGTCCAAATGGGTAAAACATAGGCACCATTTGATTGATTACTTGAACAGCATTTTATTTGATTTTGGCAGCCTGATTTGTCCAGAAAGAATTTAACAGCATTGAAGATTTTCAAAGGGCTTCAGGAACCATACCCAGATTCCTGATGTTCTAGCCCTTTACCATAATCTAAACACTATTTAAAATGCACTGAGTTTACTGCACTTCTCTACAACAAAGATGGCTTCTCCCCTCTCCAAACTTTTCAGAGCTATATATACTGTCCTCTGATGCTTTCAGGCTAGCACTTCTTTCATTATAGTTGTTTTTAGATACATTCCTTCGATAAGGCTTTTAAACTCATTAACTTGAATTTATTTTCTAATTAGAAAATGAATTCTTAAAATCAGAAAATGATTTTAATTAGGAAATCCTTATCTTTTTTTCTAATTAATAAAACTTTAACTGTTGTTTTTGAAAAGGGAAAATCTGAAAGCTTATCGAAAGAATGTCGCTTTTAATCATTAAAACTTTAACAAATTATTTAAAAATAAAATCAAACATTCCCGACACAATGAAACTTTCAAACAATTATATTTATTTAAATATTTACAAATGTATACGCACAATCCACACAGTTATAATACATATAAATTCATGAATAATTCTATCATGAACTTATTAATAGAATTGATCAATTTAAATCTGAAGCTAATTAATTTTAATATGCATTTATGAAATAAGTTATTCTTTATGGAAATTAGCATGGATTGAACATATAAAGTCCCACTGCATCGGAAGTTTAAGGTTAGTACTAGGGGTTTGAAGTGGGCTTATGGCTAGATGTCATGAAACTAGGATCGAACTCAGATCCGACTGCTTCAATATATATATATATATATATAGTAACAGAAAAAATATGTGGGCCATAAAATAATGGTCATGGTTTGATAATGCCTGTGAATTGCAGCACTATTTTTAACAGAAAAAATATGAAAGTATGTTTTTTTTATTTGGGAGACATTTTTAACTCAATAATTGTAATGACCATGGGAAATTAAAACTTTAATATAATATAAATGAAAATATAGGCCAATCATTGGTCATCATTTGCAACTGACTAAATATATACTTTGAAGTTGAACACCACTTATAACAGAATAAAATTATGGAGCATAATGTATCCCGAGTTATATTCTAATTATTGATCACCATTTGTAACAGGACAAAAGTATGAACCAAAGAATAATAATCATAATTTATTAATGCCCATGAATTGTAGTGCCATTTGTAACAATGAAAATAATAAACTAAGCTAAAGTGAATATCAATCACTAAATAACAATCTATTACTTAAGACAATAAAACAGTGATAATAATCTTTGTTATAACCCCATAGATTCCAATAGCATTTAGAATTGATAAAAAAACACCAACAAATAAAACATAACTTTAAACTACCCTTAAATATAAGCATTATTTGCAATACATCAAATATAAAGTAATAAAACTAAATATCGCTATCTAATAAATAACAGTATGTACCTGTTATATAAATATCTTATAATAGAATGAAAATAATGATAAATAATTATACAGATAAGCTTTAATATTCCTTATGAATCAACACACTGTTTATAATATTACAAACTTTTACCAAAAGTCTATTTATATTTAAATGAAATAATTCATTGATGGATGAGATAATAATCTTAATATACCCACATGTTTAAAATATCAATGATATCTAATAAAGTATATATCCCAATAATCGATTTCTAATTACAAATAAATAAAATAAAAATATTGTTAACCCAACTATACTATTCCACTAATATCAACATACTCTTTATTAAATAAGTCAATTATAATAAGATTAAATACTTAATAATACAAAATCAATTAATGCAATGCATCTTTCCATTTTTACCAACTTAATGTATTATAAAATCAAATCATTCTAATATATAACATTAAGATTTTCAATATTTAATGATAACAATATATATATAATAAGTGATAGATTCCTATTTGATGCTTATTTCAAAAATTGACAAACCGCATACAATTACTCTACAGTTTATTAAAGCTAAGTTATTAAAATATTGAACTATAATAGCTGTCAAAGCATATAAAATATTGTTCAATTTATTATAATCAAATATTAAAATTTAATATTTAAACTAAATTTACAATCCACACTAATGAACTTTTAATATAACTAAAGTAAATCATTTTAATTTATAACAGAATAAAATTTATTACTATTAATCATTTTATAACTGAATAAGATTATGATCTTTGTGGCTATATATTGATTTAATATAATATTTATTTTAATCAATAAGAATGTAAAATAAAATACACAAACATCTAATTACAATTATCTTTACTCATCTTCAATAATAATCATATTTATACCATTATCACTCATCACATCAATCCATATATAATTCTTATTTTATTATATTTATTACTTGTCATTAACAAAATAATTTCAACAAGCTTCCAATTACTTATTAAATATTTAAGAATGCCAAATCAGTTAATTTTCTTACATATAAAATTTATATCTGGTCAGATAACAAGCATTAAATTCAATACAAAGAAAATATATAATTATACTTTGTTATCCATCCTGTGTTTTTGATTTCAGAATTATTTTTATAACTAGTAATGAATAATGTGGTATAATCAATTAGTGAATATTGTCTCATCCAAATATGATTAATTAACAAATTTATATTATAAAGGTGCATCCAAACAAGTTTATTTATTTTAAATTAATTCAAAATTTATTAACAAATTGATATAAATTACATGTGCAAATAAATATTTAAAATATATGCATATAAACCAATTATTCTTTAAGCAATAGATCTTTAATTGACATTAACTTCATATTTAAACAGGTGATTGCACATCAATCTCCACTTATTGGATACTAAATACAAACACATTTGTTTATGTATTACAAAAATAATGTACAACATTTATATTTTTCAAAATATAAGAGAGTTTATGATATATCTTCTTTTTATACTTCATATAAAATATAGTTAATCAATATATATATATATATATGAATATATTTATTTTTTAATATAAATTTAAGAGAACAAAGTAAATAAATAATTATTATGATATGATCATTTTGAACTCCTAATATAAGTGATATACTTGAAGTTAGTTTATAATCAATAAAATATGAATATTTTAAATAAAACAATAATTACAATGCTGTAAAATATAAATTCATACTCAGGAAAATGTAATTCTTCCATATTTAGGCATGTAAATAGATTACTATTTAAACTAAAATTATACTATTATTTATATCAATAATACTATACATTTTAAATGAAAAGAAAAATGCAATTATAAAGATAAATATAAACAAACATCAATAATAGTCTTTAAATATGGCCTAGAGTCTTTATTTTTAAAATCATGATGAGATAATGTTTTATTAGTTTAAAAAACGTAGAAATTTTATAAAAAGCTACAAAATTTGAGGCACACTATTAATTCTGATATTTTCCAAATATCCAAATTATCTTTTCATTTAACAGTGATTTGATTTACATAAAGTTATAAGTATGCAAACACTAATTTATATATGTGACAATGCAATGTAGATATTCTTTTATTTAGCACATAATCAATTCATAAAATAATACAAGTGAACAAACATTACTTTCATCCATGAAGTTATGAAAATTGAACCAATATTTATCCAGTATATAAATAATACACTAAGCTTGTAAAATTATATTAACAGATGAACATCATCTTTGTGTAGATATTTGTGTTGTTAACATTTAGACTTCATTATTGAAAAGTAAATAATATATGTTTTTTAAAACAAAAAAACCATTCTGATGATTTATAATGCAATTAATCATTTTTGATTACTTTTAATTTTTATAACAAATTGTTTCTCTTCATAAATTCCCAACATATTGTATACTTTCTAAGTAAATGTTGTTAGTTTTCACCTCACTACTTTGTCCAGATAACAACATATTTTAAAATAAATGAAAAGGAAATTGTAAAGAAATTTAGATGTGTTTCTATTGAAGCTAAAACAAGAGTGAAAGTTTTTTTTTCCATTCAGCTCTATTTGTAACTTTTTTCACTGATGCCAGATTAACTATAGCAATATCCTTTATTAACTCTTTAGCCAATTCCAGGCAGAATCTCCAAATAAAAAATTATTATACTACAAATAACAAATAAAATAAACATTTTAGAATTAGTATCTATGACAAACATTGATGTTTCATAATACAAATACCATTCTTTCATTCTAACACAAATAATTGCCAATACATTCTTACTATACAACACTAGAAATATATTTTTATACATATCTTCCCAGTACAATACCATACAAAGAAAATAACAAATATATTTGAGACATTAGACATCTAGATGTATTGTTTGTACTTTATTATTGTGAATGCAGTACCAAAAATACATATAATTACAAAAGAAAAATATTTTTTTCCAAGCTATATGCTTTATTATTCACATATACATTTTAAAATGAATATAGTTAATTCACACTCTTATGCAATACAATTAATAATATATGATTTTTTATATCAATACTATCATTGTCATAACAACACAGTTTAATGCTTCACAGGTTAAAATATCCACCATCAAAATCAAACAAGAAAAAAATATGACTGATATTTTATCACATATTGAAACTCATCTCAAGCTTTAGTAGATATAGTATGTATATATATATAATATAAAAATGTAATGTATAATGTTATTTTAGATATGCCCTCTATAGAAATTTATAGAATTTTATGTTTTTATATATGGTAACATTTGATGAAAAAATCAATAAACCTTTTGCACAATATGAATTTCTGACATGATCATTTGCTCAGAAGATCAATTGATATCACATCAAACATAGCAATTCTTTTTCTATTAAGAAGACTCACAATGCTCACTTAATCTTAAAGTCTGTATGTGATTTTTAATTTAAATATTACAGTTTACAAACATCGCGCTCTATATAAAAATGATTTATTTACATACATTTAATATCAAATAAGAAGAATGATGTATCGTAAATTCTAGTAAATTTCATTAGCGTCTTTCATTCAAGCATATAATAGTAATTTAAAGTGATTATTTAATATATTCACGCTTTCACTTTCAAACACTTAAGATTCGCCCATACAAAAGCGTTTGGGTTCGAAAAGATAGATGGCCATTCTATCTTTTCCAAAGACTTTATCATGTGGTTGAGTGTTAGTATTCATTCATTTATAGTTAAAATCTTCAAAGTGCATGTGCAACAGTGTAATGCTGTTTTAAATATTACAGTTTACAAACATCGCGCTATATAAAAATGATTTATTTACAATCACAATTTAATTAAAACCTTCTTTATATTGACTTAATGCCAATTAACAAAACAAAGGTTATAATCAAATTCATTTTAAATAATCTTGCCTTTCAATAAATATTACAAATATATAATAATATTATTTTATTTATACCATCCATCTACAAAAATTTATAATTTAAACTTTTATATACAACAAGGTTTGTTAAAAATCAATTTATTCTTTGTAGGGCACATGTTTTTTATCAATCAAATCTTACGTTATTAGCTGCTTGGAAGAATAATTAAAATCACATCAAACATAACAACTCAATTTCTATTTAAGCAGACTTGCAAACTTCAATTTAATATGAAAGTTTGAACACGAATTTTAGTGGTAATTTAAGTAACGTTCCTTGTTATTGGTGTAACATTAATTTTTAAGGCAGTGCTTACCTTCAATGAATATTTTTGAATAAATAAATATTAATTAATTAAGTACCAAATAAATATGTAATCTAGAACGTTATTTTATTTATATCCTATATAAAAATTTATAGAAAGTTACAGATGAATATTAGAAACATTTGATGAAAAATCAACTAATTTCTCACAGAACATGATTCTGTTGATCAAATATGACATCATCAGCTATTTCCGAATGCAACTGAGATTATATTAAATATATCAACACAGTTTCTATCTAAATAAATTCACAACACTTAATTTGGTAAGGAAGTTTGGAAATAACTTTTAACTGTAACCTAATTCAAATTTCCTTTGTGTATTAAGTTAGTGTTAATTGAGAAGGCAATTCATGCCTTCAAATAAATATTTTAAATATTTAAATATTAATTAATTAAATACTATATATGTAACATTATTTTATTTACATCCTGTATAAAAATTTATAGAAACCTACAATGTTATATAGGAAATAAGTAAAATATCACTATAGTGTATGTATTTATGTAATATTTTATTAATTAATATTAAATATTTAAAATATTCATTTGAAATCAAGGTTAATTAAAATGAGTTTGATTATAAGGTCTGCCTTATCAATTATGAGTAATCAAATATAACTAATGCTTTAGTTAAATTGTCATAAAATTTATGTTCAAACTTTAATATCAACATTGAGGGTATATTTATAAATTTGCTATGTTTTACGTGATCTCAATTGGTCTATCTAGTAGCTGATAAATATTAGGTTTGATTGAAGAACATGTCCTGCTAGAGGTGAGTTGATTTTTCACCAAATATTGTCATATATAAAATAGCAAGTCTTTATAAATTTCTATAGGATATTTAAATAGAATGTTATAGGTTGCATATATATATATAATTTTTCATCAAGTGATCTATGGACAAATCTTTCTTGTGTTAGTGTTAAAAAATAATTATTTTTTATTCACTTTTATTATAACTATTAAACAATTTTCTTTATTTGTGAATTTTACCAAATCACAATATTTATTTCTTTGTTAAAAACAAAATAGAATAATATAATAAAGGGTGATGATAATTAAAAGCATATATTTAGAGCCTTCTATTAAAGCATATGTTATATTAGACTCAAACATGGGTGTGAACATTATCTTAAACATAATTTTATAATTTACAAAGCATAATTTTTTAGGTCCAGGGTACATATTGTGCAATAAATGTCATTTTACAAAGTATAAAATTTGCCACTGCCATTTTTTTCCTGATGGTTTTGTTAAATATTCACAAAATGAAAAATGCTACGATAGTTAACCCACTAAAAGGTATTTTATTTACAGAGTCAATCCAGAGATATTAATACAACTGTGTTTTATGTATGTGAGTATATGAAGATAATCCTCATGAATTACAAACCTTAAAAAATACATATTTTGAAAAATTACAATTTTTGTGATCGCATGAAGGTTTGCGATGTTGGCATTTTAGTTATATTTTTTTTATTTTTTTATTTTTAAGTAAAATCTTTATTAACAAAAACAAAAAGTATATACACTTTTACAATTATTTATATATGCATGATAAGTTACAGATCTTCATTCTTATTTATATATAATTTTATAATCTTCTTCTTTAATTAAATAATATTTTCATGGAAGTAAAACTCTTCATACAGTAGTGCCACTCAGTGCAAGTCAGAGTAATCAATTGATGCAGGAACGTTTGTGCATAAAATTCTTATCTAGTTCCTATTTATTCAATATCCCCAGACTAGTTTCTAGCTTGTGGCTTTCATCAGTATGAAAAGTTTTGCCTCTGTGAAAACAGCTTGTGTAAGTATAAAGAATGGTGATCGTGTGATGTTTGTTAGTTTAAATAGTCCTTTATTCGATTTTTATATTATTTTCATAATTCACATAGAGATAGATCAATGCTTGACCAAAATTTTTTCATTATCTTTTTGGGGATGTATCTGATACAGATATTAAAGTATTTATTCCAATCATTGTCAAGTTTTTTTAACCATTTATATTTTTTATGATCAAAAATCATTTCACACTTTATTGTTCATATAGATTTTTGAGTATAAAGAAAAACAATGCATTATGTGGATTAAAGCTTTTAATATTGTTTGTTATTCCCCTTTTTAAATTTATGTATGATGCATGAAATACTTTTGATCTTGAAACTACACATTCTTCAAATAAGTGAAAGGTTTCCTCTTTCATCTTACAAAAAAAATACATGAAGACTTCAAATTCATAAACTTTTATTAATAGCAAACTATTCAAAATGTAAAGCAGAATTTGTTATATGATTGTGGAGCATATATTTTGTAAAAGTTCTTGATAATCTTAATCACCGATACTTCTGTCCAAGTGTACTGAACATTGTTTATTAGTTTTTAAATCATTGTATTTAATGTTAAACAAGCTACTTAAATTAAAATCATCCTGCAAGTCCTTATATGTTAGAAATACATCACCATAAATGGATTTTCTCTCTCTCTCACTTTTATTAATTTAGTTCTGGTGTTGATAGACTAAAACTTTGGTCTTGCATTAATATATGTTAATGCTTTTATATATGATGCATATAATTTTGGATCAATAAGATTGAAACCTCCTTGACTAATTGGTAATTGCAATACTGAAATTGATAATAAACATGAAGATTATCCCAAATATAGTTCTTTGTTATCTGATTCAATTCATTTGCTACTGTATTGAAAATACCCATGCATGCTGCATAATAACCTGGGATTTCTATACCAATGACATTAAAAATTCTTGTTATAATAAATGCATAAATCTTAACTAATGAGAAAAATTAAATTTTTCATTGATTTTATCAATTACCATTTTATTTAATTATTGATTTATACTTGCTTTTGACATATAAATTGAGATTCCTAAACACAATTATTGAGTTTCCAGGAATTCAGATGGTATTTTTCTACTTGTAATCTAGTTTCCAAGCTGCATATTTTTATGACTGTATATAGGATCCTGCTCTCTTTGAAAACTATTCAGAATAATTTGAATATTGTAAATATTCAAAAAATTATTACATCATAATAAAAGTTATTGCCACTATCTTCACACTTAAATGAGGTAGATAAAGATCTAACATCTGGTTTTTAATATTGTTGATCATCTGATCTATGTATTCTGCAAAGAAAAGAGCAGCTAATAATGGTCCTTGTGGTATTTTCTTTTCTACAGTAAAAAATTCTGAGTATCTCATATAGTTTTTAATGGAGATTCTATTGTTTTTAATATAGTTCTCTACTACTTGTATTAAGTATCTATGTTCTTATAACAATTGTTTTAAGGCATTAAATAAATATATCAAATTTACTAAATAAAAAGCTCATTTGAAGTCAATTTTTATTGCAAAATATTCTGCCAATTTTAATTCTCTGACATAAATGCTTATTGAATTTTCAAAACAGAATTCACTGATATTTTTCCTTTTATAGCATATTATGAAATTGATATGTTTTTATTTATCAACTGATGTAATCTTTTCAATAACAATTTTAGACTCAATATTTTCAATTGAAACATGTTATAGATCTTCTATGGTAGGTTTCTATTTAGCTCATTATATTAGTATACTAAAAATTCTTGTGTTAACATATGGCTATTCAAATTTTTCATAATATATCTCATTATAAAATGTCTACTTTGCTGGTATCATAGCATGATCTAAATGTTTACAAATATATGAAGGATTGCATCATTTGCAGAGTTATTTTCACCTTTAATTTATAATTAATCTTCTCTTGTATGTCTTCTTTAGTTATATAATCTTTATGCTCACCAGTAATAATGATTTCATATTTTTTTATTTTATTATCTGGTTTTTTATTATAATATTCAACAGATAAAAAATCTCTTGCGAGGAAGAATGGTATCAATTAAATTAGAATTATTAAGTATTTTAAGATATTCGTTAAAATCAGACTTATCTAATTATTATTTGTTTAAATTATTACACTATAAATTGAAGTGTTAGGTGGCATATATTGGATGATTTTTTTTCAGTAATCATTTAATTTTGTGAACATTTTCGAATTAATCCGATAAGAATTTCGATTTTTCAGCAAATTATTATTTAGCTCTGTGAAATTTATATGATTATTATTTTTGTCTAATTCTTTATTTTTATTCTTAATGACAGTGTTGTTAGTTGTATTGGCATCAAGTTGTTTCAGTAAATAATCTTTATTTTCTAGATATGAAATTTTGTCAGCTTCATTCTGTTTACTTGTAGTTTTTCTTTTAATCATATATATTACTTATAACACTTTTTCCATATACACTTTAATGCAACAATTTTTCTTAAAACTTCTTTATTTTCTTTACAGTTTCAACTGTCCAGCAGTTTTCATCAGAGCTCTATCTGCTTGTTCTTTTCCCATTAAAACTGTCAGGGTTTCTGAATTTTAATTGTTTTAATATGTCTGACAAGTTTTTAAGTTTCTTCTTAGGAGAAAATAATTTCAAGGTTGCTTAGTATTTTCCTTAAATATTGTTTATGTTTCAACTGTTTATTGTTTTCAGACATTGTAAAACTTTTATTTAGTCAGATTTATTACATTTAAATTTATGCTTCTAATGGAATTTTTTTCACTAGGTTTACTCACCTTATCTTCATGAATTCTTTTATTTTTTTTAATTTTATGCATTATCAATTCAATTAGAATAAATAAAAGATATTTACTGTCTAATTATCAAGTTGGAAAAGCTCATCCGTTTTAAGATAATGTTATAACCAATCATGCCTCAGCTGGTTAGAGCATTAAAGGTCCAGGTTTGATTCCTATACTAATACTGTCACTGGTCAAGCCAGAGATACCTGAAGAAGAGATCAGAATAATTCCATTATATACTAACATGTACACTATTTCTTACAGTTGAATGTAAATGGAAAATTTAAATAAAGTTTAATTTTTTTCTAAAGACATTAAATATTTAATATCAAATGATGGATATGGTTCAACATATAAATGCAACTGTATTATTTTATTGCATCATAACATTATCATTCTATGTTGATAATTTACTTGCATGCATTACCTTTCATAGTTGTTCATCAATGGTTTTCAAACAATAAGTGGATTAGTTATGTAATTTTGGTAGAATGGCTACCTAGCTTACCCAAAAAAGGCTTGTTTATTAGAGCAATTATTGGATATTATCCTTCAACATTGAAATACCCAGGATTGTAATAATTCATTTATTAGTCACAGTTGCTTTTTATACCATTCAAATAGAATGAATTATTGCTGTTGATACATATTGGTATTTGATGTAAATTTTAAAAAAAAGTCATATGATGATTTAAGTTTGACATTTATTGGTATTTATATTTTCTGAATTTAACCCCAGAAAGACAGAATAGCATATACATGACAGTTTATTGCAAATCTTACTCTCCTGCTTTAAGAATAGCATTCAGCTAAGTTATTCTTTTATATCATCTGAGAACACACTAATCTATTGGAGGAATATCGATATATACTTGTGATCTCTACCATAATAAAAAATATAAAAATTGTAATACTCAACATTCAACTGTTTTGTCTCTATATTACTCTTTTATAGATAGTATCTCAACTGCTTTCATTACATTTCTTTTAAAAGATTAAAAATTGATTTGTTTTGTTATTTTCTAATAATGAGCATATATTTCTAAGACAATTAAACCATTTATTCAAGGCTTTAATAGGTTTATAAATATAGATAGATAATAATCAAACTTTAGGCTATCAACAATCTCAACCTGTAGTCAAGGCAACTTCTTTTAACAATAAAATGGTTACCTTGACTACAGGTTGAGATTGTTGATAGCTTAAAGATTGTTATTTATGAGTATATGTTTGACAAGGTATTTATACAAAGTTGTGATGAGTTTTTATCTATTAGATATTTCAGTTCAATGTTGTGAAAATTTCCTCTTTTACTGTGTTCATTTTAAAATTCTTCAGCAAATTAGCATAAAATTAATTACAATTTTTAACAATTAAAACTTGCATTATTTTTTATCAATATGTGATCTAATAAACTCACGAAGAATTTATATTAATTTTACTATCATAATAAATTTATTTAAACTGGGATATGATCATATATGATGTGGGACTACTATCGGCTCTGTTTATAACCCAAAGTATAGAATTTCAATTTTTTATTTTATTTTAAGTAACTGAATTGAAGGCAAAAATATAAAATCCACATTATCTGGCAATTAATAGACTAGCGTGTAATGTCTTTTATTTCATTCTTTTTATCATATATGTTAAGGCATTTATGATCCTTTAAAATTTTTAAAATGCAATAAAATATAAAAATATCAATGCCTCTCAGAGCTAATACAATTTTGAAAATAACCTTCAATAATATTTTTTTTATAAACATGTTGATCTCAGGAATTTTGATATATTAAAATAACATGAAAATCAGTAACTTAATTTAACAAAAGCTGTTATGTGATATCATTAATCCATCCAAAAATTCATTGAATTAAGTCTTTTGGATGAAAATATGTTACAAAAAAAATTGTTTTATACATGTTTCTAAAATAAATGTGACTATTAATTGTAATAGTTTAAATGTAGATAAAATTTATGTGGAAGTTTCTGAAAACTACCAGTGAGTTTACAACTGATTCTAATTTTTTTTGTTTATTGACAGAGTTGTATTAGTTTATACATAGCTTGCTTGGGGCTTTTCAATAATTTCCACATAAATATCAAAATGAATATGACAAATAAAATTAGCTTTTGAATTGGGAACAGTAACAGAAAACCAGCTATTTCTTAGTGATAAAAGAATATTAATTGGAAAGCTAAAATGTTGTATCTACTGATACTATTGTTAATAAATTTGATAGATATGAGCACAATATTCTTTCCAGTTTCTATTCATGATTTTTTTGCAAAGAACAAAAAGAAGACAAATAGTTTATAATATCATGTTACATAAAACATGATTTCTAGACAAAATAGAACAAAAGAGATACTAGACATTTTTTTAATTCCACTAAATGTATGACACACTTTCTTGAAATTGACCAAAGGATATACTAAAGATAAACTATCTTATCATTTTAAATTTTGCCTGTTGATAATTTCTATTACAATCAAATTTTGCGAACTGCCATAATTTTATTTTTCTTGTTTTGGTTATAAATTTAATCTGTTGTTTCTATGGCATGATTGACTATTTGAACCTGGCCTATCCCTGATACATGGATGAACAATATTTGAATAATATGAATAATTGTTTATTTATTCTACTCATAAAGATAATAATTTATTAAATCACTTGCTAATATCAAACAATATTCTAAAATTCATGTATTATTTCATGTTAAAGAGAAGTAAAACATGCAATATCTTGCTTTAGATAATGTCAACTATTACAAATAAATTCCTAGTGCATGATGGTAAGAGAGATGCTAATAAAATAATGCACTTAGTAATCTAAAGGAACAATTATTAGATTCATACAAATATAGGTCAATTTCTAAATGATTATTGCATTTTAACATCTAAGTGATAGGTCAAGAATACTGTTGTCTTTCCCTTGACCATATTACCATTCATGTAGAGTCTGTCATATAACACCTATGTTTTTTTTATTAGTAATATGATCATTTTATTTCTTAAACTTATTGGATATTTTTCTCAGAATGTATAAAATCAAATTGAATCATGTATCGAATAATCTTGTAGTTGATTCACAGAAATAAAATTAAGCTATTATTATCTACATTAAATTATAAGAATCTCTTTTTTTGTAAAAATTTATTATGACTGGTCTTTAACTTATCATGATTTAATATTAAAATTATAATTTGAACCAATAACAATGAAATAAACAAAAGCACAAAAGTATATACAGTCTTATTCTTATAATTCAGCACTATTAGATAGTTTGGAGGCTATGAAGATATATATTTTATTTGCCTAAAATCAACACAGGATTGTAGTAAATCCAGTGTTTTTATGAAAATAGGCAAAGATTATTATTTAAATTCATTACTTTTGTTTTTTTTCTCACCTTATCTGAATACCAATTTTTATTATTTCTATTTGAGGAACTAAATCTCATGGAATTATATATAAAACAAAATAACCTTGTCAATACTTATTACAATGCAAGGAAATAAAAAAATATATAGAAAACATGTTGGGATTATGTAAGAGTATCATGTAAACAACAATTAAAAATGCAGTTAAACAATACCCATCTTCATCAGCACTCTCATTCTATACTATAGATTCAGGTCATAAAATTGATTTTTCTAGTACCAGGATCATATCCAGATGTAATAATCTCTATAAGTGCAAAATTAGAGAAGCCATTGAGATACTTAAAAGGCCAGATTGTATCAATAAGCGAAATAATACATGAAAACTTCCTTCTATTTGGAAATATTTTTTTAAAAAACATTCTTAATTTAACATTTTTGCTATTGGTGGACCTTTAATGTTTTTTTTCAAATCAGTGATTATAGTGCCTCTACAACCATCTTTCTACGATTTATCACCCAGTTGATGACTTGTGTGATCAAGTCAAAATGTAGGTATATCAATATTTAAAATTTTTAACATGGATGAATCCACAAAATATATCTTTTATATATACAACCCATGAAAATCTTCATATCAACATATATGTACATATTGTAATGTCTATGAAAATCTACTAATTATATATATATGAAATAAAATGATAATTGAAATAATCTTGTAAAATAGGCCATATTATTGTAATTGGAAATAACAAACACTCTATAATATGGTCACAAATCTAATTTTCTGAAATATTAAGCATCGTCTATAAATTTTTTATGAAAATATTTGTTAGATATTCTGTATAAAAGTCAAATTTTAAATTGTAAACTATTATAATATAGATTTTAGAGAAATCCACTTCACCAGCCATAACAAGCTTTCAATGTTCAACTACATACAAATTAAGTTAGGATTACATATTTTTTATATTAAGATTTTATTTATAATGTCTAAGATGAAACACAAAATTATTTATAATGGTTGCTTTTGGTAGTCAATAATCATACACATAATTATATTGTAGGCAACAAAAGTTTTTAATCATATTTTTATATAATTACTATGTTATAATACTTGATTACAATACTATCTATATACCTTTATAGTTGCTAGACAAATTATAAAGATAATAAGAATTAATTTAAAATTATTTTTATCAATAATTGCATAATGTAAAAACCAACCAAGCTCATTGCAAGGCATATTTATTTCAAGGACAACACCTCTCATAAGCTGCTTGGGAATGAAAACAATTTCTATACCAATATAGAGAATATATTCTAATATTATATTTTAATATTATATGACAAAATCTACTTAAAACACAACTAGGGCTTTGTAGAAGAAGAATAACATTTTAAAAAAAAATATATTTAATTTGGATAAATAAGTAAAAAATCAATTTAACTTTATTGATAAATCATGAATAAATTTTATACTTATTTTAATAAATTCTAATATTAACATTTTATTATTATTTCAAGGTTAGGAATTAATTTCCACAATCTAATAAAAATGACTTTATGAATTAGATCTGCTTTTGATATTTTTATGATTTGAAACATGTTGTCATTTAGTAATATGGTTATGAAATTTATTCATGTTTTATTAATAAAGTTTGCTTGAAATTTACTATGTTATGTAAGTATAATCATTGTATCAGCATATTTTTGATATCAGTCTTTGGCAGCTGTTGAAAAAATGTTTGTGAAGTATATATATATTATGCAAAGTGATTGGACATTTTTTAACAACATGTAATAATTGCAATAATAATTTAATGCTAAGTCTGATTATAATTTAGCTAAAATCTATAATCAGGTAGTGTTGCAGCTTTATTCATTTGATTTCTAGTCTAGTCTTTAGCATTTTAATACTATTATTTTGATGTTAAGGTAGAATTTAAAGTTCTAATAAAAATGAGTTTATGAATTAGCCCTGAAATAGATGATTAGCCAGATTAAAATATGATATAATTCAATTAATTTCTACAACATTTATTTACATTTTATAAACAAAGTTTGGTTTATTACAATAAGCAGTTTAATGACAGTTTTGTATAAAAAGTGGCTTGCTTCAGGTCAGTTAATGACAGAAATTGCCTTGAAACATTTGTGTTCTGCAGTGTAGTTGGTAATTATGTTATGCAGTGAGTTCTGATTTGTATATATAATGACCAGAAACAATGGAATGGATGGTTTTGCTGCTTGAATGGTACATGTTTAATGCAGTTTTGAACATTTAAATGGTGGTTATTAGGTGGTTTTGAAAATAAGATGGATTGCATTACATATAATGGCTAAATTAAAAATTATAAACTATTAAAATGTAAGATTTATGAAGCTAGTTTAAAAAAATCCTTTGTCAAATATATGAAGTTCTCAATCATTAATTTAAATTTCTTATTAACAATACTTCATCAAGTTTTTTAATGTATTAAACTGCATAAATGCTTATGTTATATGCATAATTAATTCAATTTATGAAGTTTATATAAAATTATTTTAATTAAATTCTAATTGATAAGAATGTATTCATACACTTGTTTGTTAATTATGTAAAAGTTAACACACAATTATGGTAAACTGCACATGTCACTATTATTCAAATAAAGAAAATAATATATACATAAAACAAAAATATTTATGCTCATTACAAGGTTGATAAAATAAATTGAATACATTTATATTGTAGTATATTAGAATACATTTTAGAAAATATGACATTAATGACCATGTGTAGTTCATTTTTAATAGTTTCAATTAAAGTAAATAAATTCTGTTTAATATAAATAAGACTGACATCTATTTTTATTTGTGGTTAGTAATATTTGAGATCTTTATACACTTGAAACTGGCCCTGTAAACCTTGTATTGTAATAGTTTACAATTCATAATTTGGATTTCATATATGATTATCTGTTATCTTATTTTCAAGATAAGCTGATAGAAGATGCTTAAAAGTTCTAATTTATAATATTCTAACTAACTTTCACATACTTAGTAAAATTATTGGTTATTTTAATCGTTTTTTAAAATTAATATTGGTATAGTAAATTTAGTACATAGTTTTTGTTTTTGTATACATTTAATAACAAATAAGGGCCATTAAATATGTATCATTGAGAATATATTTTATACAAAAACTATAACATTGGAAAAATGGTCACTTTTATGTGATAAATCTCATTATTTCAAATTGGATGTAGGCTTGAATAATAGTTCAAGACACCCATCATTAATATAATTATTTCTTCCTTTTTAAATGTCAATGATTGAATTACCTTCTGTATAACAATGAATAGCTAGATAAAAATGACTCTTTTTTAAATTTAACTAACAAAATGAGTTGCTTACAAGTTGTTAAAATGATACTCATAGAATTTAAAATATGAATTAATATTATCATAATATGATATTATATGTTTATGCAAATAATTGATGGCAGCACCATTGAATGAAAGAGCAAGAAAATGAAGTTATTTGCATAATCCTGTTCACATTGCCTTTATACAAGATGGAAAATATTCTTATGCTTATTGCACTTAAATAACATTAATTATCTTTTGATAAGTGCAATTACTGTAATCAATTCAATCTTTATATAATTAGATAATCTGAGACTAACTTAAAAATTATCCAAGTCAAGTTTTTGAGAGCCCTGAAAATGGTATAGCATTATTCAGTATATTGATAGTTTGGTGAAAATTTGCATTCAATTTTCTGAAAATAATGATGAATGGATAGATCTAAGTGGATAATATCAAATACTTCTTTAGTAAAAGCATGGTTAAATATAAGCAATTTTATTCATTAAATTCTATTATAAAATATGTGACCCATTTATCAATATTGTTAATAGCCTAATGTTTTTTTTTTAATTTAACAGCAAATCTCCAGAATATATATATATATATACAATATGAGTTTTTAATATAAACTTGTAGTTATGATTGTGGTATTACACTATCAAACGAAATACTTGAGAACAAAGTGAAATACCTTTAAATTTATTTCTCTATAAGTTCATGAATGGCACACTAATTGAAACTATTTAGTTATATTTTTGTGATTACTATTCCTTAACTCCCTCAACTGTTGTTTTATACATGTAAGTTTGATATTGAATGTGTTAATATTTTTTATGAAGAGAGAAACTCCAATAAAAGAAAAAAGGATATAATTTTAAGAAATAGAAATAAAATGAATATAATTAATAGACAAGCTGCTAACATTAAAATTCATTATTTGTGGGATTTGAGTTGATGGTCTTTGCATCTGTTTTGTTTTTGAATTTAATGGTAGTTGAGGAGGTTTAAGGAATTAACTGAAAGTATGTTTGTGGATTGAAAGACTATATATAATAGTTAATTACTATTATATTTATTATTTTTATTGTTATATATATATATAAAAGAAATATCCATTTTGAAAACTATTACAGCAAATATATAATGTAACAATAATTGAACATTTTCCAATATTGATCAATAAATAAAAATCTAATTATTTTTATGTGAAGAGTAAATAATAACAATATAATTAATTGCAACAAAGTATTTTCAATTATTTTGAAATCATGTTCAACTGAAGTCACATAAACAAAAAAAAACAACAGATATTATATTTTCATGAATAACTTTTTATTTTATATACATAAAGGAAGTCATGGTTCTGTTATCTGTCATGCATCAGAAAGGGAGTTTGAATTCAATCTTGGTATGTTTTTCAAAGTATTTTTATGTTTTAATAAGTTTAAATTTTTTTCTCTGGTAGATGATTCATAGTCAATTCAATTAGTTATCAAAATTGATTAGTAAGTAGTCATCTAGACATTTTTATCTAAAAACCAAAACAATGATGGAAGCCATTGCAAATATTTATTATTTAGAATTTATAAATCCTGATGAATAATAATTTCTCTATGACAGTTTTTTTTGTAAGGTAGTTGTAGATGTCTTTGCTCTGCAGTAGATTCTTTATAATCAATTTTTTCTATTATTCACTATATAATAATATTAAATATAATTAAGTCATGCCATATATATATATATATATATACACTCTTTTAAACTATAATATTAAATATAATTAAGTCATGCCATATATATATATATATATATACACTCTTTTAAACTATAATGCTTGATAATAAAAAAATCAACCAATCTCTTCTGGATATATGTTTTTGTCATAGTTAATGTTCATTAAATGTTTAATTTGATTAAAGTTTAAATATAAATTTAGCAGTAATTTAACTAGAGTCTCTTTTGCATCATCCCAATGTTAGTAGGCAAGATAGACCAACTTTTTAATTACGCTCATCAAATAAATATGTCAATAATTAATTAAACCTCATATAAATATGTAACGATATTCAGTCACATTAATTCAACTTACTTTTTTATAAATTTCTTACAGTCTGTCAACTGGCAATATTTGATAAATAAAAATCAATTTTGGATGGACATATTTTTGCTACAACTAACTTCTAATAGTATTTGTTAATTTGGTTGATTTTTTAATCAATCATTGCTGCTGGAAACATCTCAAAATTTTTTATAGATGATATAAATTAAATTATTATTTAATACTGTTATATACTTATGTATATTAATATACTAGCCATATGTATAATATAAAAGTAATGAAACCATTTTGATGATTCTTGAAAAGTTTGAAAATATATTTTACTTTACATTAAATGTTTAATTAGTTTATTTATATATTATTTTGTTTAGAGAGGTTCATTATTTCTTACATATATATAGATTAAGTACCTTATATTAATGTGGCTAAAGGATTTGTTTAAATTAATTTTATGCTTTATTCTCCATCACAGTGATGTGATGTGATGTACTGTAGTTACTCCTTAAAGGAAGTCAAGAATTCCTCAGCAATTATACCAAGAAAAACTTGTTAGCTACTTAATTTTACATTCCCCAGTCTAATTTTTTCCATATTCTGCTCCATCCCATTTCCACAACATAATCTTTGTCAACTCTACAGCCTTTATATCTAAATCCCCCTTATCTTTTTCCAAACCCAGCATAAAAAACAATAATCTACTTTCTGTATAATCACTTTTTTCATATTTATTTTTCCATAACTTCATTATATGTGCCCTTTCTATTTTCAAGCATTTACATTCAATTAACAAATGCCTAATATTTTCTCTTCCTTCCTTACATAATTTACAAAATAAATCACCCATATTTTTCCCTTTACATTTATATTCTCTTGTTGCTAAAGATCCTGTTCGAGCCTTAAACAATAAACTACTTTCCTTACTATTATCATAAATTAACTCACATCTAATATTCTGTTTATTTCTATATATATTTAAACTCTTTTTACTCTCTGTACTAGTTCTCCATCTCTCTAACTTCCTACTCTTTATTAGTAAATCTATTCTTTTATTCCATTCCTTACCACTATAACACTCAACAATCCTCCTAACACAATCATCCCATCTTTTATACAAATACAGAGATATAAATTCTTTATCCAAATCTTTTGCATACCGTATTACCTTTCTCATCCATCTTGTTACCTGCCCTTTACTCATAACCCAATTAAATACTATTTTAGCTATTCGTTTATTATCCATAAACTGCAATCTACCAAACATTTTCATTTTATTTTTTGCATCTCTCATATCAAAATTTGACCATCCCATTTCTCATTGAATTGCCTCCCTTGCTGTCCATACATCTGCATCCAATGCATGTCTTCCTACTTCTCTTTGAATTTTTCTAAGTAATTTAATATCCCATTACTAACATATAATGCATCATTACCATATGTTAACCCTGCTACTGCAACTCCTTTCCATATAATTCTAGTTACATCGTATTTATTATATGAAAATACTGTTAATTTCTTTATCAATGCCTTTCTTTTCTTTGCTTCATTTATCAATTTTTTCTCCATTCATCCAAATAATTTTTCTGATTACTTAAAATAATTTCCAAATAACTATATCTATTCACCACACTTAACTTAAGGTCCCCCAACAAATATTTTACATCTTCTCTTTCCTCAGTATTAACCATCATTATATTTGATTTTTCTTCACTAAATTTAATCCCCATCTCTTTACCAACACTTGCACATGTTCTCAACATAACTTCTGTATCTTCTCTTCTTTCTGCACACAAAAATATATCATCTGCAAAAAAAAAGACCTGACAAAATATATACTCCCTTACTACCTATTAACAGTATCTCTATCCCTATTCCTAATCTTTCTATTGCTCTTTCCATTTCATTCAAATATAATACAAACAAAATAGGTGACAAAGGATATCCTTGCCTTAGTCCCACCCCATTTATAACTTTAACTGATTCTATATTCCCTAATTGATATATATATATATATATATAATAATTATTTTTTATATAATTTCTTTATAATATCTACTAAAGCTCCATCCATTCCCAAATTTACTAAACTTATCCGTAATCTATTTCTATTTACTCTATCATATGCCTTCTCTATATCTATAAAACTCATATATAACTGTTTACCTAGATTCCTACTCATATCCATAAGTTGTGTAACTACAAATAAACTATCTCCTATACACCTCTCTAATCTAAAACCTCCTTGCATTTCCCTCACTACATTATTCCCTTCCATCCATTTTACAACTCTTCTAGCCACCATATATGAAAAAGCCTTATATAAAACTGATGTCACCACTATCAGTCTATAATTATTTAACTTTCTATGATCCTTACTCTTTTATTTAAATAATAATCTTACTCTTGTATTACTCCATCTACTTGGGAAAATTCTATTCTGTGCCATCTTATTAAAACAATATAATAACTTTACTTTTGCCCTATATCCTAATTTCATTACCAACTCTGCTGCCCATCCATATAAACCTCTTGCCTTTCCACTTTTCAATTTCTTCTCTACCTCATTAAATTCATTTTCTGAAAACCTAATATTCCTATTACTATATACTTTCATGTTTTCTATCACTCTATCCTACACATCTAACATCTTTTCTATATTCATTACATATCTATTTAAGATTCTCTCTAAATCTTCTCTAGAGCTACACTATATTCCCTCATCATCTAGTAATACTATCTCTCTCTCCCCTACATTTCTCCTTTTAATATAATTTCAAAATTTTTTATTCCCATCTCTTCCACTTTTATTAATATCCTCCAACAATTTATTATTCAATTTCATCCTCTCTCTATAATTATCTATTTTAGCCAACTTCTTCTTTTCTAAGTACTTTTCCCATTTAGCATCAATATCTTTTTCACTTTTCTAGTTCTTAATAGGACACTTATATTTTCTACATACTTTTTTCCTCTCTTTTACACTTTTACTCATTTTCATTTTTATTAGTTTTACTCTTCTGAATATTCTCACCTAAAACCCTATTTGCCACTTTTTCTACTTCTTTACACCAGTCCTTATACTCATCCCTAACCCACTCTTCCATGATTTCTTCAACTTGTATTTTATACTCTCCCAACTTAATTTTATCATTCACTCTCCATCCACATCTTTTACTATTATTTCTACTTTTATTTCTATTCTCCATCACATTACTAACCATTTCAATTACGATAATTTGTTGCAAAAGCTTCCTCTATAGATGAAAGATGGATTCTATCTTTTATCCTGATCTAGAATTTTTAACTAAATAAAGAATGATAACATATGATTATAACAGATTGATATTTTTATTTGCCTAGAATGAAGAAAGATAAATTGATTGATGGTAGATTACTAAATAAATTGTAATTATGTTTAATTTGTAAAAATAAATGATAACATATATACAAACAATGAAGGTTTTTATGATATAGTTTTTAATAACCTACCTACTTTATCTACAATCTAGGATTTGAATCTGGCTGAAAGTTGAAACTTTATTCAGATTTCAAGCTAACTTTAGATTTTTTCAATATAATTGCAATCCAGGTCAATCCAATTATTGATAGATAAATAGATATCTAATTGCTTTGTAATTACAAAATGAAACATGAGTGAAAAGCTTCAAGCCATCACCATCTAGAATATGCTTATCTTGATGAGGATTATCTTTTGCTTCACTTCATCTCTGTTCACATATTCTGGAAAGACTTTCCTATAGTGGCCTCTTAAATATAACAATTTTATAATAAAGGTAAACTAATACAAAATTCAAAACTTGTTGTATTTTTTTAAAAATACACCAATTTTTTCTTGATAAATTATTAGAATACACCAATAAAATTCAAACCTTTGATTTAAATTATACATAATATATAATTTAAAATCACATAATATTCCAGTTATGTGATACTGTTGAAATGTATCTTTTATTCAAAATTGTATCTATAACTAACACTATTTATTTTTATAGTTACTTTTTCCATACTACTTGATTTTGATGTCAGTAACAGTTTTAGATATATAGGAATTAATTTGTGTCATAAATTAGACCAGTAAAATATTTTTTAAATCTTTTCCTTTCAAATTAAAAATGCATTTACACATTCCCATAATATATAAGTTGTCTTACAAGTAAATGCATGATTTTTTAAGAAATAAATATTTTATTGAATATGACTGTCTTCAAGTAATA
Source organism: Epiperipatus broadwayi (assembly GCA_028023455.1). NCBI lineage: Eukaryota > Metazoa > Onychophora > Udeonychophora > Euonychophora > Peripatidae > Epiperipatus > Epiperipatus broadwayi. Next base: position 1,842,140 of record JAQFVV010006401.1, read on the forward strand.
AATATTTAAACAAATATATTAATCCAGTCATGTTGTTGGAAAATCTATAAAAGTGATCTATGCTTAATCTCTCTTCTTAACATATTAAAATTGTAATTATATTACATTAAATCAATTCTCAGTTCCTGCAAATTATGTTGACTTTCTTGCTATCAGTGAAAGTTATGTAATATTTTAGTAGCATAATTTAGACTATTGGGGAAATTGTTTTACAATTTGAACTAAAAATAACCATATATTACTTAACTGAGAAGTATCAGATATTATCAGATTTAGATGTATGCAATGTACATGAAAAAGTTCTGACTTTGCTCAGAAATTGCTCTATTCCTTGAAAAAACTTTTAACTTTACATGAGATATAAACTTCAATTTTAATTATGGCACAAAATCAGTTTAACCTTTACTTTACATACAATTGATTTGGTATTTTTGATTTTCCTTTTTATATGTAAAATATATATCTGCATAGTTGCTCAGGTAGTCATGTAATGTTGAGAATCTTGAGCAGCATGTTACAACTCCGTCAACAAAAATTGAAATGTTTTTTCACTTTAGTCATTTATAATTGAACCAGAAAACATTAGCACTTTATTGTCACCACAACACTAACCATTTATAGTTATTTTTTATTAGAATTGCATAATGTTTTTATTATTTGATTTTAATTTTTGCATTGCTTTAAAAACCTTTAACCAAGCTAATATCAGTTTGTTGAATGCTACTTTATAAACACGTATAAATTAAGGTTTTGTGGTCAATCACTTTTTATTTACTTATATGCAATGCTTCATTTATAGTTGAATTTTATATTAAAATGGATAAAATAATTAAAATTGAATAATTAATTTATTTGATAAAATAACAAAAGTTAAAACATTATTGATATTTTCCTCCAATATCAGCAATAATAATGGATCTTTAAGAGTAAATTATCATTATGAGGTCAATGATTTAAAGTGTGTCTTGAAAATATTGAGATAAGATTGACAAAGTATCACAAAATACTAATGAAAATTTTGGTTTCTTTAACACTATAATAAATAAAAAAACACATCTCTAAGTTTGATGAGTTTTTAAATAGCTTAGGCTGATTGGATATTTTTAAATTGAAAACAAGATTCAGTAACCAAGAGTAAAATTATTTTTCTTTGTATTAGGAAATTCAAGTCTTGAAGAAAGCTAATAGTTGAACCAATGTAAGAAAAAATACGCTAACTATAATGAAATAGTTCAAATGAGCTCAAAAAACTCTTTTAATTAGAATATACATAATACTTTGTAATGAGTTTAATCAATCCTCAATTCAAGCTATCTGCAATGACAAAAATACAAAGAAATAAAGCCATTTAATAAAAGCAGTACATTCAGTTTTTGTCATGAAGAATATTAAATGTCAATTATTTATAAGGAAATCAAAATTTAAAAAATGTTTGTAAAAGTCATTTTTTCTCTGAAAGATAATATTTTGTCAGAACATGACAATCTATTTCAGATTGAAGATTGCTCCAACTTTAATTTAGGTTCTGCAATTCAATTTTTTTTCATTTTTGTTAGTTTAAAAAGCTTTCTTATTTTATCCAACTATATCACACATGGTCACCTTTTACATATTTTACAAACTGTTTGAATCTAGATTAATACTACATATTGTCATTTATTTTACCAACAGATTATTCTTGGAATATCATTGGCATATAGTATGGGTGTATAGATAGTTAGTAACTGATTATCTTGAACTAAATTGAACAAACTCAAAGAAAATGTTAACAATGACTAACAATTATGCATTTCAATAGAATAAGGTAGTAAAAAAATATTTGTCAGAGACTTTAAAGAACTGGATAAGAAAAAAAACTGTTTTGACACAAACTAATCCCAATTATTGTGTTTATAATAAAAAAATATGTGCATATACTACTTGAATTTAATAGGAAAATCTAACAAAAGAAAACATCAGCAGTAGGTAATGTAAATAAGATGGAGCAGTAATTCACACCTACCCCAGCTAATTCTTGAAATATTTTGTTTAAGCCTGAGAATGATTGTTTTATAAACTATAATAACTATTAGTGAAATAACTAACGCCAATCATTATGATTCTAGTTGGTTAAGAGGTACAATGTTTGTGACTCAGGCTTATAATATTCCAGTTTAATACTAGAGGACATATAGGTTTCCAATAAGTAGAAGTTTCCATTTTCTGAAATTAGGTTAATTTACCAAACCAAAAGATAAGACAATCTTGTTCACAAATAGTTCCTATTGAAAACATCTATGATCAACTAAAGCCACATACCGAAGATAATCACATCAAAGCATTGTATTAATTTCTCATTACCATAACAAACCTATTCAAATTAATTCATAACTCAATCACCTAATATAATTTATCAACTAGATAAGAACCTAAAGACAAATTGTCTCATTGAAAATCTTTTAGTTTTATACAACTATATTAATAATAATTTTCACATGTCATTTGATATTTTGATTGATAATAAATGTGGTGGTCAGAAAATTTAGAATATCTCATAATAATGCTTTGAAAACAAATGTCATTTCAGAATAAAATATATTGCTCCCATTTTGACCCATTATTTATTATGAGAACAATTGCAATTAACTCTAATTCTAAATATATGTATATAAATAATCTAATAAAAACAATTTATCATAAATATTAATGATATTATATATTTTTACTTTCGTTAACAATTATTATACATATAAAAATAATTAAATTTTAACTGATTCTTTCTTGTATATTAAGTATACCCCTTTTTTAATTTTCTACTCATTTTACCTTTAAAATAAGTAAAGGTTTTATTTTTTAGTTCTATTATTATTCACTAGGTGGGGCATTTTCAGCAAATATTTCTATCTATTGATCGTGTATTAATGCATTTCTTAAAATAAATAAAAGCTAATGCTTATACGTACATATTTCCAATCATACTTTATTAATATTTTTTTTCGCTTGAAATAAATAATTTAAATTTTATAAAACGAAAATATATCAATTATTTTTAAATTTTTAATTGTAAATTTGATTAATTTTATTAAATCTAACATTCAATAGGCTCGCGGTTTATCTCCCAACTGTAAATTTTTGTTTTTTATCTAAAGGCCTGATTTTATTTTATTTTAATGCAATACGAGTAAAATGTAGGACTTTAAAGTTGAAAGTGATGGATTTATTTTCTAATTGCCTCGACTCCATTCCAGTTCTCTGCTATTAGGATTATTTCTCTATCTGCTGAGAGTGTGATGTCTGAGTGTAAAAAAAAGATCATTTTAACCTGTCACAATAATAAAAATTGTAGGATTAATCCCAAATTCTCAGGTGTATTTATTTATTTATAAATCCCAAAGAGGATTTATTTCTCTTTTTATTAACAGGGTGCAAAGAAAAAAAAAGTAAGCATTCAAAATTAAATACATATATATATAACCATTAGAAACCAATCAACACTTAGACAAACCCAATATAGATAACAATCAACAATCTCAAACTGTTGTCAAGGCAACCTCCTTTTAACAGTAAATGTGGAATTCCTTATATATATATGTATTTGTTTAAGATTTTTGCTCAGAGAACGTTATAAGTTACTGTGAAATAAAGTACATGTACTTTAGAAAAGTAAAACTATTAGCTTATCTGTGCAATAGTTGATATTGTCTGGCAGAATCTTGAAACATTTGATTCTTTAATTTTGTATGTGAGATTAGACCAAGAACTTTAAACAGTGATTAACATTTACACTGTATATTTTGAAATACTGAAATTGAGATATCACCTCTCTTTGTCACAGAATAGCCAATAATTTATATGTGAAGAATGATGATAAAAATTTCTAACTGTGATTGTGTAGGCATTAGTGATTAGCAATTTATCAGCTACTTCATTTAAAAATGAAATTCTATTTATATAGTTTTAAAGAGCCTCTTGGAAAGTTGTTATTGCTTCTACAGATAGGTCTCTGACTCTGGTATTCATGTCTAATCTTAGATAAACCTTGGAAATATTTTAGTTAAGATTTAGGATAACAATTATTCAGTCACTAGCCAATTCAAATAGCAATATGACATTGATCATAATATCTTCTATTATTAACTACAAACTAAAAGTCCTAGATTAATCTGGTTAAATAAAATGGCTATCTATACATGGACAGTAAAATGAAAAGAAAAAGTTATATAATATAATCTTCACTATTAATAAGAGAAAAAGATATTGACTACATAATTTACTTCTATCTTTCTTTTAATGTATAAATAGTTTATAAATGTATAAGAAAAAACAATTTAATTCAAAGAAATAAAATTATTGTTAAGTATATATCATATGGATTTTAATGACCAGATATATATTCAGTATGTGTGATGAAAGCAATTAAAACAATTATTGAATGAATTAACTGTCCTATGGGGTTGAATATAATGATGAGTAGAGAATTCTAGAACTCAACGTTAATAGATTTTAGCTCCATTTTTGTTGCTTTCAGTGTGTGATCTTTGTATGTGCCATCAAGCTATAAATCATTCAATTATTTTTGTATTTTTAATGACTTAACTAATAAATAACAAATCAACTAATGTAAATAAATAGAGTATATGCTATTTTTTTAAATTAGTTAAAATTATTTAATTTCACTCAAATAAAGTAATGACATTTGTGTAATATATGTGCCTAAGAAATGATCTCAAAGAAAGTACCTGATTAATTATATGTTGACACTCCATTGTTTAACTTTGTTTTAAACAGCATGAAAGAAGTGTATACTTGTATATCAGTTTATTGCTCATTGTGAACATATTCTTATAAAATACTAATAAATAATACATTCTGAGTTTATTAAAAAGAATTTAAAAAATGAGCTATGTCTCAGAAATATGAGCATTTGTTTTTAGAAATTAAAAAAACACACTTGGAAATTAGGATTTGTTCATGGTGATTATCTTTTTCAAATAAAATCCCTTTTAGGATGGTTATTACAATGAATTTAGTATTCAACATAAAAAAATGCTAAAAAATTATCAAAGAATCAAATATTTATTTAAATTTCAATCCAAAAACTAAAATGTATTTTATAAAAATATCAAAAAAAAAAAGTTATATGTTTATGATTATAATTTATGTAACACTCTACCATGCAAATATTTATTTTACATTTTCGCATCCACATAAAAATGGAAAAAAAATCAGGTTCACATTGAAAAAATAATATTTACTTTAAATGCAAAATAATAAACAATAAGTATTTATATATTGATAATAATAGCTTAAACGTAAATGAAATTGAACAGGAAGTTACAGCAAATATCCAATGAGCTATATATAAATTAATATAAATTCTGTCAATAGACAAAATATTTAGCGTTCAATTTTTTGATGTATTACAATACAGAATGCAAATTCTATATATCATTATTCAGGGATTGTTAAAAATGAAGTGTGGCCTTTACCCTTTGATTGTTTATAGAGACTACAGAATGACTTGCAATTGTACTGAAACCATACATTAATATATAGCATTAACAGTCGGTAATGCTTAAAAATGATTCAAGCTAAAGCACAGGTGTTTTATTTCTGTACTTTTTCATTTATTAATAGGTTTGTATTCTTTATATATAGCTCACTAGGAGTTTGGAGTAACTTTGTCTTTAATGGGATGGTCATGTTTTTTACATGAGAGATGCAAAAAGCAAAATGAAAATGTTTGGTAGATTACAGTTAATGGATAATAAAAGAATAGCCAAAATAGTATTTAATTGGGTTATGAGTAAAGGACAAGCAACAGGATGGGTGAGAAAGGTAGTATGGTAAGCAGGAGATTTAGATAAAGAATTTATGTCAGTATACTTATATAAATGGTGGGGTGATTGTGTTAGGAGATTGTTGAGTGTTATAGTGTTAAGGAATAGGATAGAAGAATAGATGCATTAATAAAGAATAGGGAGTTGGAAAACTAGTATGGGAAGTGAAAAGTGTTTAAATATATATAGAAGTAAACAGAATATTGAGTGTGAACTAATTTATGATAATAGCAAGGAAAGTAGTTACTGTTTAAGGCTCAAACAGGATCTTTAGCACCAAAGGAATATACACATAAATGGAAAACTGTGGGTGATTTAGAATGCAAGTTGTGTAAAGAAGGCATAGAAAATATTAGACATCTGTTAATTGAATGTAAATGCTTGAAAGCAGATGGGTACAAATAATGAAGTTGTGGAAGAATAAATATAAACAAAGTAATTATACAAAAATTGTTTTATTGGTGTTTATGCTGGGTTTGGGAAGATATGGGGGATTTATATGTAAAGGCTATGGAGTTGATAAAGATTATGTTGTGGAAATAGGATGGAGCAGGATAAGAAAGAATTTGGTAAAACTTAGGGTGGGAATGGAAAGGGAAAGTAAAGTGGCTAACAGGTTTCTCTGGGCATGGTGGCTGAGAGATTACTAATGCTGTATAAGGAGAAGTCATAGTGCATCACATCACATCAACATCAATACCATGCTGTGATGACATGGCTGATATGTTCTGCAAGATAAGTTAAAGTTTATATATATTTTTTGAATATCCTCTGGAAAAATTTTGTTGCTATAAATTTTTTTTGCTTAGTGTGTGGAGATGAAAAAAATAAAGTGAAGAGAGGTAGATTTAATTAGATTTGGAAATATTAGTAATATTATTGCTAATGTTTGGAAAGAGATTCATTATGATATTTTAAATATAAAAGGAAAAACATAATTTTGTTGTGTGTTTATTCCAAGGAGTCTTTAAAACTAAGTTGTACATAATATTAATTGGTTTTTTGTAGGTTTGCTACTAAATAATTTTTCAATTAAGAAAGAGAGTGATTTATTTGAGAAAAAAGATGACGTTTGGGTCTAAATTTAGGAAGTATGTGCTTATTGATCACCATTAAAAAAAATTTTTTCTCCTTTTATGTAAAAAAGTTTGAAAATTAGTAGAAAAACCATAAATTTAAATATAGAGTAGGGAACTTGAAAAATAAGGAATATAAAGTGCATTTATATCCCACAAAAATATATAATGGTCAGAAGGAAATGAAACATGCTATTGTGAAGTGTACCATGTATGATAAGGTTTGAAATACTTTAATAAGACTTGAAATGATGTAACAGGTGTATGGTTATGTAGATCATGTGTAAATGTGATAAAAGAGGTAAAAATGGTTTCTAATTGCATATAGTTTAAAGAGAAAGTGAGAAGAAACGGAGCAAAGTTTAATTAGGGAAGATAAAATATATTATGCTTTTATGGTGTGACAAGAGACATCGATGACAAAATAAGTAATGCAATGGAATAAGTAAGATAGAGGAAGAGGTAAAAAATTGTTAAAGATAAAGAGGAGCAGATGAAGGAATTAATGAATAGACACAATATGATAAAGCTAAATAAGGAAGTCCAGAGAAAGGAAGAGAAAGACATGGATGAAATAGGGAAAGTAAACAATGAGAGAGTACTGATAGGAGACTCGCTAATTTGAGGATGTGGTGGTGTAATTGCAAAGGGAAATAGAAACATGTATATAAGAATATGTTTGTCTGGAGCTAGAATTAGGAATGTTACACAAAATGTAAAGAAACAAGGGAGTAGAGATGTTTATATTATGGTATGAACAAATAATTTATCAGAACCATTGGAGAGAATAATGGAGGAGTACATAGAATTGCCTAGGAATTTGAAAGAGATTAAAGAAAGAGTAGGAATATTTGGATTATTACCATGATTTGACAATATGTATATGTTAAATAAGGCATGTTCTAGAAGTGAGAGATTGAAAAAATTATGTGAGAGAAATAAAGTTATGTTTGTGAATGTGTGGGATTTTTTATTAGTAAGAGGGAGTTGTATAGTAAAGTTTTAGGGACTTTGATTTATAAAAAAATATTGTAGTTCAGAAAACTTATAAAGTGGGAAGCATTTTAAGTTGCAGTATTATCAAAATGAAGAAGAATGAATGGGATGTAACAAATAAACAAAGGGTAATTGATTTAGATATAAATATAAATGTGGAGATGGAATGGGTTTGTAAAATTAATGGTAAGCAAGTTACTTACAAATGTAATAGAAAAAATGGAGTCAAAATAATTTATAAAAGGGGAGTAAGAAAATAAGAAATAGTTAAAATTGGATATTTGAATATGCAAGGTGGTAAGAGACCAGAAAAGTGGCTGAAATTAAACAAAGCAGTTAAAAATGAAGAGCTTGAGGTATTAGCAGTAGTGTAAACACATCTAAGAGAAGAAGAACAACCTACACTGGAAGACTTGGTATGGCAGGATATAAAGAAAAAAGAAAAAAAAGAAAAGGATGGTAGTATAGGAGTTATGCCAAAAAATATTTAAATACTATTAAGTGTCAAGAATATTTGTGGTTTGAGATAAGATTAGTAAGACAAGAATGGATGATGACTATAGTATATAGTGACTGGATTTAGTCAAACTATAATGGAGTGGAAAAGTAGTACAGGGGAGAATTAATAGTTATAGGGGATATGAATGGTCATATTGAAGACATTGATGACATGGATAACAAGAATGGACAGCTTTGGAAGAATTTTTGTCAAAGAGTGAATTTGAGCATTGTAAATTTATCAATTATTTATGAGAGACAATACACATTTTCTAGAAATAATACATTTCACATTATATATTAGAAGAGAAAGAGGGAATGAATAAAGTATGGAACTAAAGTGTTTGATAATAAAGAGAGATTATATAATAGTAATCATAATCTCTTTATAATAGAAATCCTTAATAATGTGATAGGAAATAGTAATAAAAGTAGAAATGATAGTGAAAGATGTGGATGGAGAATGAATGATAAGTTAGAAGAATATAAACTAAAAGTAGAAGAAAAGAAATCATGGAAGAGTTTTTGGGGTATGAATATAAAAACTGTTGTGGTGAAGTAGAAAAAGAGTTTTAATTGAGAATATTCAGAAGAATAAAAGAAATAGAAAAGTGAGAGTTAGTCAAAGTGTAAAAAAGAAGAAAAAAGCAGGCAGAGAATATAAGAAAGTTGAAAAGATGTTAATACTAAATGGAAAAAGTATTTTTTTTAAAATAGAAGATGACTAAAAAGATAATTATAGAGAGAGAATGAAATTAAATACTAAATTGTTGGAGGATATTAATAAAAGTGGAAGAGATGTGAGTAAAAAAAATGGAAATATATTAAAAGAAGGAATGTAGGAGAAAGAGAAATACTATTGCAAGATGTTGATGGAATAGAGTGTAGATCTAGAGAAGAATTAGAGACAATCTTAAATAAGTATGTATTGGATATAGAAAAGATGTTAGACATGAAAGACAGAGTGATTAAAAAGATGAAAGCATTTAGTAACGGAAAAGTGGTTTTGAAGATCATAGGAAAGAAGTATTTTTTTATGATTGGGTTTTTGGATAAAAAAAAATGTAAAAAAGGAAAAAGTTTTCTTGAGGAGAAGGGAGACAAGTAAGTACAGTGTATATATAGTGTAATATATTAGTATATATAAAAGATATGGATAAATGGGGAAAATGAATGAATTGTTGTATGTGGGGGGAGGTTATGTTTTATATTGTATATTTATTTATTATATTTTATATTTATTTATTATATTTTTATGTTTTATTTTATTTTATTTTTTATGTTTTTTGTTTTTATTGTGTGGATAGTTATGGAGGTTATTATAATGTAATGTGTTTTTTTCTAGATCCTTGAAAATGACTATAAATTAAATATAGTTGAAACGTTGGATATAATGAACAAGTGGATATATATAAAAAATAAAGTTTTTGTAAAGAAAGGAGAATGAGACTTTTAATTGTTTGTGGTATTTAATTATATAATTATATACTTATATTAAAACAATCCACTAGAATAAAACTACAAAATGTTTAAAAAAATGCCTATGTAAAATTGAAGATTAGTTTCAGCATATTCCGCCAGACATTTTTTAAAAATTTTGTAGTTTTATTCTAGTGGATTGTTTTATTATACTTATATTATTTGATAAATATATACTTATATATATATAATGTATATTTTTGAAAAGAAAAAAAGTATGGAGTGTTGATTGGAGGTTTTAAATAGCAGTAATAATAAATGGATTTGATAGTAATGGAAGTATTAGCTTTACAGAAAATGCATTGAATGAGGCAGAAAAGAAATTGAAAAGAAGAAAGGCAAGAGGTTTAGATGCATGGGAAGCAGAGATGGTGATGAACTTAGGAAATAGGGTAAATTTATATTTATTATCATGTTTCAATAAAATGGTACAGACAAGAGAATTTCCAGATAGCTGGAATAATACAAGAATAAGGCTGCTATTTAAAGGAATAGATAAGGATCATAGAAAGTAGAACAATTGTAGACCAATAGTGGTAACATCATTGTTATATAAAGTTTTTGCATTTATTGTGAAGGGAAGCATCACAAAGTGGATGGAAGAAAATAATATAGTAGGAGAAATGCAAGGAGGTTTTTGATTGAATAAACATGTAGGATCTAGTTTATTTGTAGTCACATAACTTACAGATATGAGAAGGAATACAAGTATACAGGTATATATGGTTTTTATAGATATATAGAAATCATATGATAGAGTAAATAGAGATTTTGTATAAGTTTAGTAGATTTGGAATGAATTGACTTTTAGTGGCTCTTATTAAGAGATTGTATGAAAATAATTACTATATGTATCAATTAGTAAAATAGGGTGGGACTAAGGCAAGAATGCCCTATGTCATCTACTTTGTTTTTGTTATATTTGAGAGAAATGGAGAGGGAAATAGAAAGACTAAAAAGAGGAGTAGAAATACCATTAATAGATAGCAAGGGATTGTTTACATTATCAGGTTTTTTATGTCCTGATGTTATGTTCTTGTGCATAGAAAGTCAAGAAAATAGCAAAGTTATGTGGAAGACATGCATGAGAGTGGATAAAGAAATGGGGATTAAATTTAGTGATGAAAAATCAAAATAATGATGGTAAATGCTTGGGAAAGAGAAGAGAAATAATTTTTATTGAGGGATATAAAGTTAAATGTGGTAAATAGGTATATATTATTTGGGAATTGTCTTAAGAAATAAAAAAAAATGCTTGGATGAATGGGAGAAAAAACTGATAAATGAAGCAAATAAAATAAAGGAACTGATAAAGAAAATAACATTGATTTCATATAATAAATATGATGTAGCTAGAATTGTATGGAAGGGAGTGGTAGTATCAGGATTACTTTATGGTAATGATGTGTTGTGTTAGTAAAGGGTGTTACATTACTTAGAAAAAGTACAAAGAGACATAGAAAGACATGAATTAGATGCATATGTGTGAATGAAAAAGGAGGTAATTCAAGAAGAAATGGGATGGTCAAGTTTTTATATAAGATGCAAAAAGCAAAATGAAAATGTTTGGTTGATTGCAATTTATAAATAATAAGAGAATAGCCAAAACAGTATTCAACTGGGTTATGAATAAAATCAGGCAACAATATGGGTGAGAATGGTAGTAGAGTATGCAGAAGATTTGGATAAAGGCTTTACATCAGTATACCTATTTATACAAAAGTTGGGATGATTGTGTTAGGATAATTGTTTGGCAAGAAATGGGATAAAAATAGATGTATTAATAAAAAAAATATGCAGATGGAGAACTAGTATGGAGAGTAAAAAGGGTTTAAATATATATAGAAGTAAACAGAATATTAGGTGCAAGTTAATTTGTGATATTTGCAAGGAAAGTAGTTTATTGTTTAAGGCTCGAATAGGATCTTTAGCAACAAAGGAATATACACAGAAATGGAAAAATATGGGTGATTTAGTCTGCAAGTTGTATAAGGAAGGCATAGAAAATATTAGGTATCTGTTAATAAAATATAAATGCCTACAAGCAAAAAGAATAGAAATAATGAAGTTATAGGAGATTAAATATAAACAAAGTGATTATACAGAAAGTGGGTTCTTGTTATTTATGCTGGGTTTGGGAAATGTTAAAGAAGATTTAGATATAGAGGCCATACCTTTGACAAAGATTATGCTGTGGAAATGGGATAGGAGCAGGTGATAGAAAAATATGGGAAAACAGGGTGGGGAATAAAAAGGGAAGGTAAGGTAGCTAATGGGTTTCTCTGGGTATAGTGAGTGAGAGATTCCTGTCTCCAAGAAAGAAGAAGCCAAAATGCATCACAAGAATATACATTTAAAACCTTCTATTTTACATCATCATTTTCAAACATTTTTTTAAAAATAGACACTATAAAAATTCATCTATAACAGTTTATTTTCATAATTATTATGTTTAATATCTGATTACTTAAAAACCTGAAACCAATATGTAAGTGATCATGAAATAAATAAATGATTATATTTTAAATTGTAATTAACAGTATGATTTGTTATAACCATATAAACAAATGAATAGTTTCAGACCTAGCAAAGAAAATATTAATAGATGAATTATATTTAACATAACTAAAATGTCTATTTATGAATGTATTAGCATAAATGATCAAAAATATATCTATAAATTTAATCTTATTTTATAATTGTTATTATTTATTAAATGAACATTCATTCAAACAAAATAATATAAATAATAACAAATAAATTAATACAAAAGATCAAGTTTTAACCATATAAATCACAATCTTATTGTTTCTATGAATACATAGTTCAGTTTTTAATATATCCATTTAATGATACATCTTTCCTTGCTGTATTCATTATTACAAATAATAATGCATTACATTGCTGCGTCTACTAAATTATATTCTATAAGCATTAATCCAAATTCTCTTATTAGTGCCACACTCCAATACCTCACTCTCTCTTTCTTTTTCTATAACTGGAACCTTTGATTTGTTTCAATATATTCACCATCAACAAAGTAGATTACAACCCCCCCCCCAATGGATAACTCAAAAAACTAATATATCATTAAAATAAATTTTGACAAATATTAATCTTATTAATACCAATACTTTTTTTTTTTACTAAAATTTACCATAATAAAGTACAATACTTACAATTTGCTTTCATTTAAAAGCATTCAAAATCTGTGACTTTTTTTTTTTTTATGTAAGTATAATCTTTAAGAAATATGTGCAATTCTCCAAGTATTGATGTAGATGTCAGCAAATTTTTATTTTCTTTGATGGGATTATAGCTTCTTTTCATTTTACTTTATCAGTAGAATTTTTTACTAGTTGTTAATTTTACTTTTATAACATAATAGTAAAGAAGATTACTTTCACGTTGGTAGTTATTAGTTAAGGGACCTTACAAATGCTGCCTTTGATTGATTTGATCAACTTAATTGCTCATAGTCTTAGGTGTTTATTTATTATTAATTAATGACTGAATAGAATTAGTCTGTGCCAATCTCAATGATAACATAAAATCATCAGAAAATCGGTTTTAATTTCAATTTATCTTCTTTTAATCTATGAAAATTCTTCTATTAATGCATACTTTGTCTATTTTTTTAATCTACTGAAATTTGGAAGCTGCCTATTTTCTTTTTTCTGTAGATATCTACTCTTCCCTCTCTTATGTTCATCACATTCACCAGCATTGTTTAGCACAGACAGATTCTGGTGCTGTCACTTCTGCCATACAAACTTTGTATGAGCTCTTGTGCAATAAAGCTATTCAAGTATATATATTTTTCATCTCACTGCTGGTATCAAGTATAAGCTCCTATATCTGAATTGATAATTTAAGGCTATTTAGAAGCTTTCTAATACCTGTTTCATAATAATCAGTAAACAATATCCATCTCATTAATTAATTAAACTTAAAGATCTGTTTTTAATGTGAACATAATGACGATTAATTAATTTTGAAAATAAAAATAACTATTTTAGTTTTTTTTTACCAACTTAATATTGCCAGTTTTCAAATATTTTTTCCCTTCATTTCTTCACAAATATAGTTTTAAAAATAACATCTAGATTTATCTATCTTTCAAAATATCAGTTTATTTTTATTTCCAAAAAATAAGCTGAACAAAAGAAAAAAAACAAACACCTTAAGTGCTAGAATTAGAATCAATAGTTTATTTTACTCTTATACATTACAGGAACGAAATGCCCAGGCGCCAGTTCTATTAATAAATAGAACAATATAACAAAATATATAACAAAATTATTACTGAGACTGTGTATTTAAGTTTATGTTCAGCTCAGCTCAGTGGGAGGCTATAGGCAGTTCATAAGATATGTGATAATAAATGAATAAAAGAAGAAATATTACAAAACATTTAATATAATGTAAATTCCTTTGTTAATTAATTATATGATAAAGAATCATAATGTTTATTTGGTATAGTCTATTAAAATATACTTTAAACTTAATTTCTTCCTTCATCCAAGTATAACATATACCAGCTTGCTATAATTATATTCTTAAACAATTCTATGACTTGGCGTATCAAACTCGAAACATCTACTTTAATGCCAATCAAGAAATAAACAATAAGATCTCAGGGAATTTAACAAACACAGTTGAATTAAATAAACTACATTGGCCCATAAATTACAATTCTAAAGTATGATAAAATGTAATGAAACAAATTGATTAAAATATTTTACTGTATTTCAATAATAAGATAATGACAGAGATAGAGTATTTTAATCTCATATCATCATCTAACAAAATATACTAACTTGACAACCTTTCTAATATGTTTGTCCAGTGGCAAATGTTCCTTTATAATGTTTGGATTAAGAAAAACAATATTGTCAGACACTAGCAAATTTAATATTATAACTCTAAAATAATATATCTATTTTGTAATAGATTTATGAAATGTGAAGATGTGGAAATGGAAAACACGAATGTACCCAAGAATAACTCAAGACACAGTTTTTAAGATTTTAAATAACTAAAACAAATCATTTATTACAATAAAACAAACTTGGTTTAACATGATATTAATAAATGGACTATTTGTCTTACAGATTTTTTAAATTATCAAATAAACTTTGAGCATCAGTTTGGGATTATCCCTACTATCAAAGCAAATTAATAACAAAACTTAAATATCCTGACTTCAAACACATGCTTTGCCTACATGTTTCATCTACATGACAATAAATAAATAACGTTATATTATTAGCACAAAAAAATACTTTTGAGAGGATATTACTCTTGATTAACAAAATAAATCAAATTAATTATATTTGGCTCTCAACAAAGCAACTTTCTCTAATTGACTAAATAATCACTTTCAATTACATATACCTTTCATGCATAGCAACAAAATCATGTTTATTCAGATGATTTGATGATTTATAACCTTTATTTAAATAAATACACTGTATTTTAAAATATTTATTTCCCGTTTTAATCTCGATAACTTTATACTTCTATTTAAATGAATGTAATGTATTTTAAAAAAAACATTTATTCCTCATTTTAATTTCAATATCTATACTTTATATACGTGATATTATTTATATTATGCGTGTGTGTGCACGTTTAAGCAGCAATAATATAAAACAATCTTTCTATAAACTCTTCATTCATTAAGAAAATATCATACAATTATTTTATTTCAGGCAATGTCGTAATTCATCAATAAAATATGACACTAACACTACATCAAGAATTAATCTAACAATTTATCTAGCCACATATTAATTAACACAAAGCTATATTTTCATGATTATACATACTATACATTATAAGGGAAATCTAAATGAGGAGCAGGTAAACTCTTACTGAACACTTCTACAACAATTCATCTGATTCTAAATATACTTTTGGTGGGGACTTTTGCCTCATCACCAAGAATCTAAGAAAAACATCACATAACTTCCTAGCATCATTTAATCATACTTCAACAATAACTCATCTATTTCTAAATACATTATTGGTGGAGATTTATTCCTCATCACCAGGGCCCTAAGAAAACATCACTTCAAAACATTATTTAACCATATGCATATAATATCAACTAGGCTCTACTCATGGAAAATTATTAACATATACTAAATAAGCAAAATCTTTTATCCCTACAGACATTATAATGCAATCAGATTTCTTTCTATTCTCATAGCTTTTCTAAATATTAAACATATAAATACATGCTGGCAGATAAATACATACAGATAACATACCAATCAGTTCAACTCAGTAGAATACGACAGCGCCTGGAATTTATACATAAATTTATTCACAAACTGAACTTTATCAAACAAATGTCATAATTGTGCAAAACAGACACACACCTGCGAACAAAAATATATATGAAATTAACTCTAAATTACACATTATGCAGGCAACATGGTAATTACATATTCCATTAAGGTATAACTTTTAATTCAAAATAAACTTTAGGTTACCTTTAAAATTTAATATTTATAATTATTACGAACGAACTTTCTTTCATATCTTGCAAACTATTTCTATTATATGTTCGTTGATTCAAAAAAAAAAAAAATTCTCACTTTGAGATAATAAAGTATGCAAAATAAATATAAACCTCTCTAATAATATATTTTAAAAAATATATATCTTTCTTTTACATTCGTAAAAGAACAATAAGACCTATTTGAACACAATCAATTTTTTTACCAGCGTATTCCTCATTCAGATACGCTGCAGAGACGGTCTTGAAGATCAAAATAACCCAAATTATAAATGAACATAATAATAAATAAGCCTATCTACCTATCATATACATTAATTATGACAAGCAATAAAAAAAATCAAGAAACAAAGGTTATTAGTTTTGTAACTTAAAATAAAAGTTCACTTGCAAAGCTCGGTTCCAGGTTTGTAAAACAATGGAACACATTAAAAACTGAATTTAAATTAAAATAAACTGTTGCAGGATAACCAAACAAATATAATCATGCCTAAATAGGACCCAGCATCTTCCATGTTCATAAAAAAGTTATTTAAGTTACTGTATTAAAAACAATTAATTTGTCTTCTATTATGATGAGAATATAATAAATTCTTAACTACTGTTGGACAGGAATTATCTCACTTATTCTGTTGTAGTTCTAAATTAAATACGTAATTATTTTAGTAGTTTCTTAAATAGCATTTAACACTTTATAATTTATTATACGCCTGGTTTATTCTTAAATATTGTCCATTAAGATACCGCGTTTCCTTAGTAATTCTTCAATTAATAATATTTTGTTTTATTTTCCATCTTTATCGAAGAGAACAAAAATTACCCACATTTCTGTCCTTCCATTCGATTTAAGCAAATACTTAATTTGAAGTAGCTCACATTTTATTTCCTTCATTTAAAATACATATTATTTCCAGAAATACCAGACAAACAAATACTCTCATCTCTTTATGATGAATTTAAACATGGCATGATTTATCAAACTATGCATATCCTTAAATTTATGTTTAATATTCTCACAAAAACATAACACAGAAAATAGTGAAGAATTAAAATATATTCTGTAAAATAGTTCTACATGCGTTTTCCAGATATATTAAAGAACACACGTTGGTTAATGATACAACAATAATATTCATGCAATTTATTCCTATTTAAAATGACAAGTGAAGTAACATAGACTGGACATTATTAACATACATTTTTTTAAAAAAGCACTAGTTAGAAGAGGTTAATTCAATATTTTTAAATCAAGGAGAGTAAAGTAAACTGAGTACCTTTTAAAATTTAGAACTGCATTCTGAAATTAACTTGTCTCATAATAAATTTCTTGGGATTCTTTCGAAATTTTACTCCAAAGTCTTTTTAAAATCAATTTGACTTCAGCAACTGGTTTTACTTTCACAAAAATGAGCCACTGTTTTTGGCTACAATTACATTACATAATAAGCAAATTTTCCACTGGAGATCTTTGTTAAATAGCTTTCTTTAGCAAAGTTCATTTCCTTCCACCAGGCTACTCCCATGCTCCTCTTCTATCTCAGCTAATTACATATTCAAAAAGAAAACTTTTCCAAAAAAAAAAAATCACTTTGATTTTTAGAATTAAAATCAAGATAAAAATAAGAATAAAATAAATAGCTTTTACAAACTTTAAAGAAAAATGAATATTAATTAACTATTAAATAAAAATGATTAATAATTTATTTAATTTGTAAAATAATCTATTGATTCAACTATCTATTAATCATTGGAAAGAAATATATATTTGTTAAATTATTTAAGATAATTACTGTAATTTAAATGTTTTTATTATGCATGTACTATTGTTTGCCGTTATTAAAAGATGAAAATGAAATGAAAATGATGCAGAGTCATACATGCATGCACATGTACTACAACCTAAATATTAAACTATCTTAACTAAATATAATTGAAATGGCTATTAATTGTTGACAAAAGAATAAGTATTAATGAATAAAGGATTATGAAACTATTCAACCAATACTACAATAATATAAAATAACTGCATCTTTCTGACAAAATGTATCAATTCCATTAATAAACAACCCCTCTTCCTCACATTAAAT
This sequence comes from Epiperipatus broadwayi, assembly GCA_028023455.1. Lineage (NCBI taxonomy): Eukaryota > Metazoa > Onychophora > Udeonychophora > Euonychophora > Peripatidae > Epiperipatus > Epiperipatus broadwayi. The sequence continues at coordinate 1,860,621 of JAQFVV010006401.1, forward strand.
ACTTCATTAACCACAATAATAATAATGAGTACTTATAAAGTGGTCAATCAACTGCATAAACAACCCATATCTAAGCTTTAAACAATTTCCAGCAAGAAATTTTAAAATTCTAAGGCTATTTCATTTTTTTTATAAATATAATATAATTATTCGATGCAGATACAAAGCATCTCAATTCCTTGTGCCCATTCAGATGGTCACAATATATAATATATATATATATATATATATATATATACTTTTAGTATATTGTCTCAATTTATATATTTAGAGCTATCTACATAAATATAAGTATTTAATGGACATCAAGTTATAGTACAGCCAAATCTTTTGATTACTTTCTGAATACTAAAGTATGTTAGTGAGGAGTTATAGAATGCTGTTTTGGGATCTACATTTATAAAGATCTGGTTGGTAGCGTTACCTATTATCCTTAGTTTTTATGTTTACATAGATAATTCTATAGTAGTGTGATTTATATAAATTAATGGTTGTACTTTTTGAAATACTACTGTGCAAAGATTATATCCTTGCATTTTTAAGAGGGGTATAATGTTTTATGAGCATTTTGTCTTTTATATATTATTTATAGCTCTTGTTCAAATTTTCTTTTACCAATAAGGTTATAAGCTCTAAATAATGAAGTCTTTTTTTCTCTCTGCTGTCTTTCATCCCTGATAATATTTTATAATGATTCAAATTTTTTACAATAAAATAAATAGATTTTTATTTGATTCGCAGAAAATGTGTTTTATTTATTTTTATGTTATGACAAGTGTCTGTATAGATAATCAGTTATAAATGTTATTTTCAACATATATATCTTTACTATGATAAAAATTATCTTGTTAAGCTCAAGTTGAGTTAGTCAGAAAATAAAAAAGTATCCATTTGATTACTTGTAGAATTGAGTGTCATAATTGATATTCAGATATGACTTAACTTCACAATCATTTAAATGTATAATAGAAAAAAAAACATTTTAGCTTTACTCAAATAATTTTATGATATTCTTGTCAATATTTCTGCTAAAAAAATAATATATTTTTTCATTAAAATGTATGTAGTGAAATTTTAAAATGATTACATTTTTTTAAAAAAAAAAAAGCCAATTATTTTCTTACATAAAAATGACTTTGTTTTATGCCTAAATTGTTATATCAGATTTGATAATGATAGTTTTTAATGTAAGACTTCTAATTTGTATTTATCATATTACTTTTTTTTTTGTTATGCCATATAATCCTTAAAAAAATAACTGCGTGGTTATTTCTAATGAGGTTATGTGATATTTGGATATTATAGAGGAAATCTGGTTCTTAATTGAAGAATCTTTAGTTCACTATCTAAATTTCACAGAACATATTTCATGCAAATACCATTTCATAAAATTAAAAACATAAATTAAATTAAATTTCTAAAAGTTATTTCAGTATTTTCATTGTTAAAATAAATTTATTTCTGAATGTTGAATGGAAAGCTTTATGCATTTTTCTGAAAAATGCTTTGATTTGATGTACTAAATTAGTATTTAATTCCACTAAAAAAATATTGCTTCACTTATGTATTTTGAAGCTGGTAGAAACATGTCTTAGAACAGATCAAGAGCCTATTAAAAATGTTATACTGATTATTAACTGCATCTATTTCTTTCTATCCAAATATTAGTTAAAGTACAAGGGAAAATTTTTTCATTATTTTTTTTCTCAGACAGCATTTATTAAATTTATGCCCATTGTATGAGTTTTTAATTTCTACATCTTTTTTTAAAAAATAATTCTCTGCTCATATTAGTACATTTATTTAAAAATTAATATTTCATTGAAAGAGAAATTAAACATTTGTGAAGTAAAAAAGTCTTTTTACAGCATTTGATTAATAATCTATAAGAAAATAAATTAAGATTTAAAATACCATTTTCCAAGTAAATGTAAATTCAGGAGAATGTGATATTAAAATTATTTTTTTTTATATTTCGTTTATGTATTTAAACAGAAAAAAATGTTGAGCAGTTTAAGATTCATAATGGAGAAATAGATCAGACAATGCCTTTTTGGCATGGTATGAATCAGATGATTTTGGTCATACATCCTATCTAAATTGTCAATTCAGATAGAAAGTATTTGTAAGATATACAATAGATGTAGAGATAAATGTAGATAATTGTATTACAATAGGAATTTCATGAATAAGAATTAATATAAATATAGATTTGATGGTTTTGGATAAAAATAAACAACCTATGTACACATAAATAATAAATAAATACACAAAAACTTTTTTTCAGTATTTTATTGCCCAATCCAGTATGACATATATATTATTGTGAATGTTTATGAAATCTAGATTTCCCCTCTTTTCTATTTTATTTATATGCAAAAAATAAATTAATAGTCATAAGGAAATCACCTTGACACATGCACTCTATGAATTATAAAGCTGAAGAATATTCTCACGTTCTAAACACAAGGTAGAGTTCTTGAAAAGTTAAGAATGAATCAATCTTAGCTTTTTTATCTAAATGTATATACATAGGTCAATCTAAAGCATATAGAAGTGAGAGTATTCCTTAGCTTTCTAAATTCATAGAACGCATGCATCAAAGTGATTGCTTTATGACTATTATAAACAAAGCATAGCACTAAATAAATAAATTATTACTTATAATTTTAAAAACTAATTTAATGCATTATATATGTTTCCATTTTACAATAAGAAAAATACAGGATTCAAACTCAGACTTTTACACGACCCACTACTCTCAGTGCCACTTTATATTGCTGACCCAACTGATCACAAACATGTTGAAAAGATGCATGTATGTGATCAGTTGGGTCAGCAATATAAAATGACACTGAGAGTAGTGAGTCATGTGAAAGTCTGAGTTCAAATCCTGCATATATTACATATATAAATGCAGGTTTAAGCCTGTACAATGTATTAGTAAGAAAAACAATAAATGTTATGGCAACAAAAATAATAGTTCAAATGCAGCTAATTTAATAGCTTTTAATATTTTTAACTTAACTGTATTTGAAAAACTATAGTTGAAAATATTTTATTTTTTAAAAATATCATTTTTGAATTTTTTTCTTTAAATGTATGCCACAATTTATAATAATAAAGATCAAGATAATTCTAATACCATTTCATACATGGAAAATATTACATTAATATGTAACCACATAATGTATTTTTGATGCTATGAGCCTGTATGAAAAAGGAACCATTATATTCAAAATAACTGGAATTCTTTATTCTATTTTGAATACTACAGTTACCTTTAACAATATTGATGAGCACTGAAAATATATTAATGGTTATTTTTAATGATTTAATTTTTTTTTTCATATATAAAGTAGTACTAATGTTATCTTTAATCTATTATACTTCAATAAGTTTTATTGCAGTTGATTTATAAGAATGATGATGAAGTTTCTGATGTTATTCTGAGTCTAATAGCAACTTATCAACTAAGACATTTTTTATAAGATAATAAAAATTTGAATGGTGACTTTACTATATTTGTATTTTGCATTATTTTATTCTTCTATATTTTGAGGACTGATAGTGTTTAATATTTGCGTTAAGTAACAACTTATTGTGGTTATTTATATCATTTAAATTTATTTCCATTTCTGAAAGTTTTAATTTTTGTCTGAATATACATAACTTAATTTTGTGATCATTTGCAGATTTGGTTACCAAAATTGTACAAATATGATTTTTAAGTTTTAAAACATAAGTATCTATTTAAGAATAAACATATATTTAAACACGATATAAAAATATCTTAGTTATATATAGATCTCATAAATAAGCTCTTAACAAGCTTTGCAGAATATCCCCAGACCAGTTTCTGCGACTGGCTTCTTCAGTGAGGTGCTATGATATTCAAGCATTATAATACAAGCTTGTTAAATTAGATCATGTGACATGACTTGATTTCTTGACAAATATTTTAGTATATATCACTGAATAGATAAAAAAAAAGTGTTAGTTAAACTCTACGGTTAAATAGTTAGAGAAAAAAAAAGTTCTAACCTCAAAAAGAATTGATGTTCTATGATAAATTTAACTACAGTTTATTATAAAGCTTAAGTTTGATTTTTAATTGCTTCTATAAGGCATTGACTATTTCAGTTTTAAAATGTTTTTTATATCACAAACATTCAAAAATATTGTATTCTGATGTCTGTTACTTAAGAAGTTTTTTTTCTACTAACATATTATTTTTTATTATTATCATGCAGAACCATAGTATAGATAAATTACTAGTCAATACTTATGAATCAAAATTGTAAGTTCACAGATTTGGTCTTTAATATTAGAACAAAAAATACTCATATATTCTTTACAGAAGGATTAAATATTTTTGTCCATTTTCTTGCTGTGAAATTAGCACCCTTTTTTTGAAGGCAGAATTTGATGTGAAATTTTATTTCGTTTATGTATTTTTTTAATGGACAGCCAAAATCTTATAACCTTCATTTTTTTAGAAATTGGTACGGCAAGATTGCAACAGATTACTGAAGACAACTAATGCTAAAAAATCACTGAAAATTTGGGATTTTGGTATTTGATATTTTATATATAACTATATATCATTTTAAAATGATTACAAATGCATAGATAAATAATCTTCACATATCAAATGAGATGGTGCAGAATCTTTTGAGAAATTGAAAAAAATCATCAGTTTGAAAATGTTGCATTTTGTTAATATAAAAGCACCAATATTAGAAATACATGCAGATTTGAATGTATTATAAATATAATATTAATATAAAGTACCAAAATGGTGTTTGTATATGTTTTTTTTTAAAATTAATTGAGGCAAGTTTACTTTCAACACTTGTGTGGCATATTCACGATATATAACAATATTGTAAAAATCAGTGCCATATCAAAAAGTATTTCAAAATTATTATTTCAACATAATGAAAATATCAAATGCAAATGATTTAAGTTTATATTAGAACATATTTTTATTCTGATTAAAATTCAAAAGTCTTTTATGTAGATATAATAACTGCTAACATTTTAAATAAACCAGGTAACAATTCATCATTGTTAGGGAGATTTTATTATTATAATTAGAATATGCATAAAAAATGAAATGTGAGTAAGGAAAAAAAATAAAGAGAATATTTACACAGAATTTGAAAAATAAGAAAAACTACATTATGAATTATTATGTTTATCGAGATTGGATAATGCGAAAATTGTATATGTAGAAATTTTGACACCTGTAAATCAAACTGTGATAATATGGAATTTATAAATATTCAACAGATAATGAAGACATGTAAAAAAGATGATAACCTGAAACATTTGAAGAGTGCTGGTTCATCATGTAATGCATATCTTGGGGGTCATTAGTTATTGTCTGGTGTTTTTATATATTTCATTAATGCATGTTTGAATGGAAATTTTTTGTATACCTTTAAAAAAATAGAGCTTATTAAATTATGGCTAGAAGAAAATATGTATTTCATAACTGTAATTAGTCATTAATTAGAGAGAAGAATATAATACATATTGATCATAAATTAAAAAAACCTAAATCTGTTAATAAAAGCAGTAATAATAACTAATATCCCTAACCTCTGAAATTATTCCAGTTAATTAACAGTAGATCTTACAAATAATTTTCAAATGTTAAAAAATGTGTGATTCATATGCAAATGGTATGATAATAAGAAAATAACTATAACTTTTCTTAAGTAACTATATAGATAGGAATAATAAAGAAAACAATGCTATTAAAAATAAATAGGAAAATAATTAAAAGCACTCTATTAAAAAAAAAAAAAAAAAAGAATTTATAGAACTCTATGAAATGCTACATTTAGAGTCAAATTCATCTTTTTTAATATAACAATAAATAATTTTAAAAAATCTTAAAAAAAATGCAAATCTCAAACATATAAAATTGTATTTTTGGTGTTAGGAAGAATAATATTTTATTTATAAAAATAATTTTTGCCTAATTAATAAAAATGCAAAGTGAATAGAAAACCTAAGCAATAAATTACATTGTAATAAAAAACTAAAAAACAAAGAAATCCATAATTAATAAGAACAATATTAATTGAAATCTTACATATTTAAATAAGGAGTTGAAAGATATACAATTTAATGTATGAATAATAAAAATGTTTAAGGAAATGGTGAAATGATTATAATATTTAAATAAAGTGAATGGGGAAATAAAAAAAGTTGTGCAAAAATTATACATAAAATGATTAAATAAGAACACATCAAATGATTAAAAGAATTAAATAATAAATTACAATCTGTAAAAAAAAGATATTAAAAATTACTGATTTCTTGTGATTATTACAAATTGTATTCAGAATGTTTTGTTTAATCCAGTTAAAATAAGAAATAACAAGTACATTTAAATGGTATATAATTATAATATAAATGAATAATAATTATAAATGAATATAAATGAATATAATTATAAATGAATATGAGTTGCCATTATGCTTAGGATTTGTAGACTATGAAAAGCCATTTGATTCTATAAACATTTTTTCAGTGATTAAAGCATTGGATCATCAAGGTGTAGATCCTGCATATTGTCATATTTTAAAGAATATTTATAAAAATGCAAGAGCAACAATTAGATTACATAATGATAGTAGGAAAATCAACATTGAAAAGGGTGTAAGACAGGGTCACTGCATATCTCCAAAACTTTTTACAGCAGTGCTGCAAGAAGTATTTTGTGGATTAAAATGGGAAGCTAAAGGAGTGAAAGTAAATGGAGATTATTTAAGTCATTTAGATTTTGCAGATGATGTAGTTGTTTTTGAAAATAATGCTTTAGAGCTACAGAAAATGTTGCAGGAGTTATCAGATGAAAGTGAAAGTAGGACTAAAGATAAATGTTAAAAAGACTAAAGTAATGTTTAATAGATTTTCCCAAAATATGAAAATAAAGATTGATTATGATGAGTTAGAAGAAGTTAGCAGTTATAAATACCTTGGTCAGATTATTAATACAGATAGAAATATAATGGATGAAATTAATCATAGAATTAAACTTGTTTGGAGTGCTTTTGGTAGAAATAACTTGATACTAAAAGGAAATATGCCTATGTGTTTGAAAAGGAAAGTTTTTAATAAATGTGTTTTGCCAGTTCTTACTTATGGATTTATGACTTGGACACTTAATAGAAGAGCATACAGAGACTTCAGACCACTAAAAGAAGTATGGAGAGATTTATGTTGGGAGTAAAAGAAGAGTTCGTAAACGCAATGTATGGGTAAGAGAACAAACAGGAATTACTGACCTCATTGAAAAAAATAAAAGACTGAAGTGGAATTGGGCTGGACATATTGTTAGAAGAGATAATAATAGATGGACAGTTGAAGTTTTAAACTGGATTCCAAAAGATTGTAAAAGACCCAGAAAGAGACCACATGTGAGATGGATGGATGAAATAAGAAAGTGTGCAGGGGTGATATGGAGAAGAGAAGCTAAAGATAGGAAAAGATGGATTGAACTTGGAGAGACCTTCATCCTGCAGTGGATTGATAATGGATGATGATGATGATGATATCATCTCCAAATTTAAGAAGAAATTATAAAAAGGATTAGATTTGTAGATTATAAAAAAGATTTTATTTTAAAAATTTCTAACATGATTAAAACTTTAAAGCACTGAAATACAGTCTTAGGATATTGTCAAATTCTGAAATAATATTTCAAATTATAGAAATAATAATAAATTGCATAAGATTACTAACAATATTGGCAATGGTAAGAATACATGAAAGAATGATTTCATGTTTTTTTATTTGTTTTGTGCAAATATGCTGTGAATTATGATTAAAAACAACACATATTCCAACTCCAAGAAAATAAAATAGTTGAGGGGGGGGGGGCTGCTCTAGGAATCAGTTTTAAAAGATTTTACAATTAATCTGTATATCACAAATACATCTGCATGTAAGACATGCTGTTTCCATTTTCTATTTACTTGATATTTTATGATGTCATCTTTTAATTTCTTTAGTAGAGAACTTTTCTTTTTAAAATACTTTAACCCCATGAGTAAGTAACCCTTATATATAATCTACTCTCTGCCATATATTTTCAATAGAAACAATCAACATTGCACTTTTTAGAACATCTTTAAAATAATCTTTATAATGTAGACACCATCTAACTCTCATATAAAAACTATGCTCAAGTTCACTATAAAACACTATTTTAGCCTTTCTTGAATATTCATGGAAAACCAATACAGATGTGATTTTAAATTTGGGAATCTATTATATCACATACAGAAAATGTAAGACCATATTGATTGATTTTATAATCTTACCATTGTATTTTTAATATTTTATGAAACATTCTCAATGAAACTTTTCTAATACCTTTATATTATTCTGATAGAATGTCTAAATTTTACTTCCATTCAATAAATAAGATAAAATAATAGCTCTGCATATGGGCTAAATTAATGGCAGCAGTTATTCTCTTTGAATAATTACCCCATTTTTTAATTTTTTGAAAGCAGCAGCAGCATAATAAACCCTGTGTAGTGTCTCATCATCTAAATCCATTTCTCTACTTATAAAACTACAAGGTGTTAAAATTTGTTTACTTTCTCAGTCAAGCTTAAAGTTCATGTGAACTTTTATTTCACCACAGGCTGTTAAAGAAAAAACTTAAAAGATTTTGACTACTAATTATTAAATCAACTTTTTAGATGTTGCATTTAAAATATTAAGCATTTTTTATAAATTGTCTTTTGGACTTGCATAAATAGTACAAGCATTGGCTTATTTAAATACAGAATCCAAGAATATGAAGTTCTTGAATTTGTTTTTATGAAGTATTATCTTTCTTATTGCATTGCCAAATCCATATTATATTAATACCATCTATGTTCTTTATTCCTTTTTGGAAATATAAGTAGAAGTTCTGAAGAAGATTGCTGAGGCAATCGAAACCATCAATAGTGTTTGTAAAAAAGCATTTGTTTTTAATTGATTTAAATTAAAAATGCCATCATCAAACCTGTATCACATTAATCCACCTATAACTGTCATACAAACTGAAAGCAATATTGAAGAAAGCACATATTCTTGTTTGATATTACTTTTTAATTCAAATGCCTCAGGTTTTTACCACATATAGTAGTAACATTTACTCTCATTTTATCATGCAGAAACTATGTAATTAAATAAATTTTGGTGGACAACTCAAATCAATGCCATAAACCTGCTTGATTAACTGAATCAAATGCCTTGCCCAAATTAATAAAAGCAATAGATAAATCACTCTTTTGTCTCTGACACATTTTTGCACTTTCCTAGCAACAAAAAAAAACATTCTATACTGCTTCTTGATTGTTTAAAACCACATTGATTCTCTGCTAATCATTCATCTATGATTGAAAGCAACCTATTTATCAATCCTGGAAAGTATCTTTACTGTAGTGGATAATAATGAAAATTCAAGATAATTAATACAATCTGGTTTAATCTTTTTATTTTTTAAAATTGGAACAATAAAATCATACCTAAGATCAGGAGGTACAACTTTATAATATTCCTAAATAAATTCCATTATTTTTGAAGCTAATATATCACCAATTGTAGTTATGCTAACAATTTGGTATTTTCAAATCAAAGAAAATAAACTGAAGAATAATATTTTTCTGAAATAATTTTCAAAAATCTTTTAATCAACTCATTTTGCATATTTTAATTTATAGGTGAATAATAAAGTTTGCATTCAAAAATGAAGCAGAAATAAAAATGAAAAAAAAAAGTCTTTAATCCAAATTTAACATTTATAATATTGATAACAAAAAAAAAAAAGGAATAAAATAAAATGAAATGGTCAAAAAAGGAATAATTGATGACCTAAGGAAATTCGCAACTGAAACATTTTGGACTTGGAAATCTTATTAATATTTTAAAGAAAATACAACAGAAATATTTGCTATGCAGAAAATATTCATAGAGATTATACATATAAGCAATAAAAAGAATACTGACAAATAAATTATATTAAAAATTAAAATATAATAAATAGAAACAGAATATGGCATGTATATTTTCTCTATACAATATTTTTTACGTCTAAATGTCTGCATATATATATATCTGACGTAATAAACATACACAATTATTTGTCACTTGATCCTAATTATTTATCTATATAAATATTATTGTCGTTTTTTTGTTATGAATATATACGCATTATACTTTTAGTATTTAATCCTGTGAATATATCTATTTGTGATTGTTTTATTATTTTTTTGACTCGTTATAAAATGAAATATCTTGTTAATAAAGTAAAAAAATGATTTGGTTTGCTGCCATCTAGTGAGATTTCTTTACATTAACACAGCTGGATATGTTGTTAAAACTATATTTGTAATGATTAATTTGCATTATCTACAAACATATATATGCTGATAGATATGATGGCATTCTATATTTAAATAAACATAATTATGAGACATAATAGCCTATTTCAGGGTAAAAATATCTTCAAAACTTTTGTATAAAACTGTCACAAACCTTTTTCAAGCACAATTATGTGTCATTGCTTATTTCGTTAATTCATCTCAAAATGAGTATTTTCTTAAGATACTTCTTACATTTTGGAATGCTGTTAAAATCACCGTTATTTTATGATTATTTTATCTTAAGAATATTAGCTAGTCTCGGATTACTTTGTTATCCCCCCCCCCCATCCCGTCCTTTAGGTAACATATTTACTTCCATTCTCTTATAATTCTATTTCATTTTTTTGTTTAAAAGTTCAAAGTCCATCCTTTAGCATTGTAAATCAAAATAAGTGAGTTTATCATTAAATAATTTTGTTTAAAAATAATATTAAAGTTTAATCGAATGCACTTCAAACCATTATATTTATATTTATTTCCTTCATTTTATTAACTTCAGTTAGATGTTTTACATGATTTGGTTCCTGCTATATTGGCAGACTCTGGGATCTAGATTGCAACCTGATTAAGTTATTTCCGGTGTTTGCAAAAATTATTTGATTATTTAATTCATTTATTAATTTTAATTGATAAGAAATACTCCAAATAAACATTATCCATTTTTTCAATTTTCTTTTTAATTGTAATGTTTTTAGCAAAATTAATTAATCATTACTTTTATTAATATTTATGATAAACATCATTTACAGATTGGTGATAGAAATCTTTATCATTGTTGCAAAAATAACATCATCATCTAAAAATATAAATGATTCAGATTTTGAATTTAATGTACTTTGAATGTCATTTGCCTGACATTTCTTAATCTAAAGTTTTAAAGACATTTAAAAAAAATGACAATAGTTTTAAAAAGCAAAGATCATCATGAAGTCAACACTATAGGACATCCACCATTAGAGAATTTTAGAGTCACATCAACACAAAATTGACCAACATTCTGACCCTTTTACTCTCTAGCCAAAAAAAAGATGCCATAACATAGTAATCTAATGAAGGACTATCAGCAGGGTTTTGGGGCAGTTGTTAGAATTCAAAATAGCCCTGAGTGCATACTAAATAAATACCCAAAAGTGGCTTCAAATTTAATCATATTTGTTTAGACATTTCTATTATTTTCCAAAACACCACAAAGTTCTTCTCACATGAACTTTTTTTTTACAATCTCTTGGGATCTCACTAATCCCTTAACATCTAAACATAGTTTTTCATATTCACACAAAAATTTATCAGCTGTTAACTTAAAACATTTGTGTCTTGAAGTTGGATGAATTTGTTTATCTTCATAGTATTGTTAGATACAGAGAATTACTTGTAGGTGATATTCCGAATAGTTTAGTTTTTGGTATATTTACTGTGTGTGATATCTGATACTAGCATGTAAAATTGAAATTTGTATTGATTGTTGAATTTATTCTCTGCTACTCTCTCATTGAAGAAAAAAAACATGACATGTTATTTGAAATATTTATGACCAAGGGTCAAAACAAATTTTCATCAGAAGTTATTTTACAATAAAGACATTTAGAGATTACTTATCATTTTTTAAATAATACCATAAATTAATATTTTTAAAAATCCTTTTTTGAAACCTAAAAGAGTTAGTTCATTTTTAAACAAGACAAAACTTTCCATACAGTAGTGCCACCCTGTGGCAACCAGAGTAATCAATGGATGCCAGAAGGCCCAGGCATAAAATCCCTATCTAGTGCCTACTCATTCAATATCCCCAGATTAGTTTCTGGCTAAGATCTAGATGCAGTGCTCTCAGATCCAAGGCTCCTCACTGACGAAGGCCACAAGCCAGAAATTAGTCTGGGGATATTGGATGAGTAGGCACTAGATAGGGATTTTATGCCTTCTGGCATCCATTGATTACTCTGGTTGGCACAGGGCAGCACTACTGGATGGAGAGTTTTGCCTTGTTTAATAACAATTATATGCTAGTATAAGAGATGGTGATCATGTGATGTTTAGGAGTTCATTTTTATTAATATAATTATGAATTACCTTATAAATGGTTATTTTATTCAGTGCTACCTAATTAATTAGTGTCTAATACAGGAATGCAATAGCTGTATAATGCTAACAAGTGTAACTGCTGAAGTTATGAATTTAATAGTCATCTATTGCCATTTATTTTAATAATATGTTTAGCCAATTTCATTTTAAATTCTTAATTTTTTCAATAATTTCAGTGATATCTGCTTGTTTTCTCATTCCTGAATTTTATTTAATCCATTGTTAATAATCCCAACATTCATCCTCAATAATTCCCAAGCATGTAATAGCTTTATATAAAAAAATCCATATTTCTTTTAATAAAGCCATATGTACTATCTCATTAAAAACAATCTGTCTAATCTGATCTATCCATTGTTTTTGGAGGATCTTTTGATTAACACTTAAAATGTATTGATAGTTTAAATTCTCCTGAAAGAGATCTATTAATCTTGTGGGCATAGCAGAGATTTAAAAGCATTACCAATTCTACATCTCAAATAATATCAATTTTTTGTCTATCTTTTTGAGCATTTATGTTTTGATAACATAAATGGTGTTTGAACATTTGAAATAATTAATAAGTTTTAAATTTGTAGCCCTTGAATGTTTCAATTTCTTTATGTTTTAAAGAGTTTTGTCATCAATAGTCTTCCTTTACAAGATTTCTGTATATTTATGAATTATGTTGATCATAATTGACTAAATAAAAACCAGATGGTTAACTTTATTATTTTAAATCTGGACTCTCTTTTTATTAAAAGAGAATTGTTAGGGGAATAGTCTCTGATTATGATTTTTGCTTTTAAATAATATTTGTGGATTCTTTTACATTAGGAATTAAAACAAGATATTCCAACCATATCTCATAATATTTATCCTACTTAAACTGTTATCTTGCTTACCTATTCTTTAAGAATAATTGTGAATAAGCATTAAAAATTGAAAATTATAATACAATTCTGTCTCTTGAATTCTTTTGACAAAGTTTTGCCTATTTTGAATTTCACGGAATGGTATTTTCTGAGATTTGGATAAGTTATGCCAAGTTGTGTAAGTGTCTCAAGTCCAAACTAAGCTCCTTTTTTATTTTATCAAAAGCTTTTTTTGATGATCATATAGCACATATATATTGTGAATACATTTCTCAGCTTTTTCAATCATTGAATGAATATTAAATATTGATTGAATGAATATTAAATATTACCACTGTTGTAACTCTTCTAGGTATGAACTTTGGTTGCTCAAATATCATTAGACATTCATTACCTATGTTAAATATTATTTTAAACAGAGCAAAACTCTCCATACAGTATTGCCACCTGTGCTAAACAGAGTAATCAATGGATGCCAGAAGGCTTGTGCATAAAATTCCTATCTAATGCCTACTCATCCAATATCCCCAGACTAGTTTCTGGCTTGTGGCCTTCATCAGTGAGGAGCTTTGGATCTGAGAGCACTGCATCTAGATCTTAGGATCTAATGCAACCCTCTAGCAACCACCTTTTATCTCTACTTAACTACAAAACTATGAGAATGAAATTGAAAACACAAAAAAATATTTTCAATCTAAGCTCAATAGCTTATATAGTCATATGGGTCTGAACTCAGTTCAGCACCCATGTATTTTGGTGTCTTTGGCTCTTTTACAGCCATAGCCACCACTATCCTATTAGGCAGGATTGGTGTTAAACCATTAAGCATCACATGATCACATTTCCTATACTAGCACATTAATTGTTGATAAACAGAGCAAAACTCTCCATACAGTATTACCACCTGTGCTAAACAGAGTAATCAATGGATGCCAGAAGGCTTGTGCATAAAATCCCTATCTAATGCCTACTCATCCAATATCCCCAGACTAGTTTCTGGCTTGTGGCCTTCATCAGTGAAGAGCTTTGGATCTGAGAGCACTGCATCTAGATCTTAGTATCTAATGCAACCCTCTAGCAACTACCTTTTATCTCTACTTAACTACAAAACTATGAGAATGAAATTTGAAAACACAAAAAATATGAGTTCAGACCCATATGACTATATAAGCTATTGAGTTTAGATTGAAAATATTTTTTGTGTTTTCAATTTCATTCTCATAGCTTTGTAGTTAAGTAGAGATAAAAGGTGGTTGCTAGAGGGTTGCATTAGATCCTAAGATCTAGATGCAGTGCTCTCAGATCCAAAGCTCCTCACTGATGAAGGCCACAAGCCAGAAACTAGTCTGGGGATATTGGATGAGTAGGCATTAGATAGGGATTTTATGCACAAGCCTTCTGGCATCCATTGATTACTCTGTTTAGCACAGGTGGCAATACTGTATGGAGAGTTTTGCTCTGTTTATCAACAATTAATGTGCTAGTATAGGAAATGTGATCATGTGATGCTTAATGGTTTAAATATTATTTTACTAATATGTCATATTAAAGTTATTGTTCTATACTTGATCTATTCAACTGAATTGCCTTTCCATTACTATTACAAAAAAAAGAAAAAGATTAAATGTCTTTCTGTTTAGGCAATGTTTAACATTTCAAATTTTTTGACAAAGTTTTTTCTTTTTTTTTAATTTTGGTGATTTTAATTGTTACCATAATCTTTTCCATTATTTAACTTGTGTATCAGGTATATATTATAGTAAAAATGCCAGCAATATTTCTTGCATACCTTAAATATTTTGTGTTTTGTTCATTTTATATATTTAAATTTGAGAGAAGTAGTGTTTTTTGTATTAAATCTGATAATTCATTTTTCTTTCAATGTTGATTTAATTCTTATTTGAAATTCATGTAAAAATAATTATTATTTTTCTACTAATTATGCTTGTCTTTGCAGTTTTTTTCTATATTTTTATAGTTTTATCTTCTAAATTCTTATTATATAAAATTATTTTTTACCCTTCTCATTTAGATCCAATTTGGTTGTGTTTTTGGTGTATTATTTCCTCTTCATGCTAATTGTAATTGTTTCCAATATCAATTTTTCAATACTGATCTATCCTTTTTTGAAATGGATTGACTTATTGAAGGGCATTCTGGTGTTTTTAAATGTTACTCCCTTTTGCATGTGTTTTATTTATATTTATTTGTAATACTGTGCAAAATATTGTTCATCAGAGTCTACTAAAGATACTTGATGTAAATGCCATTATTTTCTATTTATTTTGAATGGACTGTATATTCTTTAAATACAATATTGTTGGATATCATCTAAATAAAGAATCAGATACATAGTCTATGAAAATAAGAAATTGGGCTGCTACGTCAAGTAATAATATTCTGCATCTCTGATATTTATATAAGTACTAAAAACACAGTTCTCATTTAATCACCAATTTAGGCTGGGTTATATTCATCTAGTAATTTGACTATACTGATCAGTTAATTTTGAAAGAGATAAGTGGGACTTGGCCTCACTGCAGAGATATGATAATTAAATGCATTTTATGAACTATTAGTATGGTTTTTATAATGCATTCTTTTTTTATTGTTGCACAGAAGTAAATTCAAACCTTAATAATCCATAGAATTATTTCAAACTGAGTAAAATAAATAATTATTCTGATCACTTAAAAAAAGCCTCAATTGGCCTTTGTGGGTGGTGTAGAATGTCACATTATCTCCTAAGCAACCATTAATATTAGGTTTTATTATGGAATGTAAATATTTTAAATGATTCTTTCAAAAGATGATGAGTGGAAACACTTAGACAGTAATTGGTAAAATAGCTAAAAGTAATCATTGGAAAAAAGCAAAGAGATGGAAAGTTTACTTTTTGTCAGGGATATTGAGGAATAAGATTCTTCACTTATAAAAATTGAAAGTTATGACTATCAAATTGAATGCTGATTTGAAACCCTCAAATTGTAAGAATGATCGCTTTACAAGAAAATGAATTATCTCATACAAATGGTGGTATATAGTACATATTAAACTTTTTGCAGTATTTACTGTTTTGAAACTAATTATAGCATAATTTTGAAGTCAATCAGAATTTTCCAATATTATGATTGTTGTCTTTTCGGATAATAAAATAATATGGGGTATTTTTTTTTATACAAAATATTAAATTAGTATTTATTATAAACCAGCATCCTAGTTTGTTATATCTGATCTTTTTTCATATGTCATCGCATCGGCCGGGACTTATACTTATGTATTTCTGAAAATATGTTAGACAATTATTCTTTCTTGCCTTTCATGACATAACAAAATGATTATTAAAGTTTTTATTTAAGCTTACTTTTTTTAAGATTCTAATCTGATTCCTCATTTATTTACAGTCTAAACCCATTAAGAGTAGTCTTATTGTTTACTTCTAAGATTTTTGGTGTTTTATTTTATGGGTGGCTAATCATGATTCTAATATCTGTCTATCATAGAGACGTTACTTCAATCCAAATAACTTTTACTCTACATATTGCAACATGGAAGCTTTATCCTTGTTTGGAGATATATATCTAGCAAGAAGTATTCATATATATATATATATCAAGTAGTTTTGAAAATTCTAAATATATCAACCTTCTAAATTTTTTCTTCATTTAATTTACCTTTTAAACAAATAAAAGAAAAAAGGAAAAAATCTGTAACAGATTCTCAGAGGACACTTTTTTTTAAAAAAAAAAAAACGGCAGTTTTGATTTTGCAGAAAAGAAAAAATATCACTTTAAAAATAAAGGAGTTGATGTGAAGAAAAAGCATTAAAGGCTTTCAGTTTTGGGAATTATTGTATTAATTTTTTTTTTTTTTCAGTTTCAAAAACAAAAAAAAAAAAAAAGAGAAAAAACCTGAAAGAGTAAAAAATGTCATTATTCCAACATGTCACTTTTATGCAATTTCTCTTTTTTTTTTTTTCAATTATTTTTTTAAAAGGTATTTTATTTCTTTTTTTTCTATAAAAGTTTAGAAAGTATTAGGACTTTAAATTTTTCTTGTTTATTTATTACTGCTTACTTATTCTTTATATATATGTAATTTCACAATTTTATGAAATATATATATATTTTCTATTGTTACGGATTAACATTCAATAAGTATAGGTTTGACTGCCTCAAGGGGCAAATGACAATTTGAAGATCAGATTTTGGCCTGAGGATGATATATATTATTAAACAGAATTTTTTGTTGTTTGAGCATTCCTTGTTGAAAATAAACTATATAATGTAGTTGATTAAGTATGTATTATAAATAATAAAACACAAGTATACCAATGTGTAGAACAAAATAAACATTCTAAAAAAATATTAGCAGCTAAGCATATTTTCAACGCAACCAAATTCATGGCAATCAAACGTTAAGTAAAAAAAGTTAATTAAAGGCCAAAATTTCAGAATATGCTCATATGAACACTTGTAATTACTCTAATTTGAATATTATCACAATTTGCAGTGCAGTCTTAATTTTATCTTTTTAGTTATTTGATTCATTCAATATAATAATTTTTGGGGAGTAACAACCATGCCCAAATTCTTTCTCATGTTAAAAAAGAAATCATATAATATTTATCTTTTAGCTGCTTCAATGACATGTTTATTGACTGCATAAAGATAATATACCTTTTAGATTGATGATTGATTTTGGAAGATATTATTATCATAACATATATCTTAATTAATGTCAAACTAATTGTTGCAGATATTGATTTTGGCAAATTTTCTGTTAATCTGACTTTTGATTTTGTAAAAGAATTAAACTTAGTGAAAATATAATTCATAATTAATTATATTATGGTTTCATTCAATATATGTCAATTATAAGGATTGATAAATGATTTACATTATATTAGTATTAAAAATGGAAATAACTGCTCCCTTTCATTATGTGATATCAAAAACAATGAAAGATGAAAGATGTCAAGCAATGCAGCCTAGTGGTTAGCATAGCTGCCTTCCAAGCAACTGACCTTGGTTCACTTCCCAGTCAATGCATTTGACATATGAAAAAAAAAAACAATGAAATACAGAAGGGGTGGAAGATAGTTTTTTTTTTCTCATAAAACCTTTATTGATTATATAATGAGTTTACATTAGTACAATGATGAAAGCAATACAGTTAATGACAAAGCTGGGATGAGGATCACACAACTAGTCTTGCAGTCAAAAACAACTAAATGTATAGCCCAAGCATCATAAATGAAAATCTGCAATGGAAAGAAGGTCCTATATAGTCTTAAAAATCAATAAAGGAGCTAATTTTTTGTCTCTATTGTGGATAGTCCCAAGCTTTGATATGAATAATTAATGGGGATTATCAATGGTAAAATTAAAGATAAGCATACATCTAATGGATCAATATGCAAAAAGTAAGAAAGTGGAAATCCTAATAGATGGAAACACACCATTGCCAATACTATTAATCAGGATAGTGAGGGTGGGCTTCTGGCTTATATAGATGGAAGCTATCCATTTCAGGTACAGATATTTAAAAAAAGCCACAATTATTAATATATTAATATTATTAAAAATCTTTTGTGACTATATACAAGTAAGCATAGCCCAAGTGGCATGATATTCAAATGACTGTTTTAATGAAGAAGACAGAACCATTGCATTGTTGCTGAATGGGTTTTTTTTTGCATTTGACATTAGCACAGATTGGTTGATTGCATTTTGCAGCCAATTTGGGACAAACACTATGATATTACATATAGAAAATAAGTTGGATATTTTTATGCTCATAGAATATTAATAGAAATTATGTTTAAAAGTTTTAATGAGAATTCAGAATTGCATTGATAGTTGAATGTGTCTAATCTTTGAAAGTAAGAGAATTTATATATTATTTATCATGCATTTAAAGATTTCATTTATAGAAAGGTGAGGCAGATAGGAAACAGAATGTTAGAAAATACATTAAAATTTTAACAGAAGTAGATTAAAATGATAGTTTTTTTTTTTTTTATACAGAGTTTTAAAATTGTTTTATAAAATAAAAACAAATTAAAATATAATGAGACTAAAATTAATAAGGAATGAATTTAATTGCTTTATACTCCTAAATTATATTCCAAAGATTGTATTATAGAATTTGAATCTTCTCTATCTTTAAATAGATTGGTAAATAATATTAAATATAGAATCAATCAAACTGTAAATATCAAATTACCGATTGTATTGAATCTGTTCAACCCTTTATTGTATTGAAGCAAAGCTAATTTATGTGTACATGTTAAATACTACATTTGTCAATATAAAAATTTAAATCTAATCCATAATTTAATTTATTTATTTTTTACATAAGAAGGAATCTGGAAATAATTAGATCTATCAAAGAGTTACATTTGTCAGTAATGAATCAAATGTTATGAAAAATAAAATGCTCTGAAATTTTATTCATTAGTTAAAGATTTTTTATTTTATTTTATAACAATTAATTACTATGAATATGATATAATGTATCAAACATATCCCAAGATCTTCAAGTTTTATTTTTATTCTGATTTATACATTGATAGCCAAATATGTGTATATATAAGTTCACTCTTTAAACATCACATGATCACTATCTCCCATGCTTGCTCATAACTGTTGTTAAAATAAGCAAAACTCTCTCCATACAGTAGTGCCACTCAAAGCAAGACAGAGTAATCAATAAATGCCAGAAAGCTTGTGCATAAAATCCCAGGCCACAAGCCAGAAACTAGTTTGGGGATATTGGATGAGTAGGCACTATATAGGGATTTTATGCACAAACCTTCTGGCATCCATTGATTACTCTGTCTTGCTTTGAGTATGGAGAGAGTTTTGCCTATTTTATATAAGTTTAAGATGGAGAATATAAGGATATTTAATTAAAATTTTATGACTTAATGGTGTAAGAGTTCATTACATGTTTGATGTAGCTCTAACTATGTTTACACATACACCTACTTTATATATAATTATACACAATTATAATATTTCACATTCATAAGTATGTAGAAAATAAATAATAAAATTTAATGTATTAGGAAACTAGGCAATTTAAGGATGTAATAGTGCCTATATTTAAATTTATTCCATATAGAGTGAAATTTTAAATTTGAAGATAAATAATACTTTATGCTTGTATTTTTATATTGGACTATTTCCATCATCTAATATGTGTATTGAATGTCTTTAGAAATTTTAACTTTATTTATATATTTCAAATGCATTCAACTGTTAGTAATAGCACATAAATAGTCCAATATAAAAATACAACTAGAACACCATCATCACAAACCTTCAGGAAAATACTTTATGTTTCTCTCTCTCTCTTATGGAAGAGTGATTGTTTTGTAAAGATAATGGTCTATCTTTATTTTCATACACTATGCAAATGTACTATTAATTATTCAAATGTGAAGACTGTATTCTAATTGACCTACATACCAGTTCAAGCATTTATTATGTTCTATTAAATATATCATCTTTTCATTTTGTCAGTTTACCTTGTTGGAGATACAATTTTTGATGATAATGTATTATCCTATTTTGTAATAATAAAATAACTACATGTTTGACATCCCTATGTCCAGTATCTTTTTCTAATTCAGAATTATTATTCAATTTAATTGTGACTAGACGGCTTTTGATTAGCAAAAGAGTTTTTAATTTAAATCTGTGCAATTGAGTATGTTAAAATGCATTATTATTATGTGATTAGTATTTGATAAGTAGTAATAATGAAACACTTAGATGATGTTTTCTTTTTTTCTTATGAGGTAGTAATTATTTAATCTCATCCTTTAAAGATCTCATGAATGCATTACACAATAATATTTTGGGATATTTCATACTTATAAATTTACTATATAAATATTTGTTATTTTGGTAAAGAAATTTTGCATTATTACCAATTCTTCTTATTCTTTAAAATTGACTGTAAGGAATATTAATCTTAAGCACTGCAATCAGTTGTTATGAAAATCTATATAATTATAGCTATCAACCAGTTTTTTATATACATAAATCTTGAGAAAATCATTAAATAATCTTAACTTAAAAAAAGGCCTAATATTTTAAGCTACTTTATTGAAAAATGTAATTTTTTTAGTGAATTTTTTTTATGAATTTGAAGAAATATGAAGTTTAATGTAAGAGTTGTAGACATATCATAAACATATCATTTGTATATCTATGCTAGGTATAAGATTTTAGATTGGCGTATTCCGTTTTGCCATAAAAACATTGGCATAATTTGGTACCATTTTCATGCCATTGTTGTGTTCTATTTTTATAAATAAAAAGTGAAATTGAAGATATTATTTTTTTATAAAAATTATATATACCAAGTCTGTAATAGTCATAACATGGTGATGTTCATAATCTCTGCTAAAATAATTTATGTTAACTTTAATTTTTGTTAATCTACTTATTTAACTGTATTTTTAATGGCATCCAGTCCTGGGTGAAATATTAAACTGTGTATATACATAAGTAATTTATGTTGTTTATATATATACTAATTTCTGAATTTTAAACTATAATAATACAAAGTGATTGCTTTCAAGAGAAATATTTTTATCAGCTGATGAAATACCTCCATTTTTTGATAAATAGTTTGTAATATATTTTTTATGTATCTAATATCTTATTTTACAATAATCTCTGCAGAAGACACTTTAATGATTTTATTTATTTACACCACATCACATTTTATAATTCTTTGTTTGCATAGAATATATATATTCAAACTTGGATTTTTAAACACAGGTACCACATTAAAACTACATAACAGTTGGTTGTATTCTATTAGTATATATATATAATAGTCATTAATATTTTACATAATAATTACACAAATGCTATAATGATTGAATGATGTGAAGCAGTCTCAGTTAAAAGGTTAGTGATTGCTTTTCTCTCCATTATGCTTGCATTGATGTACATGTATATGTTAATACGAAGATTTTCACAGGTTGCGTATATAAAAGAGTATTTTTGTGGATTCATCCATGTTAAAACTTTAAATGTTTATATACCAACGTTTTGACTTGATCACACAAGTCATCTACTGTGTGATAAAAGGTAGAAAGATGGTTGTCGAGGCGCTACAATCACTGATTTGAAAAAAAATGTTAAAGTTCCACCAGTAGCAAAAATGTCAAATTAAAAATGTTTTTTTTTTAAAAATCTTTCCAAATAGGAGGAAGTTTGCATGTATCATCTCACTTATTGATACAATTTGGCCTTTTAAGTATCTCAGTGGTTTCTCTGATTTGGCACTGGTAGAGATTATCACATCTAGATATGATACTGATAATCTATACCAGTGCAAATGAGAAGCCACTGAGATACTTAAAAGGCCAGATTGTATCAATAAGCGAGATGATACATGCAAAATTCCTCCTATTTGAAAAGATTTTTTTAAAAAACATTCTTAATTTAAAATTTTTACTATTGGTGAAACTTTAACATTTTTTTTCAAATCAATGATTGTAGCGCCTCTACAACCATCTTTCTACCTTTTATCACCCAGTAGATGACTTGTGTGATCAAGTCGAAATGTTGGTATATAAACATTTAAATTTTTAACACAGATTGACCCACAAAATATGTCTTTTATATATATAATGATATAATTTAGTTGTTCTTCACAAAAAATTTAAAGCACTAATTAATCAATATTACGTTATCATAAAAAAATGTCATATTGTGTTTTGTACTTTTAACTACATATGTATTTTCATGTTTCAGTTCAATATATTTCTAAATTATAAAACAAAATATTTACTCCTTAATCTAAAATATTATGTCTTTATTATTAACAACTAATATAGATTTTATTTAATAGGCACAAATAAACACTATTAACATTTGTTCTGATCAGATCCAATATTTAATTTTAATTAATATTCCAACAATAATTTATGTACAACAATAAATAATATAAAACATCTAATTTGTACATATAACAATATGGGGTGCTATTATAATACATCTAATTTGTACATATAACAATATGGGGTGCTATTATAATAATGAATAGAAATGAGGAGAAAATATCCATTAAATAGAGATAAACTTTAACTTTTGATGGTACTAAAAAATATCAGTTACTATTAATTAACAATTCCTAAGGCTAAGCAAGTTTTTCTCATAATCTTTTGTTGGACCCCTTTTATTTCAAAGACTCACAACAAAAGAGCAATTGTGGGTTTATAAGAAAAAACTTGCTTAGCATCAGGAATTGTTAATTAGTAGTAATTGATAATTTCTTAGTTACATCAAAAGTTAAAGTTTGTATTAAAGATGTTATCACAATTTCTTTTTTATTATTACTACCAATCCTATTTTCTATTTTTTGAAGAACCCATTGAACATTTTTTTTTTTGCTTTCCTTATGATAGTACCTTTTCTAAATCTATGAAATATTGTTTGCAAACACAATTGTATCACTATTAATACAGTTGGAAATAAGTTGGATAAAATTGATTACAGCATAAAATTGATACTTTTGGTGGAACTAATTTAGTATTAAAATGAAATAAGCCTTTGTGTTTGTAAAAGATGATTTGTAAAAAACAGATTTTACAATTCTTATATGTTGATGCTTATTACAGATATTTTAGATCACAGAAAAAAGTATGAAAAGATGTATGATGGATATAACAGTTAAAACCAAATATGGAATAAATTCATGAAAGAACATACAGACATTATTGACATCATTAAAAATGTAAAGCGAAAAAACTGCACTAGATATAACAATAATCACTAGACAGTTAGAATCCTAAATAAATCCAAGAGATTGTAAAGTACTTAGACAGGAACCACATCTGAAATGGATGGATGAAATAAGAGAGTTTTTACTTAGATAGGAACTACACATGAAATGGATGAATGAAATAAGGGAGTTTTTTTAATAATAAATGACCAAGAAAAACTATAGAATGGAGGAACTTGATTAAAATTGAAAATATATATATTTTTTTGTAATGGATTATTAATGGTTAAAAATAGTGATCATATAAATTGTTACAAAAATGTATTTAAAAAGTTAGTAATTAAAATTTGTTTCCACTTTTGGTTTTAAAAAATATATACTAAACATGTATTACTAAAGAAATGGACAATTTTCCATTGTGGATCAAAATGACAAAATAAGTGAAAAAAAATCCCAGATTTATATATGTCAAAAGTATTTTTTCGGTAATATATTTAATTTCAAAATTTTTATTTTAAAAATGTATGTGTTTTAATTTAATCAAAATTAAATTTAAAAATTTACTTAAAACTTTTTTACTTGCATTTTTGAAACAAAAGAAAAAGAGAACTGAAAATAATAAATGATCTCAAAGAAGCATTCATACTAAATCAATACTCTTCAATTGGTGTAGATCATAATCTTTTGCACATGTTTTCATCATTTGTTTATTATTTATTAACACTGAATTATTACAATTGTTAAATTTTTTCACTTACAACATTGACATATTATGTTTCAGATAACAAAATAATGATTGTTACTCAGTAAGATGATCATAACATTTCTAGCTCAAATGTAAATCTTAAATCTTAGTTAAAAGACTGACTGTGGCTTAAAGATTATATGTGGACCAGTAGTAATATCATAATCTGGTCAATAAATGTCCAGTAATAAACATTAATATTTTATTTGAAATATATGGTATCAGTGGTGTCAATGTAAAAAGTTTGGCAATTAAAAGTTTGTGACCTGGATAAACAAAAGAATGTTGGTTTAGCATGCACTACATCTTGGGAATTTTTCAGATGTCTTTATTTATATGTTTCAATAATGTGTGGAGGAGTGGAGGATTTTAGTATATCTAAAAATAATATATATGAAAAATAATTTATAATAAATTCTTTTATTAACTGTACACTAAAAAAACAAAAAATAATTGTTTTCTTCAACTATAATTGGGCTTTCTATATTTAATTTGAAATAAAAGCATAGAGTATCTAGAAGTTAATTAATTTAATCACTAGTTATAAAAATTAGTAATTGAATCAAATAATTTCTGGTCATCCTACACTTTTATTTGAAGTTAAATATAGAAACCTCAGTTGTGGTAGAAAAAACAATTAGTTTTTGGCATTTGAATATGCATTAAATAAGAACATTTGTTAATATATATATATATATTTTATGTACAAAAAAGATGTATTGTAAAATATAGGGTGAGAGTGGGGATGATGGAAAAATCACCAGGTTGTCATCCCCGAAGTAAATATGGTGATTGGTAAATCATCACCCCCAAGTTAACAAGATACTTCAAATAATGTTAAAGTAATGTTTAATATTACAAAATATATAAGAAATGTTATATTATAAGAGAGCATGAGATCAAAAAATCTCTGTGAGATCAGCCCAGTTAACTTCTTACAGCAACTACAAGCATCATTCACCATATATCAACCAGGATTATCAATAAATAAATAATACTCAAAGTAACCATTCATTTATGAATGACCAACAATGAAATATAAATCAACAGTTCATCTTGTGACTGGATTTGAAATGAGTCCTGTAGATCAGGCCAACTATTTAGCCTTTGACAGTTTGGGGCAATTATTTAAACATAATTTCAATGCACAAACTAAGTGCTAATCCATCAGAATAATCAGAAACAATAATGCTGGGACATTAAAACATGCTGATCATTATCAATTCACTGCCCACTTAGTATTATTAATGTACTAGCCAACTATGGATTTAATTTCTAATAGACTAAACTAAATAAAATAGAGTGCAGGGGTTTTAAAAATATAATTTTATTTGCCAAGGCAGATGATAATTGATCATCACTGGATATTCCTTGATCACTAATATACATTGACATTTTATATATCAGACCACTATGTCAAAATGTAACACAGTGAACATAAGCTCTATAACTGTTACTGTGACCAAGAGATTATGATACAATATAATATTCTAAAAACTTAAAAATCAAGTCACTGAAATAATTTTAACAATTGAATACAAGTTTATAAATAACAATAAAAAATGAAAATAAGTTCTCTAGAATAAGTCTATAAGCATAACAATTAAGCCTTCTGAATTTGAGTAATATACAAAATTCAAATTATCATATTGTGATTTACATGAATAATATACAAAATTCAAGTTATTACATTATGATTTACATAGATGTTCCATGTAGCTGTACAGACATGCATTTTACTATTACATGAATATATTTCAATTGACATTTAAAATACATTGATGATAATCATTTTAAGTTAAGTGATAAAAATACCTCATCATTACACCAATATGCATTGTAATTTATTATTTAATATAATATATTTGAATTGGCATAATATATAAATAAAATTCAGTTTTGTACATATTCAATAACATATTTAACATATATGTGTATGCATATTGAATTGCAGGCACACACTGATGTCTACATTATACATTTAATTTTTGTCACAATAAAATTATTAAATTTACAATATGTAATTAGTTCTTGATTTAACATACATGTTGTGCACATATGAATGTATATGCACCTTGACATTTATATTATATATTTTAATTTATCACAATAATAAGATATTTTTTATAATTGATTCAATATTGAAAGTATATATATATATGAATCATGTTATTTAATTGTGTTTTCCTGAAGGTTTGTGATGATGGTGTTCTAGTTGTATTTATATATTGGACTATTTCCATCATCTAATATATGTATTGAATGTCTAGAAAAAAATAACTTTATTTAAATATTTTAAATACATTCAACTGTTAGTAGTAGCATTTCAAACAGATTAGTATATGCACAATGTTTCAACAGGTATTAGTCTTCCCTATTCTTCAGGTGTTGCTGATCTGACCAGTAACAATACTAGCATAGGATTCAAACCTGGATCCTTAGAGTGTGACTATACATAATGTATAGAGACCACTAATCAACTTTGCTCTTGAGAAAAAGTGGAGAATTCAGGAAGAATCTCAAAGATAAGTATATGAAATTTACAGACTGTTGTTTTGGAAGGATGACAGTTGGTTAGAGCATTACCTTAAAATTCAAAACTCAAAAATCTAAGGACCCAGTTTCAGATATTATGCTAGTACTGTCACTGGTCAAGCCAGAAACACCTGAAGAAAAGGGGAGACTGATACCTCTCAAAACATTATGCATATACTAACCTGTTTGTAGTGCTATTACTAACAGTTGAGTGTATTTGGAATATTTAAATAAAGTTAAATTTTTCTAAAGACATTCAGTACACATATTAGATGATGAAAATAGTCCAATATATAAATACAAACATTATTTAATTTTTTCATAACAGTTTCATTTTTTTTTCTAAAAAAATATAGTCAATTTTTTGACAGATAGTTGTTGATTGATTATCAACATCTTTACATTTAATATGACTTTCTGCTTTCTTTTTTAAAAAGAATTATCAACTTTTAAAAAAAAATACAATCAATGAATTAAATCTTTACTCCTTTGATTTTTAATCCAAACAAAATTATTTGTGTGTATTTCACTTTTAAAATGTCTCTTTTTTTTTAATAAATGACAAATAAAATAGTGTTATATATCTCTAATTTGTAAAATGTTATTTCAGACCAAAGAAATTATTTTTAAAATATCAGTCTCAATATATATCATCATCACTGGTTGCATTTAACTAATCATAACATCTCTTATTACATATAATACTTTAAAATCTCTTTTAAATAAATTATTTAAAAACAACTCACTTTTGTATATACTTTTATCAGTGCTTCTCTGCATATAGATATATCAACATATGTATAATTAATTCTTGATTCGCTGATGGTTTCTCTGGGTAAGAACCAATCTAGGATTGTCTCATCAGGAAAACATAATTCAAGTATGTTTGTTTTTTCTCCATTCTGTTTAGGATTGTTCCAGGCAAGTTAGTTGTTTTCTCAGAAAACATTTGCAGCTATGAATTACAAAGAAGTTGACCCTTTTTCTCCATGTAAATTCAAACTCCATCATTGAATTGTAGAACAGCTGCTTCATTGCATTCTTACATCCTCATGGTAATTTTCTGTGTAACTCTGCTACACTAATTCTGCCAGCCAACTCTTCAGAAGCTAACTATTTGCTGCCAACTGCTCAAAATTTTTACTAGACAAACTGTTCTAATCTTTCCATCCAGCCTTTTGTAACTAGTTTTGTGGTGAAAAACAGTAATTTATAAACTGTTTTATCATTTTAAAAACAAATTTGAAGTTTTATCAAAAGTATGATTGGAAAAAGTTGATTTCAATTAACTTTAATTCTTTGGAATTTTATAATCTACAAAGATGTTTAACTAGATAGTGAAATGTATACAAGCCTTAATTAAAAGATTTCAAAAATAAATCATGCTTGTTTTTAAAATCAAAATCAGCATTCAATAAAAATATTATTTAGACCTTTTCAAATGTTTAATTTATAATAAAATTCTATTTTAAATTCAGAATTATTTATCCCTTCTGTTTATTTCTACTTTTCCTATCAACTTTATATATATTTGTACACACACATTATATGATTATGTGCCATGTAACACACACACATATATTATTTTTAATTTTTAACATTGATTTTTTTTAATTATTCCAATTTTATATTAAAACAAAGAATAAAAACAATGACACAGTCTATGTATTATTTGAAAATAAATTCATACATTAAAAATTGCTTCCAATATTATTTTTTTAAAGAAAAAATAATTTTATATAGATATAAAACTTTTACAATCAAGAGCAATTAAAATTTGATTTCATTTTTATTTCAATTTATCATAAATGCATTTTTTAAATATAGCACTCTCTCATATACATTACTGAAAATTTACTTAATCAATAATATGTTTGAAAATTGGTTTGTCAACATTGCTCCAACATACAAATAAGGAGACTATCCTGAAATATTTTATTGTTATATTTCATTATCATTAATTTTTAACATATGTACAAAATTTGAAGAAAACTCATTTGATATAAATATGGTAATCTTGATTACAAAATTTCTCCTAAACAAACAAACAATGCTTCTAAATTAAGTAAAAAACATTTAATTATATATACACAAATATTTATAATAAATACTTTTATTTATTATGAACTAAAAAGCCAAAAATATATTTATTTTCATCAACTACATCTGGGGTTTGAACTTGAAATGAAAGCATAAGGCATTCACAAATTAATTAATTCTGTCACTATTTTGAAAAATTAGTGGCTGAATTAATTAATTTCTGGATACCCCATACTTTTATATCTAGTTACAAATAAAACTCTGATTGTCATTGAAGAAAACATTTTTTTTTTTTTAGATTTTTAGTGCATAATAAAAATTTTATATCTATACTATTTTTAATTTTTAGTATTTGAATATATTTTTAGAATTATTCCTATTTAAAATAGAGAATGACAATAATTTCTTAGTATGTGTGTAGCATTTTAAAGGAATAGTCAATTCCAATATTATTTTCTTTATGAAAGAAGCATTTAAAAAAAAATAAACTTTTACAGTCAAAAGATAATAAAAATTCATATTTTTGTTCCTATTTTAATTGATCATTACCACTTGTTAAGTGTAATCTTTTTTTAAAATAAAAATGTTTACAAATATACGCCTCTTTTGTATGCATCACTGTAAATGTAATGATCTGATATCAATATATTAGAAATTTAGTTTAGCAATATTTTCAATTATATAAATCGCTAGGCATATTACATTGTCATCAATTTCTAATACATGGCCAAAATATTAAGGAAATCCATTTAATATTAAAACTCAGTTACAAAATTTATCCTAAACAAATGAAGTTTCTAAATTAAATAAAAACATTTTAAAAAAGAATTGAGATAAAATTGAAATATTGCATGTGTTTATATTTAATTTAAAAAAAACATATTTTAATGTTTAAGTGAAGTTTATAATTTCTATCTGGGTTACAAATATTAGGGTAATTTCAAACCTAATAAATAAATAAGTACAGAAAGTTTGACACATGTAAATTAAATTGTAATAAATAAATACATTTTATTTTAAGTAATTTTTATATGTGTGTTTTTTATTAATTTACTTGAATAAATCTTAATTTATATCAAAATAAATGAAGATTGGTGGTTGTGTAAATGTAAAGTCATTTTGTCTAATTTTATCTGCATTAAAAGAGATCCCTAATTATCATTTGCCTTATTTTGATGTTCAAATTGTATTATAATAACATTTATGCTTTGTAGGTAATTATATTATTATTTATTATAAGTAGTATCATCTCTATCTTTACATGCATTTTGATCAAAGTAAATTTTAGAAAATCTATTAATAGTCTATTTTATAATAAATATATTTTTTAACCTTTACTTGTACCATCAGTACTTCTAAGAATAAATTAAATTTTCTCTAATTAGTAACATTTATTATTTCTAGCATTAATTTATTATTTCTATAAAGATTTAGTATTGCTATTATTAGTTTGTATATTATTTTTATCGTTACTGAGATAAATATTTATTATCATTATTATGCATTTAGAATATATTTAAAATTATATGTATATTTACACATTAAAAACTGACTGAAAAAATAAAATCGACATAAAAAATAAAAATAACAAACAAACAAGAAAAAAATCAATACTAAAAGCAATTAGCATCTTTGATATTATTTAATTATTAATCAATTATGCTCTTGAGCTCAGTAAACTCAAATGTCTTCTTACTCACTTCTCAAGATCAAAGAGAATAAATAATAAATTAGTATATATGTACAAGTTCAGATTTTTTTTAAAATTATTCTACTAAATATGAAGGCCTTCCAACTAGAGTATATATAGGTCAATATTCTTTATGACGCTCTAATGCACGAAATAAAGTTAGATGATTTACATTCAATTTTATAAATAATAAATAGCTCAGAAAACTTGATTAGATTATAGCAACTAAATAAATTACTCATAATTTTAAACATTTGAGAATAAAACAACATTACCACCTTAATTGATGAGCTAAGAATGTTTAAGTATATATATATATATGGGAACTTGTGCATAGAATGTATGATATAAAAAAATAATTTTTATTACACAAGAAAGAAGTAAAAATCTGTACTTGTTATATATATATATATACGCACACAAATACTATATATATAGTATTTAGACAAAAATAGATTTATTAAATGACATAATTTCAGCTTGAAATGCCTATTTTTAATTGGTACTTTGGTTCCTTACATCATAGATAAAAAATTATTTATAAAATAATCCTGTAAATTTTCAATATTTAAATATATACAGCTATAAGAACATGTAATAATTAATTTAAAATCTCAGGTGATGTTTAGTGTTTTAGAAAAGGTGAATCATTAGCCTCATCATCTATGTCAAAAGATCAAAAATTATTATCTTTGTTATCAAAATGATAATAAATTAATTTAAAACTCACTTCTGCTAAGATATTTTATTTTTAGAGGCTAGATACTATTTTTCACATTACAATTTTAATGAACTTACATCAGTTCATATTTGTACTACTAATAAATTAATTGTAGTTTATTCAAACATTCTAAAATGTTTTATACTGAAATTTAAAGCATTCTTAATGCTTTCAAAAGGTTATCTAAAAATAATACATTATAAATTTTACCCACTGCTATTATATAATAAATAATTAGTCTAAAACATAATGTAGCTTATTTTGCAACCAAAATAAACTGTTAGCTGATTTCCTTTTGTTGAAATACAAAACTTATGAGAGTTTGGATTATTTATTTTATATTACAGTATCTGTAGCAACTGTTCAAGTTTAAAATAAAATTAAATTTGCACTAGAAAGAGCAGTAAGTATATTGATATGCTACAATAAATCTGACTTCAAATACAGTGAGAGTATTAAAGCCATGAAATTTGACTTCAAAATTACCTTCAGATGAGATATAAATGTATTAATGGTAAAAATGATATATAAAACAAACATTATGAAGTAAAAATATTTAAATATATATATATATAGTGGCCAATATAGTTAAGTGGCAATACAGCTGATAGAGCAATAGCGGTGATAAACATCATGCAAAATATAAGTTACAATAATCGTAATAAAAACAAAGAGTAGGATGTGTTATTATATATATATATATAACATTATTAATGAATTCTGTCATTACTCAGGTCTTCAGAAGAATATCTATTCCTCTTTGATTAGTCTAAAATATTATGCTCACCAAATCTCTAACTATTTTCATTTCTTAAGTGCAATAAAATATTTGTATAATATGTTCAATTACAAAATTAATATTCAATAATCAACATAGATCCATAAAAAAACCCAATAAATACATACACAGTTTACTATTAATTCATAATAATTTCAATTCACTGAATATAATTGCTTAAAGAGATAAATATGCAGGTGATAATGTTTTACTTCAAATTAAATTAATAATTATTATCTGATTTATATAAGTAAGATAAAATTTATATAAAAGTTTTAATTTATACTAAAATACTTTTTCATTTATATTTTTTGCTTTTAAGTAATTGAAAAGTATAAATTATTTCTTTTAATTCAATAATGTTTAAAAACAAATATGGGATCCTTTATTATATATATACTCCTGAAAGTTTTAAAACAAAATTGATAAAAATAATTTGATATTCTAAAATATATTACTGATTGTTTCTGTGCATTCTTATATATGTTAATTATATGCATTCATTCTACATACAAAGATATATTACCAAAAAAAAAAAAAAACAAATGTTAAAATTTGGATATAATTTATCTAGTTAAATATTATATTGGAAGATTTAAATAAAATTGTAATACATATATATATAGATAAATTATAACTTTTTGAAAATGGCGGTTGCTATTCCGTCGAAATATCGGTGCTCAATGGAAAATAATACACGGTATAGCCCAAAAAGTTATAATTTATCTACATCATATAACCGTGAAAACATTAAGTATAACATATATATATATCAAAAAATAGATTTACCTGATTGATTTAAAAATTATCTTTTTTAATCATCATATTTGTTTCCATTATTATAGACTTTTAATATTCAATTTTAATTTGCTTTAGTTATTCACTATCATGAATTCAATAATTTCCTAATGAAAATGATTGTCATTCCAAGCTTTTGACTAATGGAGATTAAATAGTTATTTCCCTGATGCAGACAGGTTATTTCATAGTCAAGCATGTTGATAAAATTATTATCCTCATCATATTGAGTAGTAAATCTGATTTTTTTCTCATCTTGTATCACTTTGATCTAATGACATATTTCGGCTATGTGATCACTATCATATTTTAATATTTTAAGTTTATCTTAGTTCTAAATTTCACTGTAACATAACTATGATTTTAACATTAATTGTAATTGAAATAAATTAATTGGTTCTGCTTTTTATTTTTTTTATTTTTCCTAAATTTTCCAAACAAAAGCTGTTTTCTGAAGTTTTATTTGATTAGTCTCGTGTTCCAACTTATCTGATAATCTGTTGTGTTTGTTTGTGTAATAGTTGCTTATATATGCTTTATATTTAACAAAATATACTGAACTTAATATAAGCAGTTATGATTTTTATTTTTTGATCATGCTAAAATCTCAAGCAGAAACTTTAAATTAATTTTTCTTTTAATAAAATTTACACATTCACATGACTTAAATATTATAGAGTATATAACTATAATATGCTTTAATATAAAAAATTACATTGCTACATTAAGACACAATACTAGTACTTCAGAGAATATTAAGCAATCTTATATATATATATGCACACACATGTATATTTTTAAATACAAGTATATTGTTTATAGTAAATTTAATGTAATTAAAAAGAACTTGAACTCAGAAGCTCCCTACAACTATCCACTCCATCTAATACAACTGATATACGTAATCACGTATGTCAAAAAGATAAATGATCTCAAATATATGTATTTGGTTCTGAATCAGCACTTATCAGTAGATCCAGTTAACCATCTTTGATACATATACACAATCAGTGTTCAGTTTATATTACGATAGTAAATCATCAAAATTTAATGGATAAGTTAAAATTTTCTCCACTCTCCAACTCTTCAACCATCCATATCATTGAAAATCTGAGGATGAAATGCTCAAAGTTCTTGTTGATGCCAATATTATTGTCATACCTATGTTGTCTTTAAATCATTCTGACTTCTTACATATAAGACCTTAAAATGCCCATTTAAATACATAAAAAATGGATGGCAAAATAAAGGCTTAATATGTAACATGTAAATACTAATATAATGTCTATACTAAACATTTAAATACTAATATAATGTCTATATTAAACTTATTGTAATTAGAAGGAACTTGAGATTTTCAAGCTTCCTATGGCTATCCACTCTATCTAATATAACCAATACACATAACCAACATAATGTAAAAAAGTTAAATAATCTCTAATATAAGTGAGGGGTCGGAATTATATGACAATAATACTGATATCAACAAGAGCTTTGACTGTTCCATCCTTGGATTTTCAATGATATGGATAGCTGAAGACTTGGAGGGCAGAGAAGATTGAAGTTTGTCTATTAAGGTTTGAAGACTAGTTAGTTACCTTAATATAATATAAACTGAGCACTGATTGTATATATGTGTGGGAGATGATGATCTGTACCATTGAAGATTGCTGGTTTAGCACACATTATGTATATTGGAGATCATTTATTTTTTCACAAGTATGTGATCATATGTATTAGCTGCATTAGATGAGATTGAAAGCTTGATTTCAAGTCCTTTCTAATTACATTAAGTTTAGTATAGACAATATATTTATATTTAAATAATACATTATTCAGCCTTTATTCAGCCTCTCTTATATGTATTTAAATGGACACATTAGAATCCTATATGTGAGTAGTCAGAATGATTTAAAGTTAACATGGGTACAACAATACTATTGGCATTAACAAGGGATTTAAGTGTTCCATCCTCAAATTTTCAATGATATGGGATGACTGAAGAATTGGAAGGTCAATATGATTAAAGTTTGTCCATTTTGAAGATTTACTATCTTAATATAAATTGAACATTAATTGTATATATATGCACAAGATGGTGATCTGGACCAACTGATGAGTGCTGGTTCAGCACAAAATATGTATATTGGAGACCATTTATCATTTTCATATGTATGTGGTCATGTGTATTGGTTGCATTAGATGTAGTGGATAGCTGGAGGAAGCTTTAGAGTCTGAGATCAAGTCCCTTCTAATGTATATACTTTTATACATATAAATTTGTTATAAATAATTAAAAAATATCTACACCCATTATAAAACATTCAAAAATAATTAACAAAAGTTAACACCGGTAGTATATTATTTATAACAATAAAATTGGGTAAACTTTTTCTAGCAAATAAAATTTAAAAAAAAAACAACATTTTAATATTTTTAGTAGAATGTTATTAATAGAAAAAAAATCTTCATTTATTTTGTGATGATAGAATGCTAGATTTTAAATATCTGAATAATATTAAAATAATACCTGCAATTTTTACTAATTCACTATGTTTATTCATGATGTAATAATATCATGTAATCACATTATATAGCAGATGAGATGTAAAGTATATATTTAAATAATGCCCAAATAAATTAGTGGTTTTAAGATACTGAATACAGCAATCTTACTCTAACACAATATTTGACTTCTTCAGCTTACAAAAATGATACTACTTTCAATAGTGGAATTAAAATTCATTACATGTGAGTGCATTTGCGCACCAATTTTACCAATCACAGTCACAATTAGTCATGTTATAGGTTAATATCTATTTATTGTTTTACGTATCACTACTACCATTTATTTTTACATTTTCATTTTTGATCTTGCATTTTTTCTTTTAAATAGTGTTTCCAATAAAAATAGATATGCAAAAATACTTCAAATGGTAATACAAAAGAAATGACTTGTGATTATATTATAATAAAAAAAATAAAAAATTGTAGTGACGTTAGTAAAACACTCTTGGGCTTACAATGCATGTATGATGTATGACAAGATGGAGAAAGTAGTTTACATTTCATTGTCAAATATTTAAAGTAATGATATCTTATACAATTAGTTTTTCTATTATTTTTATTTTATTTCATTTTTTTTTGATATTTGAAACAAAACTTAAAATAATAAATTCATTATTATTATTTTTGCTGTTATATTGCATTAATTAATAAACATAAAACAAATATTTAAGTTTTAAAGAAAACAAGAGTAATAACTGCATATTTATAATATTGAAGTCAAGCACAATGTTTTGCACAATATTATAATAATCAATTTCTATATGTTATTAACAAATATTCTTAATGAATTTAAAATTTAAACACATGAACATATTTCAGCACCAGATTGCATTCAAACTTTAATGTCACATTTATTGTTACAAAGATATTTAAATAAATATTAATATTTGAAAGCATAATACTGGCTTTTATGCCACTGATATTGATTGTGATAGAAACATATGTGCAGCAGAAATCCATTATTATGTTTATCAAATACTGCTCTTGAAAAGATTGTAATTTTTTTATTATAGAGATGTAATGTTAATCAAAAGTATGTTGACATATTTGTCAGAAATTATTTTAAATTCATGGGAATGTTGCTACAAAGGTTGTCTGCATACCATGTAAATAAAATCTGTAAGGCTCCTATAATAATTTGACAAGCTTATGTATGTGAAATAATACTGTAAGTAGCATATGTGACATGTGAACAATATTATAAAAACTTGGTGTGCCCAAATTATATG
The DNA here is from genome assembly GCA_028023455.1 of Epiperipatus broadwayi. Lineage (NCBI taxonomy): Eukaryota > Metazoa > Onychophora > Udeonychophora > Euonychophora > Peripatidae > Epiperipatus > Epiperipatus broadwayi. Next base: position 1,897,852 of record JAQFVV010006401.1, read on the forward strand.
CATATTAAATTGATTATCATCAAATATAGTTGCCATAAATTGTAAATTATTATATGATTTATTATGATAGAATTTAAATATATATTTCATTAAATTATATTGAATGTTAGAAGATTAAGCAAATACAAAATATCATCAATGATAGTTGAGAAATTCATATTGACATATAATACACTAATCAGTTAATCTTTTGATTAAAAAAAGACTGTTAATAAATGTAATATAATTAATTATTAAAACTAAATTTAAATAATATATTGAAACACAACCCTACTCCAAACTATTTAGGAGCAACTTTGAATCATAGTCTAACTTATTGTCATTATTTATCTAAATTTAAAACAAAATTAATTTCTAGGAGTACCATTCTTGAAAAACTGTATGGTTCCACTTGAAGATATGATGTAAATATTTTACAAGATGCTTCTTTATTAATAGCATTTTTTATAAGTAAACACTATCATGCTATTTGGAACAAAAGTTCCTGCACTAAACTTCTAGATTTTCAACTAAATATTACCTTTACAAATATTACTGCCATACTCATGTCTACTCTTTATTCTTCCATCAGAGATCAGAAGAAATGTTGCCTCAAAGAAAATGTATAAAAAACTGTTAGGCAGATCAGACTTATAAATAACTCAAGATGTAGTTTTACTACTAAGACTTATCTCAAATCAAGATGCCTTTTTTGTTTGGATGTTCAAACAATATTCTAGAATCAAAAAATTATAATGAAAATATGGAATTTATCACACAGTTCTAGACAAATTTATTTGTTCCAGATCTAACAATAAGCCTAGCTGAATTTGATGTTTTTAGATGCAACTGAAGTCTTATTAAGGGACTCACAAACATCCATGACCATTGTACTCATGTCTCATAAATGTAATATATCAAATATGGATAAAGACAAAACATAATCCATGTAGTTAATAACTGTTGAATCTGGAGATTAAATGGAAGAACTGAATGACATAATAAAGTCACTAATGAATCTATCTTCTGGTTGAAATTTCTTTGGGTTCTCTATAATGTTCACTACAAAATACATATATTGGAGATCATTTATCTTTTTCTCATTTATGTTGTCATGTGTATCAATTGTCTAAGATGGAGTAAATGACTAAAAAGAGGTTGAATGTCTGGGTTTAAATGTTCTCTAATTATATCCAGTTTAAAGTATATACACTATACTTGTATTTAAATATTTAATAATTAAACTATACTAAAAATATATATGTTAAATTATAATAAATAAGATTAAATTTAAATATAAATTAATTTGTTAACAATAAACAAATGTTTAATTCATATGATATGTCTCCCTAAATGACAAATGTATTATTTTTTCTAAAATATTATGCTTATTATTAGAGTTAAAATTATAGTCATTTCTTAAATTTATACAAATCTAAAGCTAATTTTCACTAATTTTAAAGTTTGTTTATAATTATTATGGCTTTAACTATTTCCATTCACTATATACATCTAAATATAATAATTTTACTCTAGTAACTCTACTCCAGTATCATATATTTTAAGTTTGATTCATCAAATATCATTAGATATAGTACTTGCATATAATAGATGGTTCTGGCTAAAGTAAATTCTGTTCTTAAAAGCATACTTTAATATATACCATATATTAAGACAATGAATAGTTTTTAATATGAAATTATAAAGTACATAATATTAATTTTCTACTAAACAATTTATCACAGAAAATTTGTTTATTCTGTATTATAAATATTATATATTTATTTCTTCTTAATATGGTTTCAATAAAAATAGAATAAGATAATTGTTGCAAATAATTCTGGTCAACTTCCACAACTTTTTATAAGATGTATATGCAGGTACTAAATATTTCTATATTTAATTAGTAGCAGTTATCTGATAATGGAAAGTATTATCTCAATGTGCATTGATTATTCAAATCTCAATTATTTTTATGACTCTACAAAAGGTAATATTCATATCATAATTTGGGATAACATGAAAGGTACAAAATCTAAAAGTGTATTTAATATCTAATATTTATGTTTACTGCTACGTGTTAGTTTATTGACTCTTTAGGCATTAATGTCCATATCACCTTCAATATATACTTCTTAAAGGTATATTCACTTTTTATTGAATAAATGTACTTTTTCATTTGCTTTTTTTAATTTTTAATTTAAAACTTTATTAAAAATTGTAGAAGTTTTCAATAAATAAGATTGTTTCATGCATTCAAAATATATAATTTTTTTAGGATGCTGTAATCAAACATTAATACTTAATGAACAACTGCGGTAATTTGGTATTTATTGCTATCAGTGTTAGGTTTTATGATTATAAGAACCTCTGAAGAAATGTCTGTTATTTTTTGAATTTTCCAGTTAATGTCTAAATTATCACTATCCATAATATATGTAGCTACTTTTAGTTCATGTACTGCCATATGACTGCATTATACTTAAACTGGAATGTTAATCAACCTTATAACAATTATATATATATATCATCATCATCATTATCAACCATTATCAATCCACTGCAGGATGAAGGTCTCTCCAAGTTTAATCCATCTACTCCGATCTTTAGCTTCTCTTCTCCACATCACCCCTACACACTTCTTATTTCATCCATCCATCTCACATGTGCTCTCTTTCTGGGTCTTTTACAATATATATATATATATTATTGTTAAAAATATATAATAAGCTAAGTGGAAAATGGAAACTATTCTATAAAATAATAAAAACTCTTTACAATATTAGAATGAAAAATAGAAGTATTTATTAATGAATATAAACGACTAATGGAATCTTTTGATACGTTTAGTATGTAATTCAAAGGGGTTTTAAGTTAAAGGTAATACAAAATTAATACACATAGAATATGATAGTTTGCTCACTAGTAATAAAAGCTTCATTATATTTCAGCTGACATTAATGTTATTCCTTAAATGTGATTTAGACTCAACCCCAGCTACATATAAAAAAGTTTCTAATAAAGAGTGTCTGAAAATTCTAGCTCCTCACTGAGGCGAGACATAAGTTTGAAACCAATTGGTCTGGGATAAGAGTTTTTCGGATAGAGATTTTAAATATTTTCTCTTAATGTAGTTATCAATTAAGAACTTGTTTGAGTTATTGGTACCTCTCTGTATTACATTTTTGTAAATACAAGCTTATAAAAGCAATGTCGCGTTATATATGACTTGCTTTATTGATAATAATAAAGAGTAAGATAATCATTCTTTTATTTAGGGAAAAAAACAGATATTGTTGCTGCAATACAGCAATATTGAAGTAAATTAAATTGTCTTCCATCAATATTTGTAATAAAATCACACAATAAAGATATTCTGTTTTTAATAGACCACTTTATTACAGAAATGTTTTTTTTTAAATATATTGGAGATATTCTCATTGATTTTGTCTGATATTTATGAAATTCTGCTTTGCAATAGGAATATTATAAACAGTGTTTATTTCAATGATATTAGTCAGAGAAGATTTTTGTAGCCAGTATTTTCAATTACTAAAGAAACAACATAAATCAAAGTTTAATTTGCTGTTGGTTTCACTGTCATATTATAAAATTATTTAAAAATCTCGAGAACAATTTTCAGTTATGGTATTTATGACTGATATTGCATTTTAGTAAAATAATAACTTACAACACACAAACAATGATAAATGCTATAAATCTAAACTGCGTTCAAAATTTATCAATAATTTAAAAAAAATTGACAATGAAACTAGCGTCAGCCTAAATCTGTTAAGCATATTTTTTTTTTGTTTAACTTCCCAATTAAAAACTAATGTTTCACTTTTCATTTTATCTTATAATCAGAAGCATTAAAATAATTCCCATCACACCATCTAGCAAAGCTGTTAAACCTTTGATCAATCTTAAATTAATTTGATCTTAGCAGAGAAGTGTCAAATAATAAATCAAAGCTGTGAAACTAGGGATTAATTTTATATCCAAAATTACAAAAACTGAACAAGAATAAGTCAAGCATTACTACTCAGTCTGTCAGTTGGAGAGTACAAATAATGGATTTAATAAAATAAACAAAAAAAGCCTCTTTCTATCATTCGTGCACATACTTATAAAATTAAATAATAATATTCATGTTTACATTTTTTGTGAAACTAAAAACAACTGTCTAAGTAATGGAGTGAAGCACTATGATCAAGAAATATATATATTATTTGAAATCTTGAAAATATATATATATTTTTAATTAAAAATTGTTAATATATAGCATTAAAAGGAATTCGTAATATGCTTGAGTATTATCAAATGCGATAGAACTGTCCTACAATTTATGGATCTTGAGTTTCACATCCTGGCACATTACTTCACCTAAACATACACAATACAGTTATAATAAAAATAATTAATTATTTAATTAAACAAAATATTATACCCCCCCACACACACACATGGAGCTCATTGTGTGTCAAAGGCAAAAATCGTCGAGGAGCAACTGCAAGAGATATTACTAAGATAGTCACTTGCCAACTAATGGAAAAAACAACAACTTTATTTTATTCTTCATGTAAAGATGCATATTCACAAACTAATACTATATAGCCAACTAAGTTGGTTATATTTTAAAAATCCCTAAGCTTATATCAGAATTTTTAGCTTTATCAATTACATTCTCGACTTCTCTTAATTTATTAATACCCTATGATACTATAAAGAGCACTTTTTTACACTTTTTAATGCAAAAGAAAGTAACACATTTCATTACTATTCAGCTATCTAACACTTTAGCCATTATGCACAGATATATACATATACTGACTGGATTAAAAACGAAATTATTTTGAATATTTGTTTTAACATGATTGCCAATTTACTTATTCTGTACTTCATTTATATGAAACATAAATGTGTAATAAAATTATTAATGAAAAAACCGGGTTAATATGTCTTTATGTGTATAATGTTATCTTAAAACTTATTAAATCTATTTTTTTCAAATTTTCATACAAAGTGTGTATAAGAATCTTCCCGTGTTTGCAGTAATAATATTCCTTATGCTATGCATACAGATGATGATAAACTGCAGTGGTGGTAAATTCCAGTGATAATAAGTTATAGCTGAATATTTGTAAACTTTTTGCTAGGAAATATTAAAAGTGGTTTTTTTTTTTTGTATTTATGATGATCAGTTGGCAGTTGCTTATAAAGTCAAGTGATATTCAAATACTAAATGTTTCAATAATTGCATTCAATTGAGCAAAGTAAGATTTAATTCTCTTTTTCAGATGAAGGTCTTGTTCAAAAACTTTGATCTCAAAATCTGACAATCCTACTATCATACTAAACTGATACATAGAATGTTATTTTGAAGCTACTCTCCAAAACAATAAGAAAACAACCTTATTACAATAATGATTCAATATATTGAATTGGAATAACAAAGAATAAATTTCATCAGAGATTAGTGGTTTAGAGAAACTTTTAATGAATTAGAAAAAGGTAAAATAGGGTTTTATTTTTCTAGAATTAGCTCAGCATCATGAATATTTAAAAAGCATATGCCACTCAAAAAAAGTTCATTAGGATGAATTACAGTAATTCCATGAAGAAGTAATTATTGAAATTTATGGATGAAAAAATTTATAGAATAAACAAGGGAAAGAAAAAATTTTCTTCTAAATAAAAGAAGAGCAAAAGAGAGCCAATTAAGTTATCCAGATTGCACTAATTATATAAAGAAACAAATCAAAAATATAAAGAAGACAAATACATATATACATTAAAGTTGATCATCAAATTTTTGATGATATGTATGGCCTAGAAGTTGGAGGGTAGAGCAGGTTGAAGCATGTCCATTAAAATTTAAAGATTTGCTATTTTAATATAAATTGAACACTGATTATATATATATATATGTGTCAGAGATGATGATTTGGATCAACTGGTAAGTGCTGGTCCAGCATGAAATATGTATATTGGAAATCATTTATCTTTTTCATGTGTGTGTGGTCATGTGTTCCAGTTGTATAAGATAGATTGGATAGCTGAAGGGAGTTTGAAAGTCTGTGTTCAAATCCTCTATAATTACAACTAAACTCCAAGTATATAAAGTATATTTTTATTCAAATATAAGATATTAATAAATACTTAATATTCTAAATAAAAAGCGTTTTCATTAGTAAAATATGATTATATGTTTTAGACAAGTAGAATTAAAAAAAAAGAAATTTAGCATCATAGTTGCAAATCTTATTCTAAAATAGATTAAAAGTATGGGTTTTGTACGTACATAACCAGATATACCTGGCCTATAATATCATGACTTTTTTTAATTGGTTGCTTTAATGTAAATTAAACAACATTTTAATATTATATAAATAAATGTGATAAATGTACCAAGTTATTTTTGTATTATGGTTCATTAATGGTACAATTAGCTCCTAGCCTATTTGAAAATCCATCATTCCCAGCCTTTGGAAAGATTAACAAATGGTTTTTATGATGTAATGTAAATTAAATAAAAGATTTTAATATTATATAAATAAATGTGGTAAATGAACCTGTTTTTGTGTTTATGATTTATTATGGCTTATAATTTTTCAAGGCTACAGAAAGGAGTTTGCTATTAACTGAAAGGAGACCCTTTGATTCCTCTTGGAGGCCTTAAAGGAACCGAACAGGGCAAATTCCTAATGTCCACTTCATACGTTCTTGTCATTACAGCTGTTATTACTATGTGATTATTCATATAGTATACGAATATGAATGGGCTGCTCACCAACATGCATTAGCCAGCATGGTAAGTTTATTGGCTTTTTACTTCTGAGTTTAAGATCAAGAAACACCATGGTCTTTCTTCTCAGTGCCTGATAAGGCAGAATGAATATTTGTGTAAATGATAAATATTTTTCCAATACATATATACAATTATGACAGACAAAAATAAAGCATGGCCCTTATTCCCAGGAGGCTGTAAAGTCACCAACCAAGGCAGCGGTTGGTGGCCAAAGGCGGAGGGTGCTAAGAATCCCCTGATTGCGGACCCAGGCTGCCATTTGATAACGACTTTTTATTTAGGTACTTACAACTGCATATCACTTTCAAGTGAAGGAAGATTGCAAGAATTAGAAGAGAACTGTCTTATATTAAATGGGACATTACTGGACTTTGTGAAGTTAGAAGAAAAGGAGAAGAAACAATTGATTTAAAAAGTGGACATATACTCTATTATAAAGGCACACATATTGGAAATACAAGTGGAGTAGGATTCATTATAAATAAAAAGTGGAAGAACAATATTGTGTAGATTGATGGTGTATCGGTCAGAGTGGCAAGATTAGTTATACAACTTATTAGCAGATACCAAATGCAGATAATTCAGGTTTATGCCCCAACAAGTTCTCATAGTGATGAAGTAGTAGAAGATTTTTATATGGATGTACAAAAAGCTTTTGATCAGAGTAAACAACATTTTAAAATTGTTATGGGAGATTTTAATGCTAGAATTGGTAGACAAATGAAAGATGAAATTGCTGTAGATAATTTTGGTTATGGTAATAGAAATGACTGAGGACATAGACTTGTGGAGTTTGCAGAAAAAGAAAAACTTTATATTATGAATTCATTTTTTGAGAAAAATGTTAAAAGGAAATGGACATGGAAGCATCCAAATGAAGGTACAGCAGAATTGGATTATTATTTGACTAACAGAAAATACATATTTCAAGATTGTAATGTTCTTAATAAATTTAACACAGGAAGTGATCATCGATTAGTAAGGTGTAAGTTACGTGTTAATGTAAAACTAGAGAGACAAAAATTATTAAGAAAAACAATATTTACAGTTGATATTCCTAATCTTCAGAAACATTCTAATGAATTTAAATTAGAACTTACAAATAGGTTTCAAGTGTTAGGAGATTTTGATCATGATTCAGATTTGAATGAAATTAATATGAAAATAACTGATACACTTTGAAAAACTGCAACAAACATAGCTGGTAGAAAAAAGCAGCAATTGACTAATAAAATTTCTACTGAGACTAGAGAATTTATGAAGAAAAGAAGGAATATGAAGATATACAAAAATGATGTAATAAAAAGAATTGAATATCTCGAATTTTGTAAAATGGTACGGAAAAGAGTTGAAAATGATATAAGAAAGTATAACTGTGAAATAGCAAGGAAAGCTGTAGAAGAAAATAAAAGTCTCAAAAATGTTAAACAACATTTTGGTATTGGTAGGAAATTTATATCTGCAATAAGGAAAAAAGATGGAATTATTACTAAAAAGAGAGATGACATCATGAAATTGGTAGAAGATTTTTATCAAGAATTATATAGTGATAAAGAACAAGTACCTCCTATATCTATTACATATTCCGAATTGCCCAGAATTTTAAATGAAGAAGTGAGACATGCAATTAAGTGTATGAAGAAAGGAAAGGCTCCAGGAAATGATGGAATTATAATTGATATATTAAAAGAAGCAGGTCAAGAAATAGAAACAATTTTAGCAAAGTTATATACCAAATGTCTAAATGATAAAGATGTACTGGAAGATTGGAAGAATGCAGTAATAATATTAATATTTAAAAAAGGTGATAAAGAAGATATTAGAAATTACAGACCTATCACCCTTTTATCAGTTTTATATAAAATTTTTACCAAGATAATTACAACTCATCTACAGAGAACTTTGGATTTCCACCAACCAAGAGAACAAGCTGGATTTAAAAGTGGTTTTAGTACAATAGATCATATCCAGGTATTGAGAGAAGTCATAGAAAGGACAAACGAATATGAGTTGTCATTATGTTTTGGATTTGTATATTATGAAAAGGCATTTGATTCTATACACATTTCTTCAGTGATTAAAGCATTGGATCATCAAGGTATAGATCCAGGATATTGTCATATTTTAAAGAATATTTATAAAAATGCAACAGCAACAATTAGATTACATTATGATACTGGAAAAATCAACATTGAGAAAGGTGTAAGACAAGGCGACTCCATATCTTCAAAACTCTTTACAGCAGTGCTGCAAGAAGTATTTTGTGGATTAAAATGGAAAACTAAAAGAGTGAAAGTAAATGGAGAGTATTTAAGTCATTTAGATTTCGCAGATGATGTAGTTGTTTTTGCAAATAATGCTTCAGAGCTGCAGGAAATGTTGCAGGAGTTAGCAGATGAAAGTAGAAAAGTAGGACTAAAGATAAATGTTAAAAAGACTAAAGTAATGTTTAATCAATTTGCTCAAAATATGAAAATAAAGATTGATTATGAAGAATTAGAAGAAGTTAACAGTTACAAATACCTTGGTCAGATTATTAATACAGATGGAAACATAATGGAGGAAATTAATCATAGAATTAAACTTGGTTGGAGTGCTTTTAGTAGAAATAACTTGATACTAAAAGGAAATATGCCTATGTGTTTGAAAATGATGGTTTTTAACAAATGTGTTTTACCAGTTCTTACTTATGGATCAGAGACTTGGACACTTAATAGAAGAGCAATACAGAGACTTCAGACCACTCAAAGGAGTATGGAGAGATGTATGTTGGGAGTAACAAGAAGAGATCGAAAATGCAATGTATGGGTAAGACAACAAACAGGTGTTACTGACCTTATTGAAAAAATTAAAAGATTGAAATGGAGTTGGGCTGGACATATTGCTAGAAGAGATGATAATAGATGGACAATTGAAATTTTAAACTGGATTCCAAGAGATTGTAAAAGACCCAGAAAGAGACCACATGTGAGATGGATGGATGAAATAAGAAAATGTGCAGGGGTGTTGTGGAGAAGAGAAGCTAAATTATCGGAGAAGATGGATTAAACTTGGAGAGACCTTCATCCTGCAGTGGATTGATAATGGTTGATGATGATGATGATGATAATTTTTCAAAGTCTATGTAAATATTACTATATATATATATATAATGTTTAATTTTAGTAATTGTTTTGTAACCTCATTATTACCTTGTGAATTTGACATGTAAATAATTGTGAAAAATTCACAATTGAAAAATTAAAAAAAAATGTTTCGAATAACCCAGACTTCAGAAATGTAGCGACTGGTATTAATACATTATTTTTTATTAATGAATAGTTTTGTGTACCCAGCCACAAAAAATTACAGTTATTAATAATGGAATTATTTCCTTCATATAAAGCAATCATAATATAAATTATGGTTTAGTTAGGCAGTTATTTATTTATAAAAAACAAATTTAAAGTTGTTTTTATTTTATTTTTCAATTATGAATGTGACAGCATTACTTACAGACAAACATAATCTTTTTTAAATTGATTTAACAAGTGACAACTTCAGGAACAAACATATATTCACCAATCAGATAACAGAGAAAAGTAGGAAATTTATCACATGATCACCCTCTCTTCTGCTAGCATCCATTGATTACTCTAATTGACATAGGGTGGCACAACTGTATAGAAAATTTTGCCTGTTTAGGAAATTTATATAAAGAATTATTATCAGAAACATCTGAAATTATATTTAATAACATAATTTTTTCTTAGTAACAAGTATATATAAAAATATAGGATGTCTAATCTTTCATCATACCAACTTCAATGATTATTGTTTAAATTAACATATTAAAATATATATCCTATGCTAATTCAATCTTGTGAATGCTTTGGTAACGAATAACATAACCATAGTTCAAACAGAAAAAAAACACAGAGATAAATAATTTGCATTAATTATTATAATATGAGCATTTTAAAATATTAAATAAATATTTTTTGTTTAATTGTACTTTAAAATTTTTTGGGGGATAATGTGAACTATTACTTAATTCATTTTTTTAGCACTATTAAGGAAGTTTTAAAATAATTTTTTCAATTACATATTTGTACTGTGCACAAACATTTCGTTTTTGGATAAATTAAAATCTGATATGTAGCTTGAAGCCTTTTTAGGGGGGGGAAGGTGTAATTTGACTTGTGTGGAAATAAATTTATTATTAGAAATAACAACTGAAACACAGGCTTGTTATATACCTGTGGCTATATATATATATGTAATATAGGGTATATGAGCACAGACTTTTACACCACCCACCTCTCTCCACTCTATCTAATAACACTGATACACCTAAACACATATATGCTGAAAAGATAAATAATCACCAATATACGTATTTCATGCTAAACCAGCAATCATCAGTTGGTCCAGACCATCATCTTTACACACATATATAGTATAAGTGATCAGATATATATTAAGATAGACTATCCTCATAGTTTAATGGACAGGCTTCAATCCACTCCTCACTCCAACTCTTCAACCGTCCATCCAATTGAAAATCTGATGTTCGAATGCTCAAAGGCCACCCTGAGGCCGAGATTATTGTCATACCCATGTTGACCTAAGGTCAATCTGAGCCCCACATGTACAGGACATAATCCATTTAATACATATGCAAGGATGGGCAGACATCTCTATAATGTAATAACTGAAACACAGGCTTGTTATATACCTGTGGCTATGGAGAGAGGTGGGTGGTGTAAAAGTCTGTGCTCATATACCCTATATTACATATATATATAGCCACAGGTATATAACAAGCCTGTGTTTCAGTTATTACATTATAGAGATGTCTGCCCATCCTTGCATATGTATTAAATGGATTATGTCCTGTACATGTGGGGCTCAGATTGACCTTAGGTCAACATGGGTGTGACAATAATCTCGGCCTCAGGGTGGCCTTTGAGCATTCGAACATCAGATTTTCAATTGGATGGACGGTTGAAGAGTTGGAGTGAGGAGTGGATTGAAGCCTGTCCATTAAACTATGAGGATAGTCTATCTTAATATATATCTGAGCACTTATACTATATATGTGTGTAAAGATGATGGTCTGGACCAACTGATGATTGCTGGTTTAGCATGAAATACGTATATTGGTGATTATTTATCTTTTCAGCATATATGTGTTTAGGTGTATCAGTGTTATTAGATAGAGTGGAGAGAGGTGGGTGGTGTAAAAGTCTGTGCTCATATACCCTATATTATTAGAAATAACCTAAAAATATTTGAAAAAAATTAACTAAGGAAATGAAAACCATATATATTGTGCCATTACAATTTAATCATTAGCTAAATTTATAGTAATGTACATGTAAGAAAATGTAAAACCAAAATCATCATCACATTTTTATATAACAATAAATGAAGCTGTAGGGCATCCGAGTTTAAATCCTACAAGATCCAGTTTTAAAAGCTTTAGACAGAAAGAGAGTGGGTCAACAATTATATTCTTTATTTGTTTGTGTGTTGATAGAAAGGTAATGCACACATTTAAACTATTCAATATTTAATTTTTCTGTTAAAAAGCAATGTTATAATGCATATGTATAGGCAGTGTGTGTTATAAAAGCTATTTAGTTAGCCATCATTAAACTTCAGATATTAAACATTTTAACTTTCTTTAAAACTAACCTATGTTTGATTAATTCTAATGTCTTATTCTATACCTCTATTTTGCTTTTCTATAATTGTAATTGGGATTTAAAAGCTATGGATTTAATTTTAAATATTAGGGTTATAATTACTAAGCTAGCAATTATATTATTTAATGTCAGTTTATGAATGATTTGAAATGATAAAGTATGTGTGTACATTACATACAGAAATTTACATTTATTAAATATTGAAAGAAAAAGAAGGGTTAAATCTGTCAAATTATTAATTTTTTTTTACAATTTTATGTTAAGGTAGAAAATCTGTTGAATCAGATATCTATTTTTGTAGCAATTTTGTTTTTGTAAATGATTGTTTGTCATTTTGGAGCTTAAGCTTGGTGGGAACTCTAATTTTGAAATTGTCTCATCTTAAGATTAAAGGAAAGAAACTCCAATTTTAGATATTACAGATATACGTGAAAAAGGAAAAAGGATTAAGTCTATTTTTTTTTAAGACAAAAGTGTCTGAAAACCAGGTGTGTGATTTTTTGAGTTGGTCAAAAATAGCAATTCACACTATCACTCTAATTGGATGAGTTGACTCAAAAATTGGATATAAATGCAGTCTGGAAAATCAGTTGAGCTATTAGATTATTGTTATTATAATATTTGTGATAGAGACTTTTTAAAAAAATATTGAAACAAAAGCAGACAAACATTTTTAATTCTGCTAGATAACCTTTTTCTTTTAAAAATCATTTTTTAATATCAAGTTTTGAATGTTGAAAATATAAGAATGATGGGGTAGAAAAATTATATATATGTCTCATCTTTTACCTGACCATCATGGAGCCGCAAATCATATAGCAAGGAAAAGATGTCTTGTCTGAAAAATAATATTCTACACCTTTCAACTGACCAGAGAAATAAGATGTTTTTAGCTGGAAAGAAGAAAACATTCACCTGCATTCGAAAGAGATCAGAAAGATAAATTAATCTACTGATAAATATTAATCATCAAGTCCAATTAATTGTTCCAGCAACTGAGTTTAAACTCCAGGAAATTTATAAACATGAAAACAACTGCTGTATTTCATCCACTAAAAGAATCATGCTTGACAGGAAGAGAAGAAAAATTAATATAATGATTTCCAAATTGTCCACTAAAGCAAATAACCTCAATAGAATCATCATCATCAACTAATTTTACACCTCAAGAAAGAGATTGTTCCAAAGTAAAATGGAAATGGTAGCTGCAGAAATATAGACATTATACAAGACAAGTTTGACTCATTGGAGGTTTGACACAAAACAAAGGTTCGGTAATATGACTTTTTATATCTATTTTCTTTATGATATCAGAGTCTTAATAAACATTTTAGCAATAAAGTGGTATATTTTATTTAAAGAACTTTTAAAGGCAATTCAGATCGATTAAAAACAATAATTTCATACTAATAATAACCTTGAGCTTCATAAATGATCTTGAATGTATTAAAATTATTTGTTTATTAATTTACAGTTATGAAATATTAATGTGTAAAATAATTTTTTGCATTATTATTTTGGTTTTAAATAATATTTTGTTATTATGGAATAAAACACGCACATACATAATAATATTTTTATATGTGTATAATTGCGAGTGAATGTGAAGTAATAAGTAGTATTAAAATATTAGATTATTTTGTTTTAGGAAATATAGCATGGCTGTGCTTAGAAGAGAGAGAGAAAAAATAATTTAAAACTTGTTTCTAAAACTTGCTCTTTCCAATTTTACTAACAGTTATTTTGTCATTCTACTTACATGTTAGATTTATAAAGTATGTGTGCCAATGAGTGAATATTTTTTTTATGAAATACCTTTCTTGTGGATGGAACATTTTAACAAATCGGTTGCCCAATTTAATACAATATACTTTTGAAATACATTTACAGGAAAGGGGAAAGAATTTAAAATTTAATGTTATGATTTTAAAACAGTCAATTATGATTATTGTTGTTATTGCTAATATAAATTTTCATGTAAATATAGAATTTTTTATGTATATGTTAGAAATGCAGTAATAAATATTAGTTTATGTTATTAAACGAGGCATATATATTTCATTAAGAGTAGTCTTTATCAAGTGTGATCATTCATCATCAATGGTTGAATATTAGTTGTTTAAGATATGATTAAATATGCTAAGATTAACAATAATTATGAATTTCTTTATAAAAATTAGGTTTTATGTTTAGGCTTAGTCCTAAAGCTGTGGTTGAAACCATTGTCATTATTGTTATCATTATCATCATCATCATCAATGTTTTAATTAATGAGCTGTTTAAATGTTTAAAGGCCATAAATAAATATTGATTTCATAGTATTTAGTGATTTCTTAGTATTATTATAACCACCATCCCCTCATCTATTTCATGCAAGGATGAGTGAATTGCCATCTTAAATCAATAGTAATCTGAGCTAGTAAAACTTAGCATAACAAATGTGTTTCAATATTTTTTATGTCTAATGAATTCCACTTCAGTAAAGATGTTTTATGTTACCTAGGTGTTTACTTAAATATTAGTGCATACAGTGCTATGGGTCTAAAATCAAAATCATAGGATTTTGTAAGAAATAAGGTACCAAAAGGGATTCAAACCCGGTACATGTGAAAAGGTTATTAGATATAACTGTGTCTAGATGCAGATAATCTAGTGGCGCCCTGATAGACCCTATTCACTTGTTGTTCATTTAGACATGCACTTAACATCAAATCAAAAAATGAAGGTGAGTAAAATTTACAGTTGGATATACCTGAGAAGATATTTTATTGAGTTACTAGTGTACTCACTCACTTGATTTCCATATACCTGATTTATAGTAGTCATTTTTAATAATTTGTATATAATTATTGATATTGTGATATCTTGAGAAATCTAATTATAGAAATATGTTTAATTTATTCCTACTCATCGTTTTAATATTTTTATCTTATGTCTATATAGCTACTATCCAGGAGTATGTTTCATTTAATCCAATGACCCTTAATATGATTGATAACTCAGTCTGATCTTTTATTATATAGCTTATGCTCATGTTAATATAAGTTTAAATAAATTCTGATCAGTTTCATTAAGTTTATTTACAACTTGTTTGAATTAATATTTCTAAAGACTACTTATTCAACACGTTTATTTACTTACAATGTTGATTTTGTTTATTTGTTTAGTAGCTTATGCTCAGCAAGTTGCATACTTAATTCTATGCTCTTTGATATAAAAATTATATTATATTTTTTTATTTCGTTTATTAAGCTAAATATTTATATTTGAATCATTTCTTTTGAGTACTTTATTTAAGTTACAATATATACCAGTGAAATAATAATTGGGGGTAGGTTCTCCCTTCAATCTGACTGCAGAGCCATTTCTGAATCACTGCATGTGTTACATAGTGATAGAGTATATCTAGTCTTCAGAAAAAAATTAAGATGCAAGAATGGTGTGTTTCAATGGAATATTATACTAACATAAGATTTTATTCAAAATTGGAAAAAACAACTATGAAACATTTGAAGTAATTCATACTATGTGTAATAGCAGTGAATCCATGAGTCACAACTTTACGATAGAGGGAAAGAATTGAAGAGAATTAATAAAGATGAAAACACACTGTTACCATTAATGTTGTAATTGTTTCAAACATGCTAGTATTCTAAAATGTTTGTGGTGATTAACTAAAATGTCCATACTTGACACATGCTTAAGATTTCAAATTTGTATTGGAGCTAGCTTGAAGATAGAACCAGCCACCATTTCATTGGATATGGCATTTATTAAATTATCTGTCTGAAAACATGTAGCATAATTAGGCAACAGAGTATTACAATCTAGTATTATTACTTGATTATTATCAATAGTGGTTTGTGCTTTTACTTGCTATTTTTTTTTTAAATCATTTTTCTAGTATCCAACT
This sequence comes from Epiperipatus broadwayi, assembly GCA_028023455.1. Classification (NCBI taxonomy): domain Eukaryota; kingdom Metazoa; phylum Onychophora; class Udeonychophora; order Euonychophora; family Peripatidae; genus Epiperipatus; species Epiperipatus broadwayi. Next base: position 1,914,245 of record JAQFVV010006401.1, read on the forward strand.
TCTAGAACTGTATTATAAGCTTAAATGAATCTTACTTCATTAATATTCACAAAATATTATAATTAAAAACTAATGTTATTAAAATATATAATTATTGTTTCATGATAATATCTATATAAGCTTTTAATGTGGTTGGTTTGAGTTAAAATTTTATAGAGTGCTTTGAATTTCAGGCTTGTATTTGAATATTAAAATGGAATTAAAGGTAATTTATCTGCATTACTTTTAGAATTAAACCCCAAGCTTCATAAATAAGGGCAAAATTCAAAAACTCATGTTTTTTATTTTATTATATATTTAGCAGATATCTATCAAATAACTTACTGTTTGTATTAAAAAATATATGTTTATAATTTTTAATACAAACTGTAAGTAATTTGATACATATCTGCTAAATATATCTATAAGAGATATACAACTTAGATCTAAACTGTGCATTATCTTTGCAATATCTGTTCTGGATTTGAACCTCATATCAGGATTAAAGCAGGTGGATATGCTACATTATCAGTCTTTTCAATCCTAAGTAACATATACATATATTTAGTTGTTTAGAGAACATATGATAATTCCTAATGTTAGATAATAGATATGCTAAAAATAAAGAATAAATTCAAATAAAATAAAATTCTATAGACATTAGTTCAATTTCCTATGTCATTATTGTTGTGGACTAATATTAACAATAATGGAATATTTAAGTGTTTATTTTATTAGTTATATTAAGTAATTAGGTATTATCACATTTGAATAACCAATGAACACATGAATTATCAAAGATACTCCTTTATTCTTATTTTTTTTAAAAAATAAATAAAATATTTTGTATGTTTTTAGATGTAAAAAGTAATACATAGCCAGGTATTAGTCTATTTTTTTTATTTAAAAAATGTATCAAAAATATAAGCATTTTTTTGTCATTTAGCAATTTTATAATAATTTTTATCTAAAATCAATATATATTTATAACTACAAATATTTTGACTTATAATATAAAAGCAATTCTTTTTTTATATTACACTTTTATTTCTTTTTCTCAAATATTAGATTCCAGATAATATACACTTTAAATATTTCATTGGTGGATATAGTAAAGACAGCTGGAAGATTTCATTTTATTCATATTATAGAATAAATTTCTTTATAAATCAAATAAAATTTAATTGTTAGTAATATTTTTTTATGAATCAATATTTTACTTTCTACACTAGAATAATATGGATATTAATAAGGTGATTGTATGCATGCTTTATAATTTCAATGCATTTATCATTTATTTTTATATATACAAAAGCCCTGCATTAATTTTGATGAAGGGGCAGACTTTGGAACTCAAATTCAGGATTATGACACGATTGCCATCTTCTTTTGCTCAAATTTTTTAATGAACCCTTGAGCAAAAAACTGTTCAACATTTTGTGTATACTTAAAATTATCAAAAGCAAATTATTTCATACTTGTCTGACAATGTAATATTTTTAAAATAGTTACTATGGTATTTATTTGTTAAGTAGTACAATACATTTAATTGAAGTTTCCATAAACTATTATTACAAGCAAATGTTCAAGAAGAAAAAAAATAAGATAAACTTTTATAATGTACATAGTAGGCTGTGTAAAAACATTCTATTTATCCCTTACCCCTATATTTTTATTGTATTTTATATATATATATATATGAAAAACTAAAACAAGTTAAACTTGCTAACGCTTGTATTTATGATCAATAGATGGCGTTTTACCAAAAACACCATCAAAGCGTATGTTTGTTTACATAAACGTCATAAATGTACCTTTGAAGTTTTCTTGCAATGATATATATTGCAGAGGCTTCTACTATGTGGTGAAACTGAACTGGTATCAGACCCATATAGCTACCTGGCTTGCTATGTTGAGTTTGAAGACATTACGTGTCTAAAAGATTCACGCTTGCAAGCTGAATAGAAATTGTTTCATAAATGCTCAGGGTTTATTGTTTAGATCTAGTTTCTTATTCCTGTCCTTCACTGATGATAGCAAATCAGTTTGAAATCGTGATCTGAGGGTGGAACTAATGGAAGAGATAGTGGATGCTTATTCTGCCGTTTATGTAAACAAACATATGCTTTGATGGTGTTTTTGGTAAAACACCATCTATTGATCATAAATACAAGCGTTAGGAAGTTTAACTTGTTTATTGTTTTTCATAAATGTACCTTTGAAGTTTTCTTGCAATGATATATATTGCAGAGGCTTCTACTATGTGGTGAAACTGAACTGATATCAGACCCATATAGCTATCTGGCTTGCTATGCTGAGTTTGAAGACATTACATGTCTAAAAGATTCACGCTTGCAAGCTGAATAGAAATTGTTTCATAAACCCTCAGAGTTTAGTGTTTAGATCTAGTTTCTTATTCCTGTCCTTCACTGATAATAGCAAATCAGCTTGAAATCATGATCTGAGGGTGGAACTAACGGAAGAGATAGTGAATGCTTACTCTGACATTTATGTAAACAAACACGCTTTGACGGTGTTTTTGGTAAAACACCATCTATTGATTACACACACATATATATATATATGATATCAAATAAAATATTAGACATAATTCTTTATTTACTTACCTAGAATATTTTATAACATATTGCTTATATTAAAATTTACACATAAATAAAATTAACTTTCAGATGCAAGGTGAAAATATTTTTTAAGCAAATGAAAAAAAGCCCTAACTACAAATGTTCATATAACGTAAAACAAACAAAGAATATGCTAACTTATATCTCACATTTTTGGAAATTTCACAGATAGATAATTAGAGGACTGACTGAATATGTAATAAACAAAACTATAGTTAGTTGACATTACAAAATTTATTATTTTATTATTAATTATACAAATAAATATTAAGGTATGATCAACTTATAGCATAATTCTATTCCAATCTATAAATATATTTGTATCCAGAAGCATGTGTATAATTTTATTTCATTATATACATTATACACAAATAAAAGATGGTCACATTGTTAATTACATCTCACATTCTCTTTTTTTCCCCTAAAACAGTTGTTACAATATTATAGATCTAAATCTAAATGTATTGTTTGTATTAATATCTTAAGATGTGAAAACAATAGATACTTCCACTATCTAATAAGAAAAAGTTAGCTTGAGACACATTATACATTGTTATATTTATTTATTTCATATTGATTACCATCTTCTTAAAAGCGATTTTATGTCCATTTTTTGATTCCCTATATTAGTTTATAACTCAATTTACAGAAATATATAAAAGTTAAATATTCCAGTTATAAAGATTGATGGCTAGATGGTGTTTCAAGGTTGAAAATAGTGGTTTAACAGGTTTCTCTGGGCATAGTGGCTAAGAGATTCCTGACTCCGAATAAGAAGTCACTGTGCATCACATCATAATGATTTATATTATAGTAGTACATCCTTCATTAGAAATAAATAATGTATCACATTACAATTATTGTTGTTAATAAGCATTTATTTTTATATAGCGCATGTTTATAAATTGTAATACATTAAACTTCAGTCTTTCAAGCTATTGTGCATGCACTTTTTACGAGTGTTAATAATAAATGAATACTTTCACCTCCAACACAAGATATAGTATTTAAGAAAAAATAAAATGAATCCACTTATTCTTTCCAACCCAAATGCTTATATATGGGCAAATCTTAAGTACTGGAAGTGAAAGCATGAAGATAGACCACTCACTTTAAATTACTGTTTACGATGTCTGAATGAATGACGTTGATGAAATTATCTAGAATTTACTAAACGTCATTTTCAAATTAAACTTAAACATATGTAAATAAGCATTTATTTTTATATAGCACATGTTTATCAATTGTAATACATTAAACTTCAGTCTTTCAAGCTATTGTGCATACACTTTTTACAAGTGTTAATAATAAATGAATACTTTCACCTCCAACACAAGATATAGTATTTAAGAAAGAATAAAATGAATCCTCATGCTTTCACTTCCAGTACTTAAGATTTGCCCATATATAAGCATTTGGGTTGGAAAGAATAAGTGGATTCATTTTATTCTTTCTTAAATACTATATCTTGTGTTGGAGGTGAAAGTATTCATTTATTATTAACACTCGTAAAAAGTGCATGCACAATAGCTTGAAAGGCTGAACTTTAATATATTACAATTATTGTTGTTGTATAGTTAGTATGTTGGCATTTATCTGATTAACCAGATTATTATACAACTACTATTATCTATCTAATAAGATTAGATACACATTTTGACATTAGGATAACCTAAAAGAAAAATCCCAAGCTTGTTTGAAATTAATAAACTAAAATTCCAACGTTTCCACAACCAGGATTCTTATATTAATTATGAAATTAAATCATTAATTTAAGCAGTTATGTTGATTTAATAAAAAAGAAAAGATTAAAAATAAAATCCATAAATCAAGTTCACTAAAAAAAGTCATCACGTTAAACAGGATAATAAAAAGTCAAACATTAAAAGTTTTTAGGAAAGTAAAAGTAAATTTATAATTAAATCATTCTCAGAATATAATCAATGCAGTAAGAAATTAATGTAGAAAGAAATTAAGTAAACAATACCTAATAAATTTAATTTGACAACATTTCGCAATTAATGAATCCATGTATAAGCGGTAAATAATATCCACTTTTTGTCATTATGAATAACTTTTGACCTTTGAGATGTCTCTAGTGATATAACTTTCTTATTTCCTAATTCAAAAACATGTTTTTTATTAAAACATTCCACACACTATGATCAGATTTTGCAATTAAGTTTTCATCAAAATGCAGAAAAGTTTTGTATATAGTGTTCTATATTTATTTACTTAAATTGTCATAAATAACTAGCACATTTTGAAATATACATAAGCATGTGTGTATCGATGTGCAATATAACTATCCTACTGACTGTAGGATTGAAGTATGCATGCTTTAGTAAAAGTATTAAGTATAGTATTATTTCATTGTTGGTATTAAAGATCTAGTATATAATGCGTGCTTCGTCATTTCAATTTCTGATTTTATATACCATCTTGATATACTGAAGTTATACTAAAAATGCTAATTGATAAATTAAACATTTTTCTATAATTTCACAAAATGAATGTTAGCCAATGCAAAATTTGATGTGTATTTTTATAATAATAAAATATTGATTATTGTTTGAATTTTATATCTAAAAATAAATATGTAAAAAAATGTTCTTATTTTGTGATTAAAAGGAAAATGCAAATACGATTCAATTGGACAAGATATTTTTACATAAAAAATGTTGTAATCCATTAATCAGAGGGGGAAAAACAGACCTTGTGATCCCAAAGCTCTTACTGAAACAAAAAATATTATGATCTCAAAACAACTTGCCATTTTTGCTGACAAACAAAAATAAGAGTATCTGATTGCCACCTTCTGTGGGCCACACTGAGATAGATCAACTCTGATTCCCATTATTGAGGAAGAATGCATGCTTCCTTCAGCCATCTACTCTTAAAAATGATTAGTCAACACCAAGGAATTTCAACATTTTAGTCAATAACTTTCACTCTAATGACTGGAGCTCACCTGCAGTCAAATGTTTTTGAATTGAAGGTAAAATTCTGAAGAAGATGAAAGTCACACACCCAAAATTGGTATAGTCTCATCTGTGTCACATATAATGTAAGATGTTGTGACAGAATAGTAAGAATTCAGACTTCTTTCTAGCTATTCTTTCAGGACATTCATACTATTTATTGCAAGTAAAAATAGGTTTGTTTTACACTTCTTTTCTTTTATCATTACTTTGTTTCAATGTCAACAAAAAATCCTTATACTACATTAAGTTCATTTTTCTGGTCACTTATCTAAACCCCAACTTTGTATTATATTATTTATTCATTAAATTATACAATGTTTTTACAATTTCTACTTTATTATTGTTATTTTAACATCAAATTTTGTATAGTTTTTCCTTTTTCATCTGGAAATTAAAATTGAAAATACGTAATTCAATATTACATCAAAGTGAAAGAAAAAAAGTGAATATGACTTTCTAAGTTGAAAGCTTTGCTCAATTAGTTATTGTTTAACTGAAATAAAAGAAATTTTGTACTATTTTTATAAAAAATATATATTTGAAATATTTTAAAAATATTCAATTTATCAATTAGTATTTTCAATAGGGATTTAATGGATCAGCTTAGTATGTAAAAATAAAAACTGAAATGAACAAGAGTAGAGTAAATTCTATACCAAACTGAGAGAAAATAAAAATATATTATTTAAAAAAAAACATGGAAAATATTGTTTAAAGTAGCATTTTTTTAAATTGATGATTTAAAAATGATTACAGTAGTGTAATTATAAAATTTTGTAGGAAAAGAAATATAATTTAAAAAAAAATCAAGATGCACATTAATAAAATTAACAATGTTTGAAGTTAGCTGTGGGGTAAGTTTATGTTGAAAACCATAATTTACAAAAAAAAAAAATTCTCATTTGCAATGTAGATTTTTAGATAAATAGCCCAAGAGTTATTTATTTCATTAAATGAATTTTAATAAATAACTCAATCTAAGTATTTATAAAGGTTAAGAAGTTTCTAAACAGCTTAAGCTGACAAGGCTTTATTCATAAAAGGAGCGAAAATGAGAAAAATACTGTATTTATATATGGTTGGTATGTGTGTAAAAAAGATTAAAAATTACTAAATGTATTCATATAAAGAAAGTGAGTCTATTTTAAATTTATAATATACACCAACATATACATTATATGTATCACAATATTTAAACAATACAAGTAGAAAAAAAATTACTTAGGTAATATATTAAATTTAACATCCACAAAAGTTTAAATAAATATAAGAATCACTCATTGTCATTTCAATTCAAAGATTGGCAACTATTTTTGACAATGCATTACTATCAGGTGATTTTTTTATATTCTTTGGATTAGTATTTTTGCAGATAATGAATTTAACCAGTATGATTTACTTTTAATCTTAGTTTATTAAAGGTAGTCTATTTTATACTATAACAGTTTTAGAGTTTATATGTATTTTAATGTTATAGGGTTTTATTTCTTTATAATCTAGTTCTAAATTTGGGCAATAAAGAGAATGAAATGGAAAAATGGATAAACTGATGATGTGAATACTCTCTGGACCTGTCCATAAGACAGAATACTGTTGATGATGAACCTAGATTATTTTTAAGTGGATGAAAAACAATGACAATTTGCAATTGAGGAGAATAATGTTATCACTTGATTTAATATGTATTGCTTTGTTATCTAGCATAACTTTTTTGTAGAAAAAAATGATATATACATAAACAAAAAAACTTTGGAATAAACTCTACAAATTTTAAAGTATTAGCATATAAAAATAAATAATAACTATAGCCAACCTATAGTATGTTGGCCATCCTAAATAACATATTACAATCAAAATTTTAAAAACATGCATGCTTCTAATATCCTAAGAATATTTTTGATGTTTGTACATTTTTTAAAAACATTACCAGATGCAAAATTATTGATAACTCATGTCTCATAGATTATTCAAAATCTGTGCTGCCTTCATCTTTCAAGCATGAATCAAAATAGATATCTTTGCTTATCATCAATATATTTTATTACTAAGTTGAGTCATGAGAGATGTAAAATGTATTTACTTTACAAACAGACAAAAAAAAATAATTTTAATAAAGAAGTAAATAAAATGAAATGATAAGAGAAACTATATAGCAAGAAAATAACAAGGTAAAAATTCTTGGACCAACTATTAGGTGAGATGGTGTTTTTTTTTAAAAAAAACTCATTTCTTTAACTGCATGTAACTGTTTTCAGTAACAGTTTCTTTCATTTTACTTCACAGATATTTAAACTAAGCTTACTTATGTGACCATTGGATGTTAGTGCTTTTATATCTACATCCCTAGATGAGTTTCTAATTTATGGTTTTTGTTCGATTGCTCTATCTGTCACTAAAATGATCAAATGACCCTGGGCAACTAATCTGAAGTTTAATACACTAAGAATCTACAAATTTCTGGTTCAATTCTCAGTTAAGGAAAGTAAAAAAATAAATCTCAGCTTATAAATTGAATAGAACTATAAAGCTGAGTTTATGACTTTCATGCACAAATGTCATATGAACTTCTGAGAAATTAGCCATATAATTGTTATTTTTATTAATAAATATGAGCTCATAGTACATAATTCACTAAAAATAAGACCAGTGACTGATATTAATATCATGAATCCAAAATTTGCTGATATAATTGACAATATTAATATGACTGAACATAGAAAGCATTATAAAGTTATATGGATACTTTTTGGATGTTTTGGATTTTAATGATATTCATGTGGAACATTTGTTAACTTTCTGCCTAAACATTAATAATTTTGAATTTTATTTCATATGAATTTATTCAACTGATAATCTTTAAATAAATTCATTTATGATCAAAATTGTTTAAAAAATAATTTATTTTTATATATTGTGTTAGTAAACATATTTTTATGTATTCAATTTAAAATGTTTAAGAAACAGATAGTAGTCATGCTGTTAATAAAGAAATAAGAAAGGAAATAATTATGTGGAATTAGCTAGGGAAAATATATGCATGTTATGGATTTTTATTTTATTTTAAAAAGTATGAAACAAAAATGAGTTTTAAAAAATCAAATATATTTATGTTAGAGTTGAAATATATTTTGATTAAAGAAAATACTATTCAATATAATAATAAATTTAATGGATTCAACAGAGGAAGTGTTCATCCATTAATGAGATCTAAGGCATGAAAATGTAAAACAGAGACAAAATGCTATTAAGAAAAACAATAATAATAGTTTATATTTCTATACATCAAAAAAAAAAAATGCAGTGAAATAATGCCATAACTAGAAAAAAATTTAAAACTATAATTAGAGTCTGAAGAAGGCTCACACTTAAATGGTTCTATTAAATATGTAGCAAATACTCAACTAATATCATCAATACAAGTAGCAATACAAAACCAAAGCAATAAAGTTCCAATTAAAAAAAATGCAGTATGAAAATAAATGAAACATAAAAATATTGAAAATTGATTCATTAATATGGTATAAAAAGGATTTATAATGGTATAAAGATACATATAACTGTGAGTTGGCATGGAAATCTATGGAAGAGAATAAAATCATAAAGTGCATAAAGCATCTTGGTATTGAGAAGTAAATTATTTTAAAAAGAAAATCATTATGCTACATTAGGAAAAGTTATATCAAGTATTACTATAACAAAAACAGAAACTTACAATTATAAAATTTTCTAAATTTTCAAGTGTTTTAAATCAAAAGTTATCAATGCAATTAAAACTATGAAGAATAAAAAAGTTTCAGGAAATGATAAAATTATTGCTAATATCTTAAAAGAAAGAAAGCCTCACATCAAATGCCCAAATATTATATACATACCAGATGATGAGAAAAAACAATAGTGATATTGATATTTTAAAAAGGCAAAAAATTATAGATTTATCAATCTTATACAAGTTCTACATAAGATTTTTACTAAAATTTTTAGAATTCATCTTTAGCAAACTTTGGACTTAGTTTATTACATCCAAGAATAATAGAAGTTATAGAGATCATCAAAGAGCATAAGTTTTTAGATTTGTAGATTATCAAAAGACCTATGAGCATTTTTATGATGATTAAAGCTTTGCATTTATAAGATAGAGACCCATTATATTGTCAAATTCTAAAGAATATTTATTAATATGTAACAAACATAATGAGATTGAAGAGTGACACTAAAAATATTAAGATTATATGACGTAGTGTTTCCATTTTAGCAAAACTTTTTACAACAGTTTTACAGATAATATTCTGTCAATTAAAATATGAAGTTAAAAAAATACAAATGTATGGAAATTATTTAAATTGTAAAGATTTTGGAAATAATATAAATTTTACTTTTTCCAAATAATGTTTTGGAACTGTAGGAAATATTACAGATGAAAGAAAGCAAGCAAGATTAATAATAAGCTTAAGGTAATGTTCAAGAAAATAAAAATTGATGATAATAAATTAAAATTAATATTAAACATATCTTGGTGTTATTTATAATATATATGGAAAGAGTAGAAATAACTTTATACTAAAAGAAAATATGTCTATATATTTGAAGAAAAGGTTTTCAATAGACATTTGATCATTTGCATCATTAAGCAGTGCAGAGACTTCAATTTAAGCAATGAATTATGAAGAGATATACATATCGAGAATAACAACAAACAATTACAAGTAAAATATATGAAAAAATAAATGGGTTCTGTAAACATCAGTAAAACAATTAAGAGGTTCAATTAAAGCTGGGATGGACATGGTGATATAAAAGATAAATAGTTGACATCTTAAACTATTAGCTAAATAAACAACATGAGGGAGTCTGAATGGAGTGATTATTCATAGAGATCTTCATCCTGCAGTGGAATGAAAATGATTAAAAATGATTATAATATAATTACAATTATTTATAATTATATATTTGCAATGTAAACAATTTTTTACTCAGAACCCATAATTATGTCTTCAGATACTGTGGCGATCACATAATATTTCAACATGAGACAGATTAAATACTGCAGCTCATAATGTGACTAAACAACTTTTTTTGCCAGCTATAAATCAATAAGATAAGCAATGTGGTTTGGCAAAGTAATAGAATGGGTGACTTAAGAGCTAATGGTTCCTGAGTCATTTAGTTTGTCACAACTCTAAATCAATATGCTATTAATATTCAGTCTGGCTTTAAATTTTCTGAAAAAAATATTTTTCTGATGTATTATTTTTGTAAATAAATAATTAATTTTCTGTTGCAGTGTAATGATTTTTCACATGTGGCCATCATAATTAAAATTAATTTGCAACTGTGAGATATTTCATAATAGGCTTGAAATAATTATCTTCAAGTTGGCAATCAATGCATTAAACTCATTTCTTCCTAAATTGCAGTTTCATATCTCTACATTTTATCAGTTTCTATTCATCTATTGTTTTATAACTTTATTCTTCTATTATAGTACAATTCAATATTTCATTTTTATTTACTTTATTTAGCCTTTCTATTAATATAAAACTGGTTTTAATTTTCTTCATATAAATTACATATGCATATAATCCTTTCAATATTTCTATCATTTTTATTAAAAACATAACCTATTGCTTCAGTTACTTCTTTATTATTGAAACCCTAATGTTTGTATGAAAATAATTTTTTTCTGCAAAACATTTATATCAAAAAACTCTTTTTGTAATTCTTCTGTACTCTGCATTTCCCCCCTAACTATATTAACAAGTCTAGCTTTACCTGCTAGACATGATTGTTCAGTAATTAGTATTAAATTCTGATAAATTATCATTTATAAAATATTGCCCTGTGTAGCTGAGTACAGTAATAGAATGCCAATCATTTTCTGTATTCAAATATTGCTGATTTTTCCAATACATGAACTCTCATCATTCATTATTTATTTTATAAGTTAATCTTTGATGGGCCAGAAACAATTACTTTTAATGAGTTTTGAAAATAACATTAAAGTTAAATAAATTATAAGAGACATAAAAATATCAATAATTTAATATTTATTTTTGTTTTCAGAATATCAGCATAAAGTTTAAACCATTTCTTTAGTAGTTTAATTATAAATTTATTTAAACGCACATTGATTACGTAAGTAATATTCATTAAGGCTGTAGCCTCAAGCACATGCGTATAAAAATGCGATAGTAGTAAGCTTATGGTTTAAGACCTGTAGAGGTCCCTACTATCGCATTTTTATACGCATGTGCATGAGGCTACATACAGCCTTAATGAATATTATTTAGTACTTTAAGAAAAGAAAAGAAAATTAATATTTAGATAATGTAATACATACTTTTTAGTATCAAGTAAAAAAACCGAAGGAATTTATAAATTGCTAACAGTATTTATATATAATAAAATGCAACTTCTTTTGGCATAGTAATTAGTGCAAGTAACTACCTTGTCCATAATCTAAGTTTTAAGTCCCGGCCAAAGAAACTTTGAAGTTTTTTCATGTTCACAGCATCTTACACGTAGTCAGGGCCGGCGGAAGCGGGCATGCAACGCATGCTAGGCATGCGGGCGCTGGCAGAAGGAGGCGCCATCACTGAGAGATTAGCATCTGAAAAAGAAGGCGCCATCCCTGAGAAATTAAAACTCTACTAACAAAAATACTCACATTTGAAGAATATTATTCTCAAATGTTTATTTACAAAAATTATTGAGAGTAGATTATTGAAAATCATATGAAGTCATATTATATCTTATTAAATGACACACACAAGCAGGCCTGCACACAAGCTCTGCTTAATATTAAAAATATAAAACAATCAAATCTATTATTTATCATGAACAATAAACTAAACATAAAGTTTATTATATTACAAATTTCATATTGTAATGTTTATATATATATATAGTACTGCTTATAGTAAACTATAAGTAACTTTCTGCTAGCAAATATATAAATAAACACACACTAAAAGTATTATAAATTAGAACTTATGTATGTATATGCGTATATATATATTAGATCATGTACATAATTTTGAAATCGTAAGAAACGATTATAATATTGCAAAATAAAACATTTTCTAATTTTTTATTTAAATAATAATTTGATATAAATATTCGAACGTGTATGTAATATATATTATAGGTATAATTCCAGTAAACTTAATATAATTTTCAGTTTACTTTTTATTTTATATATTTTAATCATTGTCAAAAGTCTATTTTTTCTGCATACTAATTAGGTTTGCAAATTAATTACATACGTTTGCTTATGATGTTTATCGCAAATTTTAAAATCTTAGTAAGAACTTGTAAACAATAATTATAATCCCAGGAAATTTTCTATTGAAATCGCAAATCAGGCCTGGCAGGCCACCTGTGTTAATTAGAAAAATATATGATAACAAAAGAAAATCTTGCCAATGGTAAAACTAAAATGTTCAATCAAGCGTAAAAAACTGGACACTTGAGTTATTTTAAAACCTGACCATTTTTAATGTCAATGGCTGAATATTTCCAATTTATTAGCTGCCTTTTTTAGGTAAACAAGTTAAACAACTTCTTCCCCTCCCGTATAGAGTTTTGTATTTTGGCGCAAGAAGTAATTTGTGTTGGACATCTAAATTAGCGATATATAATCTTAAGTATTAAGATACATGATGTAAATATATAAATTAGAGTCCGTATTTATTTATTTATTACATTTGAAAATTATTTTAAAGTGGCGTTCATGAGTAAAAGTAATATGGAATCAAAAACTAAGAAAAAACTATCCGGTGCACAAAATCGTAAACGCCAAGCTGAAAAAATAGCAAACATTAAAAAACAAAGTGGATCACTTAATAAATATCTTAAAATATCAACTGCTTCTGAAATAGCTTATACTCAACAAGAACCAGAACCGTGCACATCATCTAGATCACAGGGAACTGTTGAAAATATTGAACAAGATTTTAGTAAGAAACAGTTAAGTGACAACAAAGTCATTGTGCCAATATCATATCAAAAGTGTACAAATTTAGAAGATCCAGCTGAATGGAATAAAATCGATGACAAACTACGTGTTATTTTAGTAGAAATGGGGCCTGTTCAAAAGAAAGATATTATATACCGAACGATGTACATGGCCTAAATTTTCTGATGTATATTATAATAGAAAAATGGAAAACGGAGAAGTAGTTTTTCGAAAATGGCTTATTTATTCGAAATTTTGAACTCTGTGTTTTGCTTTTGTTGCAAAGTTTTTGGATCTACTGAATCTAGCCTCATAGAAGGATACAATAATTGGAGAAATTTAAGTACAACTTTACACAGACATGAAACTAGTATGGCTCACATGAAAAGTTTATTGAATTGAATGAACTTGAGAAAAATTAAAAAACAAAATTACTATTGATTGTCAATCTCAAAATTTATATGAAATGGAAAAGAAACATTGGAGGAGTGTTTTGGAACGGCTGATTGAAATTATCAAATTCCTTGGTAGTCAAAATTTAGCATTTCGCGGATCATCTGATAAATTATACGAAAAAATAACGGAAATTTTTAAAATTAATTGAATTATTTCAAGTTTGATCCCATTATGGAAAATATGTTGAGAGGGCCCTAGATCAAAACAATAGAGTACTTATTTGAGCAAAGATAGCCAAAATGAATTATTGGAAATTTTAAGTACAGCAATTAGAAACAATTTTATTATCGATAAAGAAATCCAAATATTATTCTATTATTTTAGATTGTACACCAGATGCAAGTAAAACTGAACAAATGACCATAATTATTCGCTTCGTTTTTTGTAATAATGGAACGGTTAAAATTAGAGAAAACTTTTTAGGTTTCATAGATATAACAGATTCCACTGGACGAGGTTTATGTACAACAATAATTGAACAACTGGAAAAATGGAAGATTCCCATTGAAGACATGCGTGGTCAAGGGTATGATAATGGGGCCAACATGAAAGGCAAAAAGGCTGGACTTCAAAATTTGATTTTAACCAAAAACCCTCGTGCATTTTACGTACCATGCCTCTCTTTAAACTTAATCATAAACGATGCCGCCAAAGTCAATGTAGATACAATTGGTTTTTTTGCAATTGTTCAAAAAATATACAATTTTTTTTCATCATCTTATAAACGGTGGTCAATCCTTTTAAAATTTATTAAAACTTTAACTCTAAAACAACCATCAGAAACACGATGGGAAAGCAGAATTGATGCAATCCGGCCTCTACGGTATCAGTTGGGTGAAATTTATGATGCACTCTATGAAATAATGAACAACGAATCTTTTAATAGAGAAATTCAACATGAAGCTCAATCACTCTGCACTAACCTTAAGGATTACAAATTTATTTGTTCTTTAATAATTTGGCATGATATATTAAATAGAATAAATCCTGTCAGTAAAATGCTCCAAAATGTAAATATGAATGCTTCACTTGCTTTAGAATCGATCGCAAATCTAAATAAATTTTTACGAGAATATCGATCAGATTCAAATTTCAAAAACATTCTCAAAATTGCAGATGAACTTAGCAAAGAGGTTGATGGAGAGAAAGAATTTAAAACTGCCAAAGAAGTTCGACAACGGAAAAAAACTCGTCAATTTGATTACGAGCATCAGGACGAAACACCTCAAATACCTGAAGAAAAATTTAAAATAAACGTTTTTTACACTTTTAGATGTAGCGATTAATTCTTTAACAGAACGCTTTGAACTCCTCGAAGCATGTTATAATAATTTCAATTTTCTATATAAAATATCAGAAATTAATAAGAGCGAGTTACAAGCAAATGCAAAGATTTAGAAAATATTTTGAAATTTGATAACAGTAAAGATATTAATGCTACAGATTTATTCGACGAATTATGTGCTTTTGAGATATTTTTCAAAAGGATTTTTAAATTCTCAAAACCCTTCGAAACACTTAATTTTATAGTTTCTAATAATTTATCTATGCCAAACTTATCAATAGCTTTAAGAATATTATTAACATTATCTGTTAGTGTTGCAAGCGGTGAACGCTCTTTTTCTAAGTTAAAATTAATTAAAACTTACTTGAGAACAACTATGTCACAAAACGGCTTGTTAATTTGGCATTAATTGCTATTGAAAATGATATTTGTGCAGAACTGAAATAAATACAATCATATCAAGGTTTATTAATATGAAGTCAAGGAGTATAAAATTATTATAATTATAACATGTTTTGTAATGCATTTACTTTTTTAACTGTATTTTCTTTTTTTTAATATTAAAAATTATTTATTTACATTGCCTTGTTTGTTTCCCTTAGAAAGATTTTGTACACTAATATTTATAACATGTAGGTGGTATACATTAAAGTGACCAGATTTTAGCATTGGTAAAACGGGACACCATTGACCGGGGGGGTTGATTAAAAATTTGGTTTATATGGAGCGTTTATATAGATATAGCGTACATTAATAATAATAAATTAAATATGTATGTTTGTAATATTATCTTTTTAAAATTATTTCATTTATAAATTGTAAATTTATTATTAAATTTGCTAATATTTGCATAAATTTAGAGGTTAGAAAAATTAGCGTCGTGTTAAAAATAATGGGTTTGTTAAAAACAGACAGTGACGCAAATAATAAATATGAAATTTTTTAAAAAAAAAATATTTGAGATTAAAATATGTAAATGTTTTTCGAAAATTATTTTAAACATTTAAATATTTTAATCTCAAACATTATTTTTTTTTAATTTATTATATATATATATATATTTGAATCACTCTGTCTATTTTTAACAAACACATTATTTTTAAAATTTCTGCAAATTTTTCTAACATCTAAATTTGCCGTGTTAAATTATATATTATTTCATACAAACCGTTTGTATGAAATAATATATAATTTAACAATCAATTTTATGCTATTTTTGATATCAAAAATAGCATTACATCGTGCATTCTTTCTAAAAATCATGACTTTTTTAAAACGCCACGGGACACGGTCGGGTCACCTTAGTAAACATACATATTGACAGGGGCGCCAAAATCAAATTTGCATGCGGGCGCCTAGTACCCAGCGCCGGACCTGCACGTAGTCAACCATAATAAATAACCTTTTTTAAAAATAAGTAAATGAATATTTAATTAAGGTAAATACTAAATCGTTTATGTTTATTTAGATTATACAGATGATTTTTGAAATGTAATGTCTGTAAAACCAGTAACAAAAAATGCCAATGTAATATACTGTAATCTTTATCAATAGTGGAGGAAATATTAAACTCATAACTTATCTAAAGCTTTTATAATATTAATAAAGCATTATTAGAGCAAATATTAATGTACATACAAACTATTAAAGAAATCAATGGTTAAATTAAAGATAAAGCACGAAAATCACAGACAGACTCGCTACCTGTTGACCTTGCGCTTCAGAGTGTGCGTTTCTATCTCTGTATTAAATAGATTTGATAATTTGTTTGCTAAAACAGAATTTACAAAATCTCTCCGACAAAAGATTTATATGATAAATAAACTAAAATTAATAAATTATACTTTATTTTTAAAAACTTTCCTTTTTCAACAGCAGCAACAACAAAAAATTCACACAAAATAAAAACCTTAATCTACTCTTTGCTTTTATTTTAGAATAAACACACAAAACCAAAATAAATATTTACATTTAGTTCAGTTCTGTGGGTTAAAAATTAACAAGGATTTCCAGTTCCTTGTTTATTAATAGCGATGAAGAAAAGAAAATAATAAAGGCAATACAAATGTTTAAGGTTTTTAAATTTAAAAAATAATAATTATAATAGAAAGTTTCGCGAGATGAACTCTTTGATTTATTAAAATATTGCTAAAAATAAATATAAGATTTTTAATATAATAAATAGGATCAAAGAATTCTGGGTAATAATTTTATTTTATTTTTCTATATATAAATATACCTTTTAGTAATAATTTTATTGAAAAAAGAATTACAGAAACTTTTCATTTACTAAATGAAGATAAAGTTAAATAATTATGTATATATAAATATTGAATATCAGTAAGATACATCTGTCGGCTTTTTAAAATTAATTACTACTCCTTTCAAACTATTAAAATAAATTTAAAATCTTGATATTTTTTTCTAGTTTAAAAAAGTGTGATGAGGGGAGGAGTTAATTCTATTAGAAACAATGCAATAAATAATCACATGTTAAAAATAACGATTCTTTTAAGTCTTACAAAACAGAACTTTTATCAAATGTTATACACTAGAATCATATTTTGGGGAAGCCTGATTACCACCACGAAAGACTAACGAATTACTACTACACAGAATCTTTCCAGCAAAATTGAAATAAAAATGTCAGAACTAGAAACTGATAGTGATAACAATTTAAAAACTATATAGAAAAGAGCAGTAACTTAGAAATATTTTGATTTTTCTAGTTGAAAATAATAATAATAACGTTCCACTACGGGTAAACAATAACCAACTTATGCCTGCTTCCATAATATTACAATAGCTAAATAAAACAAAAACTAGAGCTTTGAAAAACATATTAGTACAATGTTTACTCTGAACAAATTTTGTCCTGATGATGAAGGAAACCTGAAGCAAACTAAGACAATGAATATATGCTTTGCAGGAATCCATTGACTGCCATTTATTAAATCAAAGTATGGTGATAATTTATAATGTAACCCATTAAGTAGTATAACTACAATTAAGTGTGATTAAGCATTATTTAATTGCCCATGACATAACATTTTTTAATTACCTAAAAAATAAAACAGACACTATTTATTTTAGATAGTTTTACAGTTTCTTTTTGTATATTTATAATTCTGCTACAGTAAAATTAACAATATTTTGCATTCAATTGTAACAACATATTTTACAAATAATAATAACATCAATAAATTTGTGGAAAGCTGTTTATTTTTGTATTTTGTTGTAGAACTCTTTTAGTATTTAGCTTGAAAATACTGCACTACAGTTTTGACAAAGTAACATACTTTGTAATTAATCAATAGCTATTTAAAAAGTATAATTATGTAACATATATTGAGTCCATATATGGTGTGTAATTAGTGATTTTGCAAAGATAAGAACATTTTTTAAATAGATAAGTTTATTAAAGTGATGACAAATAATTAAAAGTTTTAATGCAAATGAATGAATACAAAAATTTATTATTTTGAAAATTATGGAGAAAAGGAAATTTTTGAGACTTTTACCTTAGAGCCCATTGATTATATTTTTGTTTTTCTTCAGTCTGTTATTAATATGGAATTTTGGAATAAATAAAATCATTTCATTAATATAATATTTAAATGATTGAATAAATGAGTTATTTAAACATTATATATTCGCTATAAAATCATATTTAAAGATGTCATTAACACAATCTGTCACAAACAAATAATTATATACTGCTCAATGTACAAAAGTACATTAAAAATTTTCTTATGAGAGATGATGATAAGAAGAAGAATGATAAGAATAAAAAAATATATAAATATTATTTTATATAATGAGTGTTTATAATATTTGCTTCTGACTGTAGGATTATCTTTTGAGTTCACATATGTAGAAATTATTACGCTTAAATACAATATAGATATTTTAAATAAAAGTATATTTTGTATACCTGGAATCCAGATGTAATATAGGAGATTTGAAGACAAACTTTTAAACCCTCTTCAATCATCCACTCTATATCATATAACTGATACACATGCCCACACACATTTAAAAAAGATAAATGATCCCCAGTAGACATATTTCATGCTGAACCAATCCTCATCAGTTGGTCCAGATCACCATCTCCCACATATATATGTAATCAGTGCTCAGTTTATATTAAGATACCAAATCTTCATACTTCAATGGACAGGCTTCAATCTACTCCACCCTGTAACTACTCAGCAATTCATATCACTGAAAATCCAATGATGGCACACCCATTTACCTTGTTAATATAAAAATGCATGCTGATCATATTATTATTTTCTAAATAATGATCAGATTCATTAAGGCTAAAATTAAATTAACATTTTGTAATTAGTCATTCTTTAACTATTTAAAATAGTATATACTTTCAGTAGTTTCATTTTTATGATTAATTATTACTTTTCTTACTAAGGTTAGATATCAATTTGGAATAGAATATAATGCTTAACATAATTAATTGAAATTACATGAAAGAGTTGGTACTTTTAAAAATCATATATTTTTAAAAAATATGAATTTCTAAAAATTCTAACAAGTTTGTTCTAGATATGTTTTCATTGCTTGAATAAAATACTATCATTGTTGATATAATTTTATAATTTTTTATTATTTAAATGATGTTTTTTTTAATTATTATCTCTTAAAACTATAAAAACTAATAGCTAAATTAACATTATGTAAACAATAATAAATTACAAAATTATTTCAACAATAATAGTATTTTATTCAAGCAATAAAAATGCATATAGAACATACTTGTTACAAATTTTAAAAAATCATATTTATTCCAAACTTTTAGAAATGTATATTTATTCCAAACATTCCTTCTAGTTTTAATTACTTATATTTTCATTAAAAATAAAATAAAATTATTAATGGGAGGAATGACATAAAAATTTATTATATAGACACTTCATATATCAGCCATGGTTCTATTCATAACTTATCATTGATATTATGAATTCCACAATGCAATGTGTATTGAAATGCATTCAAGATCCACTTTGAAAACCTATTTTCATGGTAATTCCTGGCCTAGTTATGCAACTTCTTTTTTATCATAAATAAATTATCCATGAAAGACTACATTTTTGCAGGGCATAAATAATAATTTATCCAAGCACAAAATCAAATTAACAGCATTAATCTATCAGAAATATTAACAAAATCACTCTTTTCTTTATTTTGCTGTAATATTTTATATAAATACAATTTATCCAAATCACTTTGAACACTTTTTAGAAAGACCCTTTATTTGTGCATATATACATACACCTATGTTTTGACTATCCTGCAATCTTTTTTTTCTGCAGGATAGTCAAAATGTAGGTATATGTATATATGTACAAATAAAGGGTTTTGATAAAAAGTGTTTGAATTAGTTTGGATAAATTGTATTAATATTAATTTATCTGATTAGATTTTTATGGATATTTTGTGAATCAGAGAAAAATGTTAAAATTATATCAACATATCCAGAAATATGGCTGTAGAGTGACACAATTTTTTGTCAACCAGATTCAGACTTATGACAATCTAATTCCCAATTAAGTAATATTAAAACAGACAAAACTATCCACACAGTAGTCCCACTCAGTGCAAATCAGAGTAATCAATGGATGCCAGAAGCCTTGTGATCATGTGATGTTTAATGGTTTAAGTAAGATTAGTTGCAATATTACTTCACTTATTTATCTATAAGTATGTCAATAAATTTTGTGGCATAGTGGTAGTTGTGCCCACAATTGGACTCAAATTTAAAATCATTAAAACTTAGATTTTTTTAAAAAAAATCCATTCAGGTTTAGGAATTTTTTTTAGATAGCTATTTAATGAAAAATCTTATTAGCCATCTAAATATAGATTAGTAAATTATAATTAAATTATAAGCACTAATAATACAAGGAAAGAAAAATATAAAGACTCACTAGTCAGTTTTCAATTTATCTGATGAGTATTATTTTATCCGTCATTGTTTTTGCCCTCCATTTAGTTATTTAAATAGTATATCATTTTATCTCTATGAAAAAAAAATGTTTACACTTACAGAAAACATTGTGGGGTATTCTAAAATAACAACAAAAAAATAATTTAATAAAAAAATATTATTTTTAATAAAAATTAATTTAGTAGTTAGACAAGTCAAACCATTCTCAAACTATACTAATACAAACTATACTAGTAAATATATTGCTAAGAGCCTAGTGGCATAATGATAATGCCTCTGCCTTCCATATTCACAACCTTAGATATCAATTCAGGCTTCCTAATTCTTATAAACATTTTTGTCTTAAATAAACACAATTTTTTTTTCAAACTGATGATATCTAGTCAACCTAGTTAACTATCCAAAATTAGATGTTATGTGGATGTCTATATATTTTTAATAGACTATAAAGCATGGATAAAAAATATTAAAATTCATACTACCTAGTATTTGATAAACCTACTGAATAATGGGTTCATCTCACTTCTTACTTTCAGAGAACTGTTTGGGGTGTTTTTGCACTATAAATGAATATATAAATGTTGTTTAGCTATTTATACATGGACCTCAATCTTTATAGTTCACTTTATTTGAATCCCTAAGTATTTTGAATACAGGATGATCAAAACTTGAATATTTTTAAGGTTCCATTCAGACTCAGTTTTTTTTTTAAACTGGATTCTAGAACTTAAATTTCATGGATCATGACTCAGTCCTGTAGTTCTGGTGTTCGAACTTCATAGAAACTTCTCAGTGCAAAAAATTACTCCATGTGAATTGATTTGACATAATTAATACCGATATATAAATAAATATGCTTTCCAATTAGTAAAATTAATCAATCAGTTATTAAAATTAATTTTATTTGTAGTTAGCTAATTGTTAAAGAAAATGCATACAATTATATTATTTATACGTAATAAACAAGGGAATAGAGAGAGTCGTAATCATTCTGCGTACATTGTTTATATATAAATGTATTTATACTAAAAAATTTTCTTTCTAAAACCGTGGACATATAAGCTATTTTATTATTCTTAGCAATAAAGAATTACAAATGGAGCTACATTAAAATCTTAATATAATAACTTTTTCAAGTTATCTATTCTACAGGGTAAAAATCTTCAGCTGCTGTTTCTATTATCAGGAGACGACAGGTGGAATCTATGAAAGAAGTGAACAACAATAGATATATTATACGGTATAAGTATAGAATTACGCCATAAAATAAAACAGGAAAAATAAAGACAGATAGATATAAAAAGAATAAAACGGATTATTAGTAGATAGTGCCGATATATTTGAAATCTAACACAAATATTTATTTTTGATAATAACACTGTAAAGTAACTTCTCTTGTTTGCATTATAAAACACTTTAATTATGTTCTCTTTTTCCCAAACAATATAACATTTCAATAACAATTTTTATATTTTTTATTTGATTTTTTTTCTTCAGAAATAACAATAATAATAGCATGGTTGATTGTATGTGACGTTAATTCACAATTAACAAATTGACTAAACTATTTTTTTTTAATACTTTGCTCAGTTGAGAATTAATCTAAATATCATTAGCTCTGAATCTGCGCATAAGTACTAAAGAACAAATTTTAGCAATTAAAAGCAACGATAGCCTTCTCTGTTCTATAAATTCCAGTTAACTTTCATTGATAATAAATATGTGTAAGCTTATTGAATTCAAACTGTACTCATCGGTTATATGAGATAGAGGGGATGGGCGAATGGAGCTTGGAAGTCTGTGTTCAAATTCCCTATATTATAACTAGACTCTAGGTATATAAAATATAATTCGATTTAAAATATTACATCATGAATATTGTAAAATCCTTAATGTCTTACTATTGAATTATGTTTTACATTTTAAATTATAGTGATATCAGCATTATATTATTAAAAAAATATATAAAGGTGTTATTAATATAGTAGATTTGTATTCCCTAATATAATATCATAAATTGCTGAAAAGTCAGTGATAATGGTAATATTATGATATTGTTCATAATTTCAAATGTCTGAAGTATTATTTTTAAAATCAAAGAAAGCGTCACAATATTTTACACTTGTATTGTAAATAATAATTCACTCTGTTTACTCTACTTCAGAGTTTTTTATTATAAGCATGAATAATCAAGATCAATATCTAGAAAGTATTGTTCAAATGTGGATATGACATTACTATCTGTTTTTCAGTGACTGAACAAATTTGGTAGCCTTTTCAGCTCCAAATTACTATGCTAACTAGTCAACTAAAATTTGAACTCACTTCTCAATAAACTGCTCAAGTGGCTTTTTTCAGTTGGCTAACCCTGTTTCAACTTTTACTTTGTATATCTATGTATATGTTGCAATGTCAGAAGTTTATCTGTTTACTATTACTTCACATTAGTATTACTATCATTCTGGTCATATAATTTGATATTTTACCAAACTATATGACAAAAATGAGTAATAATAATAGTGATGTATAGAAAAACAAAATACTCACCTGGCAGTACAACAGATGAACAGATATATAAGGTAAAATTTAAACAGGTTTAGTCAACTAAAAAAAATCACATGCAGCAGTTAATTGAAAAGTGAATTGAGATTTTAATTGGCAATATTTGAGCTGAAAAACTACTAAGAAAAAAAATGGAAAACCAAAAAAGGATTCTATAATGTTTACTATTTTAGAGAAATGTTCACTACCTTCTGAAGATGTAACCTATGGAATATTGTTGATATCATAATTGTCTTTCTACAAGTTAAAAATGGAATTCATTATTATTGTTATTGATTCTCCTAATAAAAGGTAAATGGCTTTATTGCACAGGAGAAGTTTGAACCCAAGACCTGCAAATGACAAAATCTATTTTAGAATTTCCCAATCCTAAGTCATATCTCTATAGCACTATGCCAAATCAAGAAAGATGATAATATGAGCAGTCACTTAAGACTTTTAGGTTGATCAATAAAATGATTGACATATGATACATCAACTCATCATATAAATATAGTTTATAATAATAGACTGAAAAACAATTTAATCCTATACTATTTAGGAATAACCTTGAATTGTAATGTAGCTTATTTTCAGTATTTAGCTAATGTTAGCAAAAAATAATAATATTTGGGATCATGATGGAAATGTGTTACAGCTTTCTTAATACTAGTATATTTGAGTGCGGAACACTATGTTTTCATTTGGAGATAAAGTTCCCACACTAATCTTCTGGATACTTAATTAAATATTACTGTGAAAAATATTACTGCTATACTTTTTTATATTCTTTCACAGTGGATTCTTGTTCTTTCACATAAACATTTTCTGATTCAGTAAAAAATCTAGAGAGCACTACAATAATTGTATTTTTATATTGGACTATTGGCTTGTTTATTTTAGTGACTGATTTGTTTCTAGAATAATAACTAGATTGCGTTTTTTTAAAAATCCATTTTTTCCAGCATTGTAATTTTTTGGAAATGAATTTGTTAAACAAAATCACTTAAATCTCCTTTCAGTTGAGAATGTTTATTCAGCTTTTAAGTGTTCATTGAATATTTTGAATAGCATTGAGTATTTTGTCACTTTCTTTAAGTGTTATTTAAATTAATACACTGTACAGGCTTACACAAGCCTGCACAATGTAATATATAAGAGATTCAACTCAGACTTTCACCTGACCTTCAGCTCTACATGCCATCCATATTGCTCTTATTCTGGATATTGAAATCATGACAGTTCATCATAACAATAACTATGTTTCTTACAGATTTGTCTTTCACACTTTTCTGGCTTGGTTCCTTCTGTTCTGAAATTATGTGCAATATATCTATCTTTAAGCCTATATTGATGATTTCTATAAATAAGTTTGTATCCCTTGTTTATGCATGATGACAATGGAACTTCATCTAGTATTAACCTTACTCATTTTATAACATAAGAGAGTGTCTTTTTTACAGTCCATTTAGTTGCTGAATTTGTTGGTTAATATAATGACTTATTTTTTATGTCATTATTTTGATTATGATTTGTCAAGAAAAAATATGTGATTGACTTATTACTTTTTCATCATTTCACTGATTAGGTGTAATTAATGTTTACCATCTATAAATTGTTATCCAATTTTTAGAAGTATAATAAATACTGCTGATACCCAATCCTACTTTATTATTATTATTTGTATCTGGATTATTGATATATGGATGGCTATAAATCCTTTAATTCTAAATGTAAATTAAGAACATTATTATATATTAGTGATAAAATTATATAACTAGATTTTATAAAACAAACTACTTTTATCTAATCAATATAATAGTAGTATGAATAAATATTTTATGGTTATTGACTTGTAGAATGTTTTTAATTTCTTTGGAACAAGACTTGATAGAATTTATGGATTATTTTTTTGTGAGTTTTCTAATAAAGGCCTTGTATTGTGAACCAATTTTATAATATTTACAAATCACGTTTATCTCTGAAGAAGATTTTTTTAAAAGTAATGCTTTATTAGATGTTGACCCCGCTAGAAATTCCTAAAAATTCAGAATTAAGATGATATTAGGGTCCATCAATATTCTGACTTATAGTGCAGATGCTCAATACATTTCTAAAAATATTTGAATTTACAGGCTAATCTATCACATATTCAGCATTCCCTTGATTACATAGCTTGAAATAATTTCTTGGCAAAATTTGAAAATAATTTAGAGCCACAATTTTTATATATATATTTTTTATATTGGACCATTTCCATCATCTAATATGTGTGTTGAATGTCTTTAGAAAGTTTAATTATATTTAAATACTCCAAATACCTTCAACTGTTAGTAATATCACTGTAAACAGGTTGCTATATGCACTAACTATTAGTAATATGGGATTTGAACCTGGGTCCTTAGATGCTTGATTATTGAATTTTAAGGTAACACTTTAACCAACTGAGCCATCATGCCAAAGGTTGGTTAGAGCATCACCTTAAAATTCAATAATCAAAAATCTAAAGACGCAGGTTCGAATCCCATGCTAATACTGTCATTGGTCAGGCCAGCAACACATGAAGAAGAGGGGAGAATAAAATCTCTCAAAACATTGTGCATATAGTAACCTGTTTATATTACTAGTAGTTAGTGTATACACTAACCTGTTAGCTGTGATTTTACTAATAGTTGGTGCATATACTAACATGTTTGTTGTGATATTACTAACAGTTGGTACATATAATAACCTGTTTACTACACTTGAAGGTATTTAGAATATTTAAATAAAATCAAATTTTCTAAAGACATTCAACACACATATTAGATGATGGAAGTAGTCCAATATAAAAATACAACTAGAACACCATCACCACAAGCCTTCAGGAAAACACAATTTTTATATGTTTTACTTATCTTTTTTTATTTTATCATGATTTTGGACAAATTTCTTCCAGAGACCTTATTTTTGCCATTATACTGTTTTTATTTCAGAAGAAAAAGATGAAGCTATTTTAGATAGATTTTTGTTCCAGTTTAAATCTTGGTAAGCATGACTTTCTGTGTGATTTCATATTTCTCTTTTTTGTTACTAGTGGAAAAATCCTTAAGTACTTCATTTCTATTGCATATCAATTATTTAACAATAATAAGAGTTTTTTTTCATCTGGCTTGGTTTGCTGTAATAAGTATAATGTTATAAGTTTGTTCCATTTTAGTTTATGAAAGTATCTTCAATAAGATTAAGTGTGTAAGAGGCAGTAATCATAAAACAGTAGTTTTCCAAGCAATTAACACTAGATTGCAACTGCACACTCTTTTCAATTGCTATGTTGTTACTCAGTGTTTATTCTAATTAAGCATTCATTTCCATATGTTTGTGTTTTTTTATTTCTTAATGGCACTCATTGATGTGTTGTTTCACATATAGACCATGAGTGAATTTGATTTTTCCTAATGGCGAGATAATAATTACTAAAAATATTTCTGCATACAGTGGCAGTGTCAAAGACTACATAAAAATGCATTGGAATCCTTTTATTATGATTGTTTGTTGTTTTATTGGCACCTTATTTCTAGACTAATAACAAGATTAATTCAAAGTTTGTTTGTTTCAATTTATTTCTAACTGTAATTGGCTGAAGATTTTTTATTGGGACAAATCAATAATGCCTCAAAGATGAATTTTTAATTAACTAAAAATAAAAAACAACATTAAGTGCATGTTTCTTATCTGAAAAAAATAATGTTAGACTTGTAAAAATCGTTTTTCATTTTTGCTTGGATCATTTGTTCCTGTTATGCTGTAAATAAGCAGTTTTCACTTGAGTTCAAGTTAGTATTTTTTTTTTAAAAAAAAATTAAAAATAGTTTTATAGCTTTGAAAGTGGCATTATATTAATTATTCAAAAAATACAATAATCAATAAAACTTTTTAAAACTCTTTTGCACACACAATTAAAAAAAACTTTCAAGTTAATCCAATATGATTACTTATTTTCACTTATAATTTGGAAATACTAAACAATAGTTTCATTATTGGTATGAGTTTTATATTTACTATCTATTACATTATTGCGCCATTTTATACTGACACTGTTTTACATTAATAATTATTATTTAAAGTTTTATCTTTCTTTATGTGTGAATTTAATATTGCCCATTAATCATTTAGTAATTCCATTCTATACACAATATATTTTTATCTGGAAAAAAGTTAATATATTTATATTGAGTCAGAAAAATTAATTATAAAAGTCTCTGATAAAAATTAATTATAAAAAGTCCCAATCAGAATCATGTTGAAAAAGTATTTAGGATGAAGTTGGAATGTAGTAGAATCTGTAATGTGGTATAACTGATAACAGAATAATAATTGTTATTACAAATTCTATTATTTTAAGAAGCACCATCAATAACAATTAATGCTGGAAAAAAATAATTTAAACTGAAAAATTAATGGAATGAGTGGAGTAATGAAAAAACATTATATTTATCATAATAAATAATAGAGATAAAACTTTTTTATATATTAAATGCTTTCACTATCTGTGCACTTAAAAGAAAAAAAATAATTGTGTCTTCAACCACAATTGGGCTTTTTAGATTTAACTTGAAATAAAAACATGAGGGGGAGGGCCCAGAAATTAATTAAGTCAATACATATTATAAAAAATAGGGACTTATTTAATTAATTTCTAGATCCCTCCCCAATGCTTTTATTATAATTTAAAGCTAAAAGTTGAAAATGTGGTTGAAGAAACAATTATTTTTTACTATAGTAAATAGAGAGATTTGAAATTAGGATTTTCAGTTATTCTATCTCAACCATCTAATACATATTTTCACACACATGTAAAAAGAGAAATTATCTCTAATATATATATATGTTTGTATATTTTATGCATAACTAGTGCTCATCAGTTAGCCCAGATTATAATATTCCATACATATTGTAACGTTTAATTATATACGTTGCAAATATATTGGCATTTGATAAAAGCTAAAAAAATAAAAATAAATTTAGATTTTTTTTTGATTAATTTTTTTTTTTTTTAAAAAAAAATGTAAATGAAAGTTAAATTATTCTTTCATATTTTTTTTTATGTAATTAGAAATAAAAGTTAGAGTTGAAGAGAACAAAAGACACAAATTACCAATCTAGATAAGAGAAAGTAAAAATATTTCAACTAATTAAAGATGGCAGAATTATGCTGAAAAAAATAAAGACTTTATAACATAAATTTTATAAAGAATCTATAAGATTATGAACCAAAAAATGCCATGATAATAGCATGTGCAGAAGTCCGAAAACTGGACCTCTAGTATAAAAAGGAGGGATTCGGTTGGAGGAACGTCTTGGTTTGCCTGATATTCTTTTGGTTGGTTTTGGATTAAAGAATCCAGACCACTCTATGATGAAAAAGTTCTTCATACAAGAGTAGACTGGAGCTTTAACTGACATGTTATTGATGGACACCAGAGAAGCTTACGCGACTAGCCTATGGAACCAGCACCAAGATCAATTTATAATCAATGGCCCTGAGCTCATTTTAACCCCAAAAAACTATGCATAGTTATTACAACCATCGTGAATTTACTAAAACTTACCGGTAAGTTATACTTCATTATCCTGATTGTGACAAATTTAACCATTTTACAAACTACTCGTAAAAATAAGCTTATAACAGAACCCAGATATAGACTTTCATTTAATTAATCAAGAGACTCTTGTGTACCCAAGAACTTTTAATTACTTATGTTAATTGCTTTATTTTATTAATATTTCATATCTGAATTAAGTGTGTTCTCTCCAATTTATTTGATAAATAATTTACTTCAAACATTTTTTTTAATCTATTAGAATAAAAATATTTCTAATACCTATTTTCATTTGTGCATTATTAATAATAGTTATTATTTTTAATTATTAAATTTATTATTAGTTTAATAAAATTTAAGACGTAATTTACCTTTGCCAATATGTTTCAATAAGCCCAGGAAAATAATCTAAAAAAATAATTCTTGTTACGGTATGATGTAATACCGATTAGTTTAAAAATATTTTTCTTTTTTTTATTCGTGAGACGTTATTTGACTATTTCAGCGGACTCTTTAGAATAAAAGGTCCTGGTGCCCATATTAAATAAATTAAAAGCTGATTTTGTCAATAGCATAATTCTCAACAATTAATAGGCAGAGTTTGATCAGGAAATATAGTTATGTTTTTAGAAATAGAAATACAACTTTCTTCTTTTTGACATAACTTGATCAACTCACACGCTGTTTATATTAGCATGTAGAGGCCTAGAAATATGAAAAACATTATAATATATACAATTAGTGCTCAGCTTATATTAAGATAACAATTCCTTAACTAGGCTTCAGTCTTTTCAACATTCCAACAATTCAATGATACATTTTATTGAAGAATCAATAATGAATGTTTGAAGTATGTTTATTGGGAATCATTTGTTTTTTCAGTGTGTGTGATCAATGGTATTGGTTATATGAAATGGAGTGGGGATGAGTATAGACTAAAATTCCTAAGTTCAATTACCTCTATTTACTATAGTAAACACTCAGTATACTGAATGAATAGGTTAATTTTTTTTTCTTTGTAATGTGCGGCCAAGCAATTAATATAAAAAAGGTTATCTCTATTATTTTTAAGTTTTTAGTATTGATAAAGTAAATGAAAATGTACTATGTCATACTTTAAATGGATTGGGCATTTATAATTGATATATATCATTAGATGTTTTTGCTATAAGTTAAAATATATTCCTCTGCTATATATATCATATTTAGTATGTGTACATAATGATATATGTGTGTATAAATAATTTAAAATATGAAATATTCTTTCAAATGAAAAGTGTTTAACATTTTTATTTTCATTTAAAATTTTTTATTTAAAAAATGCCTATCAAAACTACATTGCATCATCTCTGGTATTAATACATAAACAAACAAACAGATTTTTCAATTTCAATAAAAGCACTAAAAATGCTAATGGATTTATTGCTCAGGAGTTCATAAGAAGTTTCATCACCAGAACTGTGAGTGCCAGAATCAATCTTGTGACCTCCCAATCCCATGTCAGATTCTTCAACAACTATACTAAACTTTTCAGTGTATTTATTATTATAAGATTTTTTACCATACAATAAATTTATCATAATAGATTTAAAGTAGAAAGAAAATGGTAAAAATTTTCAGTGATCAAGGCTAAATGGGTTTGTAAGCAGACATCATTACACTTATTATTTAAGTAATATTTTGGGGTGCAATTTGAAATTTATAATTGCAGTTTGTATTGTTATAATTGACTATTTATTAGTCTATATTCAGAATAAGTTATATTTACCTGTTTAAAAAGATTTATTTAAACATATTTGTATCAATAATTTCAACATCTGTGATCAAGTTGCAATCTTTAGTTTCTATATAAGTACATTAGACCATTAATAAAGATGGAGTTCTACCTTTATGGTTAAAAGGAGGTTGCCTTGACAACATTTTGAAATTCTTGATTGTTATTGCTATTGGGATTGTTTAAGTGTTGACTGGTTTTTAATGATATATATTATACCGAGACAAAGTCGGTATATGTAAACACACACACACTCAAGCAAAGTAAAATACTCTATTTCATTTTCTTACAACTTATGATAAAAAATAGATATAGTTTTCTTTCCATACTTTCTAAAATACACTTGTAAAATAAAATATTAATATGTCTAATTAAATAGTTTAAGGTTTTAATATAATTTACTAAAATAATATTCTCTAAAATAAAAAAGTAATATGCCATTATAAATCTCAATAAATAATTTATACTTGTATATGCCGCGGGGGTGATTAAAAAGGGATATTTTAAATTATAATTGTAGTAAAAGTAAAAGCTTATAGAAATGATTTTGAGAAAGATTAAATGCTCGACTTTTAGCTAATGTAAATTTCATTGTTCTCGTAAGACATGCACACACGTATGCATCCAAGGTGTGAATGAATATAAGTTTGTTAACTGAGATTGCAATATGAGATTGCCTAAACATATGATCGCCTCAAGCACATGGATTGAGTTGGACACAGACCCCAATGACAACTCTAAGAACATGGAACTCTGGGGGGAGATTCGATCCTCAGATAAGATCCAACCCATATAAATATCAAGCAAAATCTAAAGATGTCAGTTAAAAAAGTTGAAAAATGTTAAGTTAAAAAAAACTGAACTGAATTTAAGTTAAGTTAAGTTAAATTGTCAAATTTCCTTTGTATTCAATTTTCTGTTAATTCAAGTCAAAATTCAATTTAATTCAAAATACATCGTTGTGCTACCCGTATTCAAGATGATCGCTGTGAAATTAATATTTAGAGCATCGGTTGTCATGAGGGGCTAGGAAACCCTTCAGTGATTGATCGACGCTCCGCCACCCGAACATCTCCGTCGCTATGAAT
The DNA here is from genome assembly GCA_028023455.1 of Epiperipatus broadwayi. Taxonomy (NCBI): domain Eukaryota; kingdom Metazoa; phylum Onychophora; class Udeonychophora; order Euonychophora; family Peripatidae; genus Epiperipatus; species Epiperipatus broadwayi. The sequence continues at coordinate 1,946,495 of JAQFVV010006401.1, forward strand.
ACTTAATAATATTACCATCTGAAATTAGTGCTCCAACCATTCCAATAATGTTCCGTGAAATATATGAATCGTCCATACTTATTACGCTCAACTTTAAAAGAAATGAATAACCTCATAATGGAAAACATCATCTCCCAAGTTCAAACCATCACTTACTTAGAAGCAGCGGAAGACTAAGCCAAAATCCTAGGTAAACACTTTTATTTTTTTATGCTTTCATTCATTCCATACGTAAACTTTTAAAAAGGCAATCTCATAATTAACTAACTTTGATTTTCGTAAATTAAACTATAAAATGTTCCGTAATTCATTATATTTAAAACTTATTATTGTAACTTATTATTGTAATCTCAACCTTCGTAAAATCGAACATTATGCAATCCCTCAAATTTAGAAATCAGGACTTTCAAATATGAACTTTGACCCTAATTAATATTTTATAAGTTATAACACTTACCTTCAAAATCTAAAAATGAAATTTATTTTCTATCATCCATATTTTATGATATATAATATGTTCTTTTCTGTGCGAATGCATAAATGCGTGTGTGTGCGTGTAAATAAAACTTTTAATCAATATTGCTTTTTTTTTATATTCAATAAATTTGTTCAGTATTTAAACAAGTCGAGCATTTCTCAAATCATTTCCTATAATTAAATCTTTATTTTATATTTTTGTTTTGATTATTAATAAAGTTAACATTTATTCATATAATTAATGATATTACTTTAGATTTATCTTTTTAAACTTTGTTGCTTTTTAAAATGTCATTTACAAACATCGTGCCGTAAGTCACGATGTTTATTTATTTAATTATTCCGTAGTTAAGATAGATTTAAGAGTTGGGCGGGTCTATTATAAAATATAAACAAATGTCAATGAGTTGTAAATAAAGCTGGAGTAAATAATTCTACCGGACGGTATGATATAGGGGGGATGATCTTATAGCTTCTAATTGTTTTGAGACATAAACGAATTATCGTATTGGTTCCAAATAACCAATGACCCAGTCCAATGCTTGGATCGACCTATTAATCAATCAAGCGTCTTATCCATTAGTTAATATAGCGTCTTTTACCAGAAGAGTAATTTAGAAATAATTACATCGCGACCCTGAGTGACCCTATTGGTCCATGCTGGGAGTTTGAGCTTGTGGGCGGGATTAGACTTCGAAATCGTTTTGATATGACGTAAGGTGATGCGAGAAGTTAAATTATAATTAAATCATCGTATCTGGCGCCCCTTTGTGTTGATAGTGAACAACTATCGATATAAGAAAATAAATAAAGCTTTACGCTATGTCATGTTTGTTTCGGAGCTCTCGATCTCTTTTAGGAACGTACGGATAAAGATAAACAGACCGTACGGTAACAATATATTATAATGGTCAGGGTCATGGAAATTGCAGTCTTATCATATCTGCAGTACAAGGTTTCACCAGGCTATTTGAACCTGGAAAATATATATAGTAGGCAGATACATACTGTTAAGATCCAAATTTTACATATATATTTTATTCTGACCATCAGCCCTAGACACTAGCTCATGGCAGAGATAATTTTTAATATTAAAAAAAAAGAAGCCACTGCCAGTAATAACACACACACAAACATTTATTAAACATATATAAATTTTAGAATCATTTTAGTCTAAATTTTACTTTAGAATTTAATTTACATTTTAACTTTTATTTTAGAAGTTTGCACAGATGAATTATTAATATTTTATTAGAATGTCAAGTATGAATAGACTACATAGATTGCACTCAAAGAAAATATTCTACCCCTTATTTAACCTTAGGCCAAAAGTTTGCAGTCAAACTAACATCAATCTATCTGATATATTGATGTATTAAATGCAACATGAATTCAACAGCACAATACCATACTGTCAGGAATGCACATCTGAACAGTATGGTTATAGAGAAGAAAGTGTATCTCATCCAGTACAGGAATGTTATGTCTGTCTGGTGAGAAGAACAATAAAAACTCCATAGGAAGGGATTGTGATCCTTTTGCTGTCTAACTATCCCATTCCATAGGCTAAAGGGGTGATCCAAGGAGTTTCCAATGGTCAGTATAAAATGGGACTTATTTTGCTCAAGGGTGGCATATAATGTGATCCTGCATGTATCAGATCTTCATACTACATTTATTAATTACACCAATTTATCCAATCGATTAACCCAATTTAACTATGAAACAAATAACCTAAGATTTACTCTCCCTTAAACTAACATAACTTTATGAATCTATGCAGCCATTCATGCCCAACTTAAATTTAACATGATTTAATTAAAAGTTTAGCTTAACAGAAAAAAATCATAATACACACTTAAAAGAATGAAAAAAATAAATTAATGGAAATGATTTTTAAAAAAAGGTATTCAATAAAAATAATTATTAATAAATGATCTTAGTTTGGTCAGATAGGAATTTCTATTATTATAATTTAAATACTGGGAAAGTTTTATACTTAGTGTTCATGAATTATCTAAAGTTCTTATGGTTTTAAAATAATGGAAAAGTTTTTTTTAGAATTAAAGTTCATTAGTTAGAGTTCTTACTGTTTTAAAAAGTCCATATTTTCTAGTTGCTTGTAATTTGGAAGGTATTAATTCCCATGATGTCCTGAGGAGATTGGTATGCAGTTAGCTGTTGGTCCTTTATTCTAGCTAGTATTTTATTACCAGGCCCTGATGTCTTGCAGTCCACAATATAGGAAAATGATTGGTCATTTCTCTTTCTCTTTTAGAAAAACTGAAGGGATTGAAGAGTGCATCTTTTCAATCCTTTTTCCTTCAACTTGTCCACACTAACACATATAGCACACCTCTTCTTTCACATCTCTTTCTCCTAATTTATTTCCACACTTTTCCTTTTATATTAAACTTTTGGATTGAGTGGACATTACATGATGATGATGATTTTTTTATTGAGGTTCATTTCCTGAGGGATTTCTTTTATTGGCTATTCTGTTCCTATTGTTTTTTCTCTCCTATCTGACCTTTAATTATACATTTTGAGATGCCCAAGGGCTAGTAAACTTTAACTAATTAAAAATGATCATTTCCATTTTATACAATATTCATTAATTATATTATTGTACATTCTTTTTATCTTTAAATCTTTCAAGTTTCTTCTTATAACTTAGTTTTAAAATACCTTTTCTTTTTTAATACTTATCTTTTAACAATTTTTTTTCATCTGTGCAATTTTATATATATATATGAGTTTAGATGATTTTTAAATTTCAATGTTTAATTCTTAAAAAAGAAGTTTTTATCTGCAAACTTTTATTTTTAATATTATTTACTAGAATGCAACAACATGTGGGCCCATTACAATATATATAGTAATAATCAAATTTGTTAAACTTATTTCAATTTAATATAATATATATAGGTGCTATTTGATATTAAACATTATATTAAATTAAATATCTTCAATGTATTATTATTCTAATAAAAAAACAAAAATAAGTAGATTTTATCCATGTAAACAGAGATAATCTTTTGCCTTTGATATTGCCATGAACTATCAATTACTTACTCCTAATTGATATTCTCCTTGAAGCTAAATAAGTTTTTTTCATTAACCTCTAATAACATTTATGTTGGGGTTTATTATTGAAATAAAAGGATGTCCTCTTTTTGTTCAAACCCAAGTTGTTAAATGAATTTAAACCTAGAAAGCTATTTTATATAGATGTGAGAATGTGAAAAAGTAGCATCTTTCACTACTATCTGAAAATAACATTTTTAACTTTTGCAGAGAGTTGTATATGTTGAATTAATTTTTTTCCATGGATTGTCATTCTAAAAAAAAAGACAAAAATAAATAGATTTTTTTCCATGTAAACAGAGAAAACTTCTGCCTTTGATATTGACAGAAAGCTATGAATTACTAATAAATGACAATCTCAATGAGACTAAGTAAGTTTTCACCATTAATCTATAATATCTTCTCTATAGAGTTTCATATGTTGGATTAAATATTTCCCATGGATTGTTATTATATATATATTAATTCTAATATTCTCATGGATAAATTAAGAATATTAGAATTAACTTATTAACTATATGGGAAAAATTAGTTTACAAAATGGAGACATTTTCACATGAAAAAAATTGGAGGCATTTTGAAAGAATGTGTGTGATGAAAGAAAAATTTGTTTGTAATCTTCAATTTTTTATTAATTGTAAAAGAAATGGACTGTTTTCTAACTGTTGCAAACTCTTCTTTCATACACAGACAAAAAACATTGATACAATTTTAAATAATGCAAGTCTTGATATTTTAGCTACTTTTATTAAAAATACCTAAAAGTTAGATTTTTTTAGATAAAAAAATAGTTACAACTCCGCATTTCCTTTGTCCCGGGTTAGCGGGTTTGCTTCCTGGCTGATGCTATGACACATTGGAAAAAACTCTGCCTTTCATTAAGTAATACTATTCATTCAATATTGTGCTCAATTTGTAAGAAGTTCACTGATTTTAGAGTCACTAAAGAAAATAAATTTAAATGTCAAAAGGAAAAAAAATAATAATAAATTCACCAAATTGTTAAAAAAGAAACATAAAATGCAAACATTTTCTTTGTCTGGAAAACTAAACATAGAAGTTCTTAAAAATTTATAAGATCGGAAATTATTAGTTAGTGAACTGAAAAATTTTGATAAAGATTTTCATTTTGCTACTTCACTTTCAAAATTACCATTTGAGGATATTACTTGTAAAGTGAAAAGTACTTTATCAAAAATACATTGCACAGAGGCAGACATAATGAGAGAAAAAATATACGATATTCTAAATAAAGCAAAACCTACTAAAAGTAATTTACCTATTGCTGAAAGAACAGCTTTGTTTAAATTTAAAAATGATAAATCGATTTCTATTCTTCCAGCCGATACAGGTAATACTACAGTAATTTTGAATACTAATGATGAATATAAAAAAAAGTGCACAATTGATTAAATGATAACATTTATTAAAAAATTATAGAAATTCTATAATATATCTTGAAAAGAAAAGAAAAGCATTGATTTATGGTACTGATTTAGATTTAAAAAGTAATATCTTCCTTACACATAGAGAAAAATCGTTTTATTCAAAGGTATACAGTTTTCCAAAAATCCATAAACCAGATATTCCATTGAGACTAATTGTAAGTGCAGTTGGTTTACCACCACAGGCACTAATTTGGTTTCTATCTTCTTTTCTACAGCCACATTTAACAGAAATGCCATCGTATATTATGGATACAAATCATTTTCTTGAACTTGTCCGCGATATTAAATTAAAAATGATAATTTGGTAAGCTCTGATTTTGTTTCACCTTTTATTAGTATACTTGTAAAGGAAGCTATTGAAGTTTTGAAATATATTCAATTGCCTGATTTTGTTGTGAGTTTGAATGAACACTTGCTTATTAAATATATTTTTTGTTTTTGATGGTCAGATTTATAAACAACATCAGGTTTAGCTATGGGTTCACCAATTTTTCCAGCATTGGCTTCTATTTTTATGGAGAACTTGGTAAAGAAAATGTTTATATCAGCAGTTAAAAACTTTCTGTATGGCTGAGGTATGTTGATAATATCTTTGTTATTTGGCTTCATCATAAGCATGCTCGTGATGAATTTTTAATTTTCTTAAATTTTTTTCACAATCACATCAAATTTACTATGGAAATAGAAGATAATAACCAATTTCCCTTCTTAGATGTTTTAATTTAAAGAATGAAGGATGGTTCTTTATCCGATGGTTTTTATTAAAAGCAAATAGACACTGGGAGATAAATACATTTTTTCTCATCACCATCCAGCACAATTACTTTCAGTGGCAAAGATCTTGTTAGATAAAACTAAGAGACTTTCTGATGACAGCCATTTTCACAATAATATCTACGCTACTAAAAATGCTTTTTTAATAATGGTTTTGATCACAGGATTATTAATAGGTTGTTTTTTTTTACATAATATAAAAAAAATATTTTGATACTTCAAAAATTAAAACTGTTCTGCCATATATAAAGGGAGTAATCAACAAAATAGGCAATATTTTAAAGAAATATAATATCCACACAATTTATGCTACATTTAAAAAAATTGATGAAGTATTTTTGCACGTAAAGAGAAAATTCCTTTGGAGTGTCATAGTCTATATAAAATTCCATGTGGTGTTTGTTTACATTCGTACATTAGATAGACCAATTATAGAATAAACCTAAGAAAGGAAGTACACATTTTGGCAGTTAGAGAAAAATCTAATTCATCAGCCATTTATTCACATGTTAAATTAACTAATCATGACATCAATTTTAATAAATACATATTCTGGAAAAATGTAACAACATGATCAGAGATTACTAAGGGAAGCTCTAGAGATTTTTAAAAGGTCCAAGATCAAATGAAAAGTGTGAATTAAAGAAAATTAACAATATTTGGAAAAACTATTGGAGGATAAGAAAAATTTGAAAATTTCTCAACCAGTAGAATTTGAGAATAAGGAAAAAATAAAAATAAAAATAATAACGATTTTAAATCTCATCACATACATTCTTATGATTGGAGAAGGAAGAAACTCTGAAGAAAATACTTATTATTGTAGTGAAATGTCAGCTATTTAGCTATTATATATTTATTACATGGAAGCTCCTGGATATAATATATTTATATATTGTAACAATATATATTCATTGTAAATCGGTTTGAACCTGGAGCCAAAGATATATGTACAATAATACATTAAATATGTACTGTAAATCTTGATTCAAATAAATATTAAATATGTTGAAAGTTGAATGGCTGGTAAAATTTTAAAAAAGTTGATTTAATTCAAATATATATTATGATGTTAACCAAATAATAAAGATGATGCACAACTCCTTTCAAAAGTATTTTATTTGTTTTTTAGTTTCAATAAAATAAAAAAATGATATTCTCAGATAACAAATCTTCTAACTAAAAAAATTACTTTTGGAAAACTTATTAATGCCCAATCATCATCATTTACAAAGTATTACCACCATTTCTGCCTGCATGTCTCTCAGTGGATTGCCTGATTTCTCAGGGTTGTATATATTACAAGAATATTGGATGTTAAATGTGTTATATTTGGAATAAGTTTAAGATGCAAGCACAAACTAAATGGATTATTAAAAAAATAACAATGGATAAATAAAAATTGTTGTGTATTTATTTGCAATTATATTAATGCATATACAAAATATGAAATATAATGGTAATAAAAGATATTTTTAATTTAAGCTTAAGTCTAAGGCCTTATAAAATCTATAATGGTAAGGTCTTACCATGTAAAGTATATAAACAATTCCAAATCATGATTCACTGCAGATGGGCATTTTAAAAATATATTTACAATTAGTCTTTATTAATTCCCCCAAAGATAGTGGTTTTTTTTGGTCACTGATTAGGTTAGAGAGTAAAGACCCCATAGTGAAATTAGATAGGATATAGTCTCAGTAGGCTTTGAGTATGGCAAACTTTACTGTTAGACTCTGAATCCAATTGCATTTTTCAGGTATTTTGGCTGGTACATTTTTTGTCATTTAGCTACACATATTTCTGTTACATAAAATCATCATACTTGCTATTACAAAGGAAGTAATGAAAATTACTGTAAACAGTCAGCAATATATGTTATCCAGGCTATTGTGAAAAACAATTTTAATTTGCTGTTTCTCTTCTTGGAATTGGATTACTGCAACATTGCTTCTTAAATTAGGGTTTCAAATAAACTAAAGTATATAGGACTGTCTGGACTTAAATGCCTTAGTTGTTTCTCTCAGACTTATTTATATCTATTTGATGTTGTTCAACAACATATTTTCCAAACAATGAATTTGTCACTAGATAGTTACACAATTTAACCTGTTTCTTTACAATATATATTTTTGAAAACATTTTCTCTACTAAAGCACTTTGGAAAGAAAGCATGAATTTAGGTAAAAAGGATAAGATAATCCATTTTTATCTTTTCATATTATTTTATCCTATGTTTTGGATTGAGAGTACTTTATACACTCAATAAACCATAATAAATTAACTGCTGAGAAAAGTTTGTATATATATTGTTTTTCAATTGCAGATATTTAAAAAAGTTATGATTATTTATTATATACATTTATAACTATAATTTTCCTTCTTTGCTTTAAATATATAATTATATGAATAACGTTAATATAATATTGATGATATACCAGTTGGACTCAAGAGTTGAAGTGCTCTAATTATACCCCCCCCCCCCGTGTCAAAGGCAATGCTCAGAAAATTAATTGTTTAATTATTCAACAGAATGCAATCTTTACTTGTATTAGCTTATTAACGTTATTCATAGAATTATATATAACTATACTTTTTATTATTTTCTGATCATGGTTTTATTGTACTTTCACTATAGGCTAAAACAATTCTGTACATAGTCTCAGTTAGAGGGAAAATTATTAGCCACAAATTATCACATTGCAAAGATCATCTCTAAAGCGAACTAACTGTTAAATATTTATTAAACCTGTTTAAACAATTTATTAATAAATTCAACTTTCTGCTCATTCATATTCTTCAGGTTTAACAAATCGTACATAATGATTATAGATCTAATACTATCAACAAGTCCATAAAATTTACAGGCATCAGGTAGGGTGGTTCTAAAGTTGTGTTTTTAATGTTTCATTACATTCAGTTACAAGGACAGTCTTAATATTAAAACTAATACCAACTATAACAATATACAACAATAACTATGTCATATATAAATTCAACACAAATATCTATTATGCAATAACAAATAATAAATATATATTAATACTACTGTTGTGTTTGGTTAGCTCTGCAAATTCATTTCCAAACCAACAGACACAAAAAGAATAACTACTCAGCAATTAATATGTACAATTTATTATACTAAAATATACACATGTTAGTTAAACAAACAAATAATACAGATGATACAATTGAATGCTGAGAGAGTTGAGGCGAGTACAGAGATCACTTCTAGCTAAATGATTAGCTGCCTCATGAGCTCTTGTAAGTTTTGCCTGGCTATGTATTTAGCTTGCCTCAAGTCAGCTCTAATTCAGATGAAGCAGTTTTCAGTCCATAGGTGGACTTGCCTCACTGCATGAACATTGCAATAATAAATCTCTGCTGATGGGAGAGGGTTTAACGGAGAGCACATTCAGTTGTTCAGGTTGACAGAAGTAATTGCTCTCTGCCTTGCTTCCAAAAGGCTGACTATTTAATGGCAGATCCCCTACCTCACTGGAAATGAGTAGATTTGGTGCATGAACCCCAGTGGAGGATTTATTCCCTTTGGATAGCAACTGGATGTTAAACAATCAGGTAAGGAATCTGGAATAGTCTATTTGTAAAGGCAAGGTCAGATATGACAACTACATTAAAAATACATTTGGAAAACAAACAGTTCATTAACACAATAGACCAGCATGATTTATCTGCAATTGCAACTGCTTAGTCAGTTTTACGTGCACCAAAAATGAGACTAAGCAGTTGTAATAGCAGTGAAGCCATGCGGATTTATTATGTTTAATAAACTATTTTTTTTCCAAATATACTATTAAGCAATTTACTACTAAGAGCTTAATTTTTGTTTCAATCTGCAATTAATTTGAATAGGTTTATTAAACATTCAAAAGATAAAATAAATCTTATGCAAAAGCTAAAATTGTATAATCCTAAAGCATAGTTCCTACTCAACATATTATGGGAAGACATGGTTAAAAAGGAATAAAGAATTATCAAGCAATCCATTCATTAATATAACAAGCAAATCAAATTATAATTTTAACACAGTTTTTAAAAATCTTTTTAAATCTTGTAAAGACGTTAGGTTGCATATATCAGCATTATTTGATGTGGAGAAAGAAATTACTAGAAATAAGAGATCAAGAAAAATATATTTCAATTCTAAATCAAATTATACTCTCAAATAACCTTCAAATAAATTAATAGCTTTTTTATTAGTCATTCATTAAACTAGAGATTATTTTCTTAATGAATAATATTTCTGTAGAGTAATTTTTACTATATCACCTCGTACAAGATAGGAACTAATGAATGACTAATAAAAACTTATTAATATATTTTCATCAAGTGATTTATGTCATAGTTGTGAGGGTAATAAATTTGATGCTTATCAATTTAACTGTAGTTATTGGCCATCTGTATATACTGAACAATAATAAAGATAGGTGTAAGAGATTGTGTTCTTGGCCAACTGATGAGTGCTGATTGAACACAAAATGTACATTTTGGGGATCATACATCTTTTCCATATGTCTTTGGTCATATGTTTATAATTTAACTCTTCCACAAGGTGTTAAAATGAATAGAAATTAGTCCCTACCTTATATGAAAATGATCTAATAAAAATTCCACTACAGAAATATTATTCATAATTATATTTGAAGTTTTAATTAATAATACATAGTTGTTTGTTTAATATTTTTTCAACACTAGTAATTATTATAGTATAAAAGCAGCAAAAGTTTATTTGACAACTTTTGAAGAACTTGTAAATATATTTTACTCTATGTCAAATGTTTTACAAGTTCATACTAATTAAACCAGTGATTCACTAATTTATATACATTATGTAGGCAATTTGAACACAGACATTAAAGCTTCCTTCAGCCATCCACTCTATCTCATACAACTAAATACATGTTAAAAAATAAATGATCTCCAATACCATCACTCATCAGTTCAACCATATACCATCTTCCACACACATATATAATCAGTGCTCAGTTTATATTAAGATACAAATCTTCACATTTTAATGGGCAGGCTTTAATCTACTCCACCCTATAACTTTTCAGACATCTATACCATTGAAAATCTGATGGTGGAACACCCAAATCTATGCCAATATTATTGTCAAGCCCATGTTGACTTTAAGTAAATAAGACCCTTCAAGTATAGGACTTTATTCATTTAAATACACAGAAGAGGGATGGGCAGGATACAGACTGAATTTGTAAGATTTTAAATATAAGTATATTTTATAATCCTGGAGTCCAGATGTAATATAGTGGATAGCAGAAGAATGCTTGAAAGGTTTAATGTTTCAACAGTTCTTATAGATAAATGATTTCAGTTTTGAATGTATATCTACTTTAATTAATTTATTTTACATCTGGATTCCAGGTATATAAAATGTACTTATATTTAAAATATTATATATATACATTTTAAACTTCTGGAAATTTTTTTTATTAGATATTAAAGAAAAGTAGTTTGGTCTGAGATTATCCATACTAATTGATTATTTTTTAGCAGCCCTTATTAAACATATCATTAGTTACAACATGGAAATATCCATAATCTTTATTTTATTACATTATAACAAATTTATGAAAATATTTAATCTAATATATATATTGTATTCACTTCAAAATAAAATAAGCAAGTTATGAGTTCTAAAAGTGAATCATTACGAATAATTAAAAAAAATCTTAAATTAAATTTGAGAAGCAGATTAACTGGTTGAGATTCATGTTTTAATAATAATAATAATTCAAGAATTGTCTATTTTTCTTTCTTGGAATGTATTTTTGAAAGAAAAGTTTTTAATTATATGCAAACAAGTTTATTTTTATTTCACTTTCAAACTTAGAAAATAAGTAAGACACTTTTTAAATAAAACTGCTAGCATTTTCCAGATTCTTATAATTTTCTTACAAGTTTTCAATAATCAGTTCTACTCTTGTTCTATGTGCAGTTATATCAACATCTTCAATTTTTAATTTATTGATTCACATTTGATCAATTTCTGCCAATTCATCATTTGTTAATGACAAACAATCTGATTCCAGCAATTTCTGGAAAAGAAGCAATTCACCTATTTCATGAAATCCTGTATTTTTTTTTTTTTTGCAATTCCAATTTCAAAATTCATAAAAATGCATATTTATTATTTTATATGAATACAATCAATAGAAGTCTTCAATCCAGATAGATAACCAACAGTGTTGTATTAACTCAATAAAACTGACTCTTTTCCATGTCAATTCAACAGTTCAATGGCAAAAGCATGCCCTATCCCATGCTGAGAACTTATTGGGTTTCTTTAGATAAATCCTGGTAGTGAACTCATGTATTTTTAAATATGAAGTGATATCTACATTTTATTTCATTTTTGACAACTTTTAAACTTAAATTAACACTTGATGATACAGAAGTCATAGTACGGTAAAAAAACTAACAGTATAACCAGAACTGTTTCCATAAGTGAGGTGGTAAAGCAACTGTCTCATGTGACACACTAAAATATGCATTAAAATGAACATCATATATTTTTTTATTTAACACATTTTTCCTATCACGTCCACTGCTTTGTTCAATAGACTATTTGAAATAAGGTGTTTTAATAATTTTAACATGAATATTTTCTTAAGACTTGATTTCTATGCCAAAAATTATTAGTGAGGCCTATAGCACAGTAATAACTAGCTACATAACAGCATAAGATAAGCTGTTGTTAGTTGTCTAAAGGCCTTCAAATAAATCTTCAATAGTCTGTCTCATATTAACAAAACAGTAAATAAGATTTTAAAATCATTTGCACTTTTTTTTTTTTAAATGTTTTAAAGCTTATTTTTGGATTCTTTGAAATCTTGAAGCAGCAAAAAAAAAAAAAAAATACAACTGTTATTCTACAAGTATGTGGGAGTAAAAAAAATCACGAAGGATGCAACATGAAGAATGATGATCTCCTATATCATCTACAATTCTTAATAGATCAAATTTTACGTCATTTTAATGCATAATAATGAGTTTTATATTGTATATTACACAATATATTCAATAAGTTGTTTTTAATTTTTACTGATTGGCATTCTAAAGACTATCAGTGTAGAATGTAGTAAAATAAATGGCGTTGTTCGAGACATTAAATACTATTTAATAGTATACTCGTATAATATATGAGTGTGCCTTGGATGTGATAACGTAATATGTTTGTTTTCTAAAAATCACTGCAGTAATGACACCTTCCCTCCATTTTGTTTTTATTAATATAAGACATAAACAAAAAATATAATGAAAAAAATCTTTACTAATGAATTGCAATGTTTTTGTATCTAGTTATTTTTCTATAGTAGCATAACCTTTAATCTTGAACTTCTTTTAAAAATAGTCAGTATAAACAATATTCATCAAAATATAAAATCACAAACCAATTTTCTTTAAAAAACTTGTTTTTTATTATTATGACTATATGAATTTTAATTTCAAGAGCAACGTTTCGACTATTTACTTCCTTATAGTCTTTTTCAAGCCACTAAAATATACAAAAAATAATAAAACAAATAAAATAAAACATTATATAATCATTAAACTCTACATATATTTCAAATCTTCTCAAAATAAAAAATTCTTTTAAAAAAAAAAAAAAAAAATCTTTTTTCCCTTTAAAGACATAAATTTAATATAAAACATTAGAACATTACCTTCCTCTATTTAAAACAACCTACAATTTAAACTTCTATTTAAAACACTCTGTTTAAATTATATTTAGATAAAATACCTCAAAACCAGTCCCATCACCCACAACAATCAATTAGTTTTTTTTCTTTTATTCCTATATTGTTTAAATTCCCTACTATAAAAAAATTTTTCCTTTTTTAAACTTACTTTATAATTAATTATTGTTTCTAAAAGTTCTATTTTTTTGCAAATGATGTGACTAGTTTTTATTTTTTATAAAATCAATTAGTTTTTTATTCATATATGGTTTAAATTCCTTAATATAAAAATTTTCCTTTAAAAATCTTTCTTTATAATTAATTACTGTTTCTAAAAGTTCTATTTTGTAATTGATGTGACCAGATTTACATTTATGAAAATAAATTGCAGATTTTTTATCAGATAAATGTTGTTTTAATCTTGTTCTTAACTTATTTTTTGTATTTCCAATATAAGAAACACTTTTACCAACATTCCAGCAGTCTAAACATTTTATCATATATACACCTTTCATAGCTTCAAGCATATCATTTTTTTCACTAACATTAATCAGCCTTTTTAAATCTTTCTTTTTTTATATACTGGGAGTAATTTAATGTTAAATTTATTATTAATTTTTTTACAAATATTTTTAATCCTAATAAAAATATTTTTTGATACTTTAAATCCTATGTAAATTTTATTAATATTATTAACTTTATTATTAATTTTATTTTCCCCTTTAATCTTCTTTTTAATTAAATTCAAATTATAATCTGAAAAAATTTTTTCAATAATCTTATTTGGATATTCATTTAAATAACATTCCTTTTTTATCAATTCTAATTCTTTGTCCAATAATAAATCACTAGAACATATCAATATTGCTCTTCTAATTCTGTTTTTTATAATATTCATTTTACAATGTTTATCAATGTCTGAAAACCAGTTAGTAATCAGACCATGAAATGTTTTTTTTCTAAAAACAGATGTATTAATGCTTATTTTATTATTTTCTATAATTTTTTCAATTTTTACATCCATATATTCAATTTTATTATCCACTTCTTTTTCCATGATATGTTCTAGTGATTTATTATTGGACAAAGAATTAGAATTGATAAAAAAGGAATGTTATTTAAATGAATATCCAAATAAGATTATTGAAAAAATTTTTTCAGATTATAATTTGAATTTAATTAAAAAGAAGATTAAAGGGGAAAATAAAATTAATAATAAAGTTAATAATATTAATAAAATTTACATAGGATTTAAAGTATCAAAAAATATTTTTATTAGGATTAAAAATATTTGTAAAAAAATTAATAATAAATTTAACATTAAATTACTCCCAGTATATAAAAAAAAAGATTTAAAAAAGCTGATTAATGTTAGTGAAAAGAATGATATGCTTGAAGCTATGAAAGGTGTATATATGATAAAATGTTTAGACTGCTGGAATGTTGGTAAAAGTGTTTCTTATATTGGAAATACAAAAAATAAGTTAAGAACAAGATTAAAACAACATTTATCTGATAAAAATCTGCAATTTATTTTCATAAATGTAAATCTGGTCACATCAATTACAAAATAGAACTTTAGAAACAGTAATTAATTATAAAGAAAGATTTTTAAAGGAAAATTTTTATATTAAGGAATTTAAACCATATATGAATAAAAAACTAATTGATTTTATAAAAATAAAAACTAGTCACATCATTTGCAAAAAAATAGAACTTTTAGAAACAATAATTAATTATAAAGTAAGTTTAAAAAAGGAAAAAAATTTTTATAGTAGGGAATTTAAACAATATAGGAATAAAAGAAAAAAACTAATTGATTGTTGTGGGTGATGGGACTGGTTTTGAGGTATTTTATCTAAATATAATTTAAACAGAGTGTTTTAAATAGAAGTTTAAATTGTAGGTTGTTTTAAATAGAGGAAGGTAATGTTCTAATGTTTTATATTAAATTTATGTCTTTAAAGGGAAAAAAGATTTTTTTTTTTTTTTTTAAAAAAGAATTTTTTATTTTGAGAAGATTTGAAATATATGTAGAGTTTAATGATTATATAATGTTTTATTTTATTTGTTTTATTATTTTTTGTATATTTTAGTGGCTTGAAAAAGACTATAAGGAAGTAAATAGTCGAAACGTTGCTCTTGAAATTAAAATTCATATAGTCATAATAATAAAAAAACAAGTTTTTTAAAGAAAATTGGTTTGTGATTTTATATTTTGATGAATATTATTTTTCTATATTGACGCTTAATTATAATATTTTATAATTATCTTTTTGTTTGGTGTTGATTGCATTTGGTTAACTATACGTAATTGCAATTATAAAAAAAAAAAAGATACTTCTTATTCGCAATTATACAAAAATGTATTCATATATATAATAACAGATTAGAAAAAACTGAATTTTGTTCCGGAAGTTAACTTATTGAAAACTTAGCTAGCGTTCAGGTTATTAACATTACATAGTTTAAAAACTATTTTACTATATAAAACAATTGCATTGAATTTTTATTAAAAAATGAAGATTGTAAAGGGTCGTATAGAAATGACTTTTGATGCAAAAGCTGTGAAAGCCAAGGTTGTGTTTATCAAGAATTTAAAAATGGGTTAATATAGGAAATTATTTGTTTTAAGTTGACAAATACGTAATATAATAATCTTGCTGAACTTTTTTTTTCTAAAAATGGCTCAGCCCTAACTGTAAAAATATGTTTATAATGAAGATAAAACCTCAAAAAATGATAAACATCATTTTAATATAGACACCAAAGCTCACATTCATTTTACAGTATTTAATCTAGTACAATATATGCACAGAAAATTCTAAATCATTTTAGGAACATCATAGAGTTAGTTGAATAGTTTGCTGTAATATGGTCTAGGTTTAAATCCATAAATGAGGTGTAAAGTTTTACATATAGCTAAAAGAATTGATAATATATCAATTAGCTATGCCAAACTGCTGTGTACATAATATTAGTCAACTAATGAGCATCTAGGCTTTTTACAGAGCAAAAATTATCTAATTTAAGTCAATTGATACATTGAACATGAAGAAAAAATATGATGCAGCCTTATCTCCTTAATATCATATATTTACATTTAAATTAAATAAAGCATCACATGACTTTCTGAGCTTATTTACCATATGTCTATTAAGAACAGTTATTTACCTTATTCACTCTAATCTAGAGGTATCTGATCTGTTGTACATTGAAACTCATTGAAACCAGATAGCATTTGATCATTGGAACCAGATATCAATGTCATGTCTGAGTCTTTAGATGTGAAAGTACAATCCAAATTTTCTCAATGGTGATAGTCAATATCAAAAATTAATGTGAAATTTAATACTAATATTTTTCATGCCTCATATAAATTACTCTAAATAATAGTAAATTTCTGCTTTAATATCTACTAAAGCTAAGTTTATCATGATCTTTTAGATGTCTTTGAAAATATTAAGATTGAAAATATTCCTAATAGAGATTGTTTTCAATTAATCTTATTACAATGCAATTTCTATTTAATATACTTTATATTATTATTTTTTCATTGCAATAATTTCTATGTGGCTTTGTGTTTAATTATTATTGTAATACAAACAATTTATCTATTGACTACATTATATTTTTCAATGCTTTGTTTTTTAAATTACATTATTATTTGACCACTTTTTTTGTTTTGTTTTGATATTTTAATAAGTGCAAATAATATGGAAAAAAATTGTTAGCTGGTTGAGAAGTTTTCTTTGTAAGTTAAAATATAAAAATAAAATAAAACATATTGAAATAAATATTATAGACAAATGTTAAACTTAAATAGTAAAAGAAAATAAAGGCATAGGGTATCCATTAGAGGATAACACTCCTTCATAAGTAGCAAAGGTTATATCATATTGCGCTAATATTTTTTTTATTTTTACAGTCACTAATTCATTTGGCTAATCCAGATTAATCTGAGCTTTTTAATATCTACCTAAAAATAAACAGATATTCATCTACAGATTGTTACAAAATAGCTAATGTCAATTAATTAAAAGAAAGAATTATAAGCTTAGTTGCAACCTAAAAATAATGTACATTTTTACTGAACATAGACTTCATTGCTAAGTCATTCTACACATGAAATTAAGATAATGAAATACCCTCTAGAATTTCATTATGAAGAAAAAACATTACATAACATATATACTTCACTTGTGAATTGTAATCTATAATTTTGAATGAATTATTTAAATTTCTTTTTGATTATTGTGCATTTGAATAAATATTTATAAATTATATAAAACTATATATTTAAGGATTGTATCTGCCATTTGTCATTTCCAAATAAAGTAAATAATATTTCAAGGGAGATAGTAATTTATATAATGTATTTACAAAATAATTTCTAAAATGTTATTATTAGTAGATGAATTATTTTATTTTATATTCTCTATGCATTTTCTCTTATTCTCCATTTATTTTATTTATTATCTTAAGTCACTTAATGATAGATCTAATCATTATTTATCACAATGGAATTATGCATTATACAATCATATAACAACTCTTTAATTATACACACAACAATTCTGACTTCAACCTGTATTTTTTTTTTCTTGTAAAAACTATTAGTATTGAGAAAGCATTGATGAGAACAAATTAAGCACACTATTATCCTTAATAGTTGTAATATTGCATCAGACAGTATTCTTTTGGAGTTAGAATGGATTTACTTACTTAAGAGAGGCAGCTAATGATATATACATTAAAAAGTATAATACTGCTTATATTTTTTGCCTAACTAGGACATATTTTTGTACATATAATTTAATGAACTGTAAAATGAAATATGTTTAATAAAATGATTTCATTTTTATATAATTTAAATAAAGGGCATTAAATGTGATTTATATAAAATAAAATTATAACTAATTCTGATTCATAGTTGGTGATGCTTAATAATTCAAAGCAGATGAAGAGAATTTCCAATAGATGGTGCTTTTATAAAGTAGCATTTAAATGTTATATAATTTCTAATACTTTATTTTATAAAGAACAATTTGGAAAACACTTTATGATTTAACATGCATAAGTTTTAGCTTCTTAATATAATTTACTATTTGAATAATGTATATAATAAATTATAAATTATATTAAGGAGTTGAAACGTGTGCATTAAACCATCAAAGAATTTATAAAAAATAAAATTGTTTACATTTCTATCTTATTACAATATTTTTATATATGAACTTATTAATTATATAAAATCAAGACATTCAATAGTTATATACTATATTTATTACTTTCAAAAAATACAAATAACACTTTACATAAGAAGCATATATACATGTGTACATATCATTAACACAGCTATTTACAAATGAATGTGACTTTTTTCAAGAATATATATATATAAAGCTAATAGTATAATGATGATGATGATAATAATAATAATAATAATAATAATATATACATATATGCATATATTAAGTTATAACACTAACCATATTTAATAGATTCCAGGCAAATTAATTATTAGTTAGTCCACAAATTACATTATTTTTTCAATTACAATGTAAATCAACCAGACACTCTGACTCTGTCATAACATAAATATATTTTTTTATGATAACCCTTTTTAGAAATCCTTTAATTATTATAACATATAACCAACTGATTTTACTTTTAAAATTAATTCCCATAATACACTATTTCATGCTATCTCCCAATTTTGTGAATTTTTATGTTAATATTTTTCCTATTAAACAGATTCTTGCCCCTTTTAATAATGATAACTTTCCTTATCCTTTTTTATTATTCTTTTCTTGGTAAAATATCTTTCTTTTATATAAGTCAATACATAAAAGATAAATGTTTTATAGTCGTTCTTAATTAGTTTGTTTTAATACCAATCAATTATTAATCAACCTCATTGAATAAAGTTGGAGAAGTTTTCACTCTTTTAAGAGAAGCAAGTATGAATCATTGCTTGGCAGACTTAGATTATTTTTATCACATTGGACTTATTTATTTTGCCTCATGATCCTTTACTGGATTCAATTGCAGGCTTAAATGTTAGTAGTGTTACTCTACCGACAAAATATAACTAGCTCATTAGACTGCCTTAGAGTTATGGATAAAATATTTCCTACAGATTTACTCATTTACATAATGATGATTAACTCCACTTAACCTTGAGGTTGAAATTTAAAAAACTGTGAAACATATAATATTTGCAACATATAGCAATTTTGTATAAGCTTAACAGTTACATATATCTGTATAACCTAGACCTAAAGTAAATTTCATTTAATTCCATTAAATATCAACAATAATAATATTAAATAAAATATTACCTGTACATGGTATAATAATATCTGAGAAAACTTTATTACATTAATAAGAACTATAATATTAACTTACTAAGAAAGAAGTAATTAGGAGAAAGTGTATTAAATAATCCATATGATTTATTGCACAATTAATTTCATTTTTGTACTATCATCCTATCTGGAAACAGTACAAAGAGTAATAAATTCCATCAGCATAAATGTTAATCCAAAATAATCTATATTTAACACATTAATCAATTTTTAAGATTGCTTATAACTTGGACATTTATTATGTTTCATATTTGCTATAAAAATCCTCAAATCAGTAATGGTATTTAAATATTTAGCATTGATAATCCATAATGCAATTTTTTAAGCACTGGATACAACTTGTAGTTTGTCATATGCAGCAAATTAATTCCTTTGAACAGATGCTATAATTTTATCCAAAAGTTTAGTTTTCATTACATCATTAATTTGAGATATAAAATTAATCCATTCATTTCTAGATCTTTAATCCATAATGCCAGTAATTCTGATCATATCTCTGATAAAGCAAATAGTTTATAATTTATAACAAAACAACTTTTTATTAGTTTTGAATCTAAATTCATTTCTCTAAGCAGCAAGCTTATATAGAGGCAAATTTGAGTTGAAAAAGTTGCTATTAAAAATGTTTCCTTTTATAATTAAAAATGAATTAAATTTACACTATTGAGACTTATACACATCTTTTCTTATAATGAAAAATAATTATTTTTATAATAATTTCGAAAATGTATATCAGCAGTTTGTTTGAAATTAAGAAATATAATTTTCCAAAAATATATCATTTACTATTACTTTCAATTTGAAGAAATCCAGGGACTTATTATTGATATAGTGAGACATCATTCCACATGTAATGAGATTTTTTGAAATAAAGAATTAATGACCAATGATGGTCTTTGGTTTATTTGCTGTTGTCCAAACTTCTTCTGAAATGATGAGAAGTCATTTAAAACCTGCAAAGACATCTGCCTAGCTTTAAACTTAGCCTGATCATGTAGATGAAGACAAAATGGCTATTTAAACTTCTGAACCTGTTAAAATCCTACATGCACTGAAAACTTGTAGAGACTGTCTAGATATTCCAATCTTTACCCTTTATACCAATTATCACATGATGTCTGGATTACATAATATTCTCCATCATGCATTGGGAGTTTCTTCATTTATCCACAAAATATTGGAAGAGATCATTTTCTGCCAGGCAAAATGTTAGAGTTAAGATTTTTTAATCAAGCCAGTAAAACTTTTATTTCTGGGTTTTTTTAAAAAAATATTTTTACAAATATTTATTCAAAATAAATAAATCACAAGCTTTAAAGTTCTCAGATACTTACTTCAAACAAATTTAAATTGACTTTTAAATAAATAATTTATTATTTAATAAATATTCTAAAAATTAAATTAATATTTGCTAAATAAAAATCTAAACACATATGCTTACACAAACACACAAAATATAAAATGTAAGAATGTAAACACTGTTTATTCTACGTATAAATAAAATATTTTAGTGTTGTAATATTGAGTCTATGCTCCACAACCAATGATAGTGATAAATATATTTGCTTACTTATAGTTTTTAAATTTGTAAAAGCAAATTTACAGTGATACTGTAATGTTACAATATATATATATATATTAGTAATAATAGTATGTGTGTTATGTCTTATATAAGTTCAAGTAAAATAAAAATAGTCGTCTATATATATAATAAGATTCTCACCAGTATTAATTTATCTTTAGCAATATTTAACATCTTGACATCTAGAAAAGATAGATTACTTTAAAATTCTAATGAGAATCTTGTATTGTATTCATTTGTACTTTATATTTTCTTTTATAATGAGTTGTTTAGCAGATACTTTAATGTAAAAACGTATATTTGACTCTTTAGTAAAATATTTATAATTGAATATTTACTCAAGAATAACAGTAATTGTGAAAACATTTGTGATAAAAAATATTATTGAGAATAATTTTTATAATAGCCCATAGTGAAAGTGATGGTATAATACAGATTTGCAGTTTCTTTTGTTATCATATTATATCATATATTATGAATACAATAGAAAATCAAGAAATATATATATATATATTACTTTTAAAATTAAATAGTAAAAGAATCATTTTACTAAACTGCTAAGTGACTTGCTTGTAAAAGATAGACATACTTTATAAAAATTTCATAGAAGACTTTTTGAAAAACTAGGGTTAAATTAAAGTTATATGTGTCATTAAACTTGGCTAGAAATTTTTTATATTTGCTGATCTATTTTTAGGATTAATACATGGTAAAATTTAATGATTTAAATATTATATGATAAATAAATTTCAGAAGCTTGCTTTTGATTACTGAAACAGAACTATTATCAACTGTATGTGATTGTAAAATGAATTCATTAACTCTCTTAATGTGCTGTTTAACATTCCATGCTTCAAGGAATTTTTGCATTAGTTTCTTATTGATTAAAGAGTTTATTTCCTTTATTAATAAAATAGCTTTCTTTTATTATTTTTTTATTTTTCTTTTCTACATGTAATATTTTGCTTCATCCAAATTCTAAACACACCCTTCATTACATTTTAGTTATGGTCAAAATTTATTTATGAATTATTTGTTTTATGTGTTTTAATTCTCTCATACCATGTTCTTTAACTTTTCAGTAAATACCATAGTCAATCTATATGTGACATCCCATAAATACCCATAATTTTATATATTACATTATTTTTTTCTTTTATTAAAGTGTCTTTAATATTATTAATGTTTTATAAAGAGCTTGCAAATAAGCTCTCAACAAGTTTTGCAGAATATCTTCAACCCCAGACCGGTTTCTGCTAGTGGCTTTGTCTGGGGTTGAGGATATTCTGCAAAGCTTGTTAAGAGCTTATTTTCGAGCTCTTTATAAAATATTTGTAATTCAAGCTTGTTTAAATTAGGTCATGTGACATCTGATTTGATTTATTTGTAATATTATTAAGTAGCCTATTTGCTTTGGATTGTACACTATATATAACTGTACAATTCTCATGCTTTTTGCATTGTATAGTACCAAAATCCTCCTTTTTATTCTTATTATTGATATTAAATGAATTATTTCTAATATTGCTTATACTCTTTCTAATATATCTGATATTATATTTCTTTGACACTATTTCTTGAGTATATCTTTTTTGTGTGTGCATTTATATAATTTGCCATTTTAAAATAAGAAATATCTTAAACCATCCATTTTAAACATAAAATGTGTTCTAGAAACAGTGTCCAAATCATCAATGTTCAATAGACTTTATTAATTACTTATAGTCAATGTGTTCATCAGATATGCTTATAGTTATGTTTTAATATTTTATTGATTTACTATTCTATTTCTCTATATTTAAACTTTCCTTTAGTATACATATATTTTCATCCATAATCCTCTCTTCATACATTAACAATGTATAATTATATATTTGGAATATACAAGCCATATCTATAAGCCATTCTTGATGCATTTTATAAATAGCAATAATATTTTCATCCATAAATTTTAATATATCTACTATAATCGTTTTTTGTATAAAAATTAATCTATCTTTTTAATGAATATTTTCTCAATAATCTTCATTAACATTTTATTGACTTTTTTTTTAATCAATTGAAACAAAAAATTTACATGGAATGAAATGCTAAATTATAATAACATCTTCACTAATTTTCACTTGTTTAGTATTTTTAATAAACTAAAATAATGAAGAAAACCATATACTTACCGTATCTTAATATGTCCTATAATAATTTAATAAATTGACTATATATATATCAGTATAGCCATTTTATTGCTAAACTAATTAAATAAAAAGGCAAAGAATAAAAAGTTAAGTGTAAATTTAACTTGACTTATGAAATACAAGTAATTTTTGATGACTAAACAAATCCAATTCATGAAATAAAAATATATTCTATGTCACATGAAAGTCTTTAAGTCTGTTTGTGTGACATCCTAAAAAAATTTTTAAACTCCTTTATCAAACATGTTTTTCTCAAACACTTCAACACTTTGATTAACTATATCTCTTTATTCTATTTTTATTTATATCATCACAATAAAAACAATCAATATTGCACCATTTTATAGAGTCTTTAAAAAAAATTTAAAATGGAAATGAAAATGTAAATGAGTTCTTTTTCATAAATTCATGCTCAAGTTCCCCATATAACATTTTTTTAGAAAATAGTAACTAATTCTTTACTTCATATGTGCTATGATTAAAGATATGTTCTTGCATCAGTTGATTCATTAGCATCACATTAAAAAATTGAAGCACACACCTATTGGTCTTGGTTTAATACCATAATATTTTCAGAAAAATACATAGTATTCTTAAATAAAATTTTTAAGGTCTTTATATTATTATAATAGAAAATTTTTGTATTATATTTACATATCAAATTTGGCCAAATAAGTTAATTTATTAAGACATTTATAATATTATAGGAATATACCACAACTTTTATTTTGTTAAGTGCAATATTAATACTTTGGAACTAAAAAGTTACTGAGAAATTTAAATAAATTATTTTTAATTTAGTAATTATCAAAGTAAAGGTTGGTGGTGATTTTTTTTTTTTTTTGCATTGACTGATTAGTTTTTGGAAAAATTAATTATTACCCAAAATCTTTACATATTGTATTCTATATGTTAAGAACATTTTGTAGATCAATCTTGAAATTAACAAAATTAAAACATTCTTCAATATATTGAAAGTCATGGAATTTGGTGAATTTAAAACCTTTAGTAGCAAACTTATATAACATTTCCCCTATATAAGCTGTTTTAATAACAATTGCTAATAAAAGTGGTAAAGCTGGAAAATGCACAACCACATTTAACACCAATTTTAAGTGATTCAGATTTTTGCCAACACTAATAATGTTTCTCTTGTTTATCATGCCAACTTTATACAAGGTGGATTCCAAAAGTTCACCATGAATTTGTAAAAAAAATGAAATGAAATATACACTACATTGGTACAAAAGTTACAACTAGTGGGGATAATTACTTTGAGGTAAAAATTTGAATTAACATATTAATTGCTTACTGTGAAAGAACACATATTCAAAATGGCTATAATAAGAAATTTAATAACTGCTTAGGTTTAATAGATTGTCTTTATGTGATAACTTTGAACTGATCAATAGTAAAACAGATATAAATACAGGCAATACTCATGTAAAAAAAGAGTAATAATAAAATCAGATTGGTATCTGAAAATATTTATTTACAAAGCAACAACAACATTATAATAGATAATAAATATTACAGATAACTTATAGTTGTATCATCAAAACATTTTAGATATTTTTACATGATATAAGATATGTACTTCAGTTATTATTCTTATTGATAAAGCTTTTTTAACTATTTGTATAACTTATCAAATATAGATTAGTCAGTTAAAATATATAACGTCCCCAGAATTTGCTATGTACTTATGATAAAAAAATATATTAAAAGCTAATTTATTGAATGAAAAGTTTCATTTTTGTCAACGACTACATGCCTTGATATTTCTCCTCTTAAATATTTTTGTTAAAAATATAAATTAAGAAAGATTCAAAAAAAGAGTTAAATTTATTTAATAACGAGTGAGTCAAGTATTTGGACTTTATTTATATTTAAAATCTAATCTTGACTCTTATAATATTAATTTTGTTTTAAAATAAACTTTCAAATGTTTTCCAATATAGTTTTTACAAAGGACCATATCATAGACTATTGCGCATGATTAAAAACAACTAAATAATAAATTGTTTAGATGAAGTGTAAAAATTGAACAAAATTAATAAGAAAAAAAAGTATATAACAGATGCATCATGTTTGTTAGGGTAATTAGTTTTTATATCATATATTAAATGAGTAAAAAAATAAATCACTTAGTTATGTGATAGAGATAATGCATGGGTTTGGTTTCTCATCTAAATTAGAGCTGGTGTAAAAGATGTGGGCGGTGTTTCTTTTTGGAGTGGTTAGTTTATTGAAAAAGTTTGTTAGTTTTTTTTTCTCATACCGTGAATGCAATTTATTTCTGAGCCAATGGGCTTGTTCAATGTATTTTTCTGCTTTAATAGCTATAGTATCAAATACAGAAGAGTGCATTATTTTTTTTGGGAGGGGGTATGTGTGCATTGAGAGTTCTGAGTAGTAGCTTTGCTTAGAGTAATGTTGTTATTTTTTTTAAAATTGTCTTTATCAGTATATTTTTTTGGTAGTTGTTATTTTTTTTATTTTTTGAAAACTTCTCATTCTTCAACTAAGATAGGATGTCCTCATTTTATAAATTTCCATGGTATATTGATATTTTAGTTATTTATAGTAATGAAAAAATGTTTTAACATGTAGGATAAACAAAGTGTGGTTTCAATTAGGATTTGAATATCTGTTATTGCCCTGCACTAGAGTATGCCAGTTACTTTAGTGACATAGCTCTCTCTTACAGAGTTATATTGCTAATGATTTTTTGGAGTATTGGTGTGATCTGATCTTTTCAAGTCTGCCTTGCTTACAATATTATTCGATATATTCTTTAATGAAATTGTATCTGGATTTGTAAGAAAAGACGTGAGAAAACATATTTTTAAATATGATGATAATTTGTAATTTAGTGGCAATCTTATTAATTAACAATGCACCTAAAAATTTTATACAATTTTTTATTTTTATAAAACAATTTTTATACATATATGCTAGTTAATTAAATAATGTTTCTTTTGTTTATTCTCCATTCTTTCTTTTTTGTAATAGTTTTGTTTTTTGTTATATAGTAAGAAGGAAAAAAGATTTCAGGTATTCTTTTGTTTTTTTAGATGCAAGCCTGCAACCATTTAATTTAATCACAATTTTTTTTTTAATTTTAATTTTTAATAGTCAATCTTACTTGAGGTCTTTTAAATTAATTATTAATTTTTTAATTATTTTAAAATGTAATCTACTTTTATGGATAATAGATGACAAGATAGAAAAAAAATGTCTTTCTATTTTATTTCTATGGAAACATATTATATTATTTTAATTTAAAAAAAAAAAAAAACTATCTTTAAAGGATGTACGCTTCCAGCTTTATTTTAAAGATATGTGAAGGCATTTTTCTTTTAAAAATTATTGTTAATTATAAAAGCAAACTTTTTAAATAGTAATGATAATAATAGCAAGTCTTTAAAACTTATAATTAAAGAGAAGATATAACTTTTATTACGTCTCAATAAACTTGACTGTCACTTATCAAAAAAAAAAAAAAGAATTAAATTTAAATTGTTTGTGTGTGTGTGTATAGATATATGTAAACACGCACATAGCCAAATCATTAAATCTAATGCTAAATAAACTGCATTAGCAGTAAACCTACAGGTTTCTGTAAGTCTGTGGTGAAATAAAATATTAATTAAATTTAATATACCAGTTGAACCGATTGCTTGATTATTGTAGTATAACAAATAATCGTATGAATACGTTCAGAGATTTTACAGATTCAGATATGAAAATGAGAAATTAGTAGCAATTTTATTCAATTAACTTATATTAAATGTTTTTTACTAATCTGGGAAACAGTATCGAACGTTTATATCTTACTTCTGCCATTTTAATACTGCCTTAAACTACACAATCCTTTATTGAGATATGTTATTAATCCTCTGCTCAAAAGTAGGTCTCAATCCAACTCTGCTATTATTTTCTCTTTTGTAAAGCTCACAACTTTTTGTTTCTACTTATGCATATATATTTTTTAATTTTTGTTATTTATTTGTTTGGGTGTAAAAACAAGTCCAATTAAATTTTTTTTTACCGTTATTTTTATAAATTTCTTTGGTTTTTGGATTAATCTCATTTTATAGACTTTTATAGATGTGTTAATTAAGTAATTAACACATCAATATATGCTCCACATCTATGACATGGAATTTGAATCAGGGTATACTTTTTTCAGGCAGTTAAAACTTTCAAATCTTAAGTTATTCTTTTTCTTATTATGGTCATCCTGGTTTGTCATACAGTTATTAGTTTGTAAAATATCTAGTTAATATTATATGAATGATAATAAGATTACAGATTAATATCAATAAAACAAAATTGATTGTAATATGATGTATTTTTATCATTGTTGTTGAAACTGTCATTCTTTTGCTGCTCATAAGCTTTGTTTTTTTATTTTTTCTTATTATAAACATACTTCTTTTTCTTATTTATTTATTTATTTTTTTTTAAAAAAGTCTAATCTAATTCTTGAATTTTAGAAAAATCTACAGTATATCTTCATTTCTAACAACACTTTTCCAACATTGTTATATATTCTAATACTTTTTTGTAAAATTTCTATAGTATCTGCATTTATTTTTATAATTCTTGATTACAGTATTTTGATTATAATGTCAATTTTCTATTCTGTTTTCTTTTTAATCTAAATTTCTTATAATCTTTAAAAAATCTACCTTTGTATTTTTAATTAAATATTAGGGTGTGCATATTTGTGTGTGTGCATGCACATGCATGTGTGTTTGTGTAATACTCTCGGTATCTGAGATATGACACAATGAAAGAACATTAAATCATATTTATTTGTTTCTGCATTTTATAGGGAGTGCCTTACACAGAATATGAGACCAGCAAGCACAAACTTTAAATCATCAGAAATATTCGTGCAATCCTGTTCAAATAGTTACTATTAATTCTCTCTTTGTAAATTGCATTAGAAGCCAATAGAGTCTAGATGGACATTTTTTCAGATTCAAATTTCATACTCTCTGCTATTATAGTCTGCTTAAAGTATTGTTATAAAAACTTAGAAATGAGCTAAAATAATTTTATTCTTCTTCTTTGCATGCTTCATAATTTATTTTAAATGTATAATACATTGTTATGTGTTTAGAATAATTCTACAAAAAATTATATTGTAATAAAGAATAAGAAAACAAAGGAACCACTATAATTATTACTTCTTCTAAATTGCTGAATATTTAAATAAAGAGATAAACTATGCAATTAAATCTATAAAAAATATAAAAACTCCAGGAAGAGATGTAAATACCAATGATATTTTTAAAAAAGCACATGAAGAAATAAAAAAATGTTGGTAAAATTATGTACCAAATATCCAAATGTTAAAGTTGGGCTAATTGATTAGAAGAATGCAGAATTAGTGATTTTTTTTTAAAAAAAAATAGAAAATACAGACACGTCAGGTATCTGTTGGTTCTAAAATTTACATACACTTTGAATTCAAATCAACCAAAAACACAAATTGGATTTAAAAATGGTTTTAGCACAATGAATTACACCCTAGTATTGGAAGAAGTTATTGAATGCACCACTGAATTTGAGTCATTATTATGTTTTGGATTTGTAGCTTTTTATAAAAGATTTTTAGTATATAAGTATTTCCATAATGATTAAAGTTTTGGATCACCAAAATATAGACTCAGAATATTGCCATATTCTGAAAAATATTTATTGAAATACAACAACAGTGATTTGAATAATAAAATTAATATTAATAAAGATATACAGGATGATTTCATCCTCCTCAAAAATTTTACAACAGTTTTGCAAAATATTGTTGTGATTTAAAATAGAAAGCTAAGAGACTAAAAATACATGGAGATTATTTAAGTCAGCTAAAAAAAGTTGTTGTTGTTGTTTTTGAAAATAATACTTCAGACCTTCAGGAAATTTCACAAGAGCTATCAGATAAAAGTAAGGAAGTTGGATTAAAGATAAATGCTAAAAAGAATATTCAAAAAATTTTCTCAAAAGAAAAAAATTGAAGATAAACTAAAAGAAATTAACAATTATAAATATGTTGGTCAGATTATTTATGCAAATCAAAACATAATGCATGAAATTAATCATAGAATTAAACTTGGATAATGTTTTTTTTTGTAGAAATAATTTAATTTTAAAATTTTGAAATATATCTATATGTTTGAAAATGAAGATTTTTAATATAATGTATTTTGAGAGTTTTTACTTACATATTTGTGACTTGGACACATAACAGAAGATCAATATAAAGACTTGAGACAATTCGACAAAATATGAAAAAATATATGTTGAGAGTAAATGAAAGATATTGAAAGCAATTATTTGGATGTGAGAACATTCCAATATCATCATTGAAAGAAATGTGATTCAAATAGATTTGGATTGGATATATTGCTAGAAAATGTAATATATATATATATATATATATATATATATATATATATATATATATATATATATATATATATATATATATATATATATATATATATATATATATATAATAAAAGCATTCACATTAGATCCCAGGAGATTGTAAAAAACTTAAAATGAGATGGATGAATGAAATAGGAGTTTGTTAGTGCATTACAGAGGAGAAGGACTATGATTTGGAGAAAGTGGATTAAATTTGGAGACACTTTCATCCTCCAATGAATTGGTAATGGTTTAAAATGATATATATATATATATATTATAACAGTCAAGGAGATAGAGTCTTATGTATCTGCTGTACAGGGTGCCATCAGGCCATTCAAATCTGGAAAATTTATATTGTAGGCAGATACTTAAGTTAAGATACAACTTTACCCTATATTTACCATTATGCCCCAGTCACTAGTTCATGGATCAGCAGAGATAATGTATACTTTATTTTTAAAGAAAGGAAGATAATAAAAAATAAGAATAAGCCACCCCCAGATTAACAATATACAGAAACATTTATTTTGCACATATATAAAATTTAGAATTATTTTAGTATAATGTTTACTTTATAATTTGATTTACATTTTAACTTTTGATTTTATAAGTTCGCACAGATGAAGTTATTAATATTTTATTAGTGTCGAGTATGTATAGACTACATAGATTATACTTGAAAAGAAAATATTCTATATCCCTTATTTAACCCTAGACCAAATGTTCACAATCAAACTAATGCCAATCTATCTGATATATTGATGTATTCAATGCAGCATGAAAATGACAGTACAATACTGCACTGTCAGAAATATACATCTGAACAGCAGGGTTATCAAAAAGAAATGTCTCTTGTCCAGTACAGGAATACCTCATCTGTCTGGCAAGAAAAACAATAAAAAAGAAAACTCCATAGGAAGGGATTGTGGTCCATTTTGCCATCTTACTATCCCATTCCATATGCTGAAGAGGTGATCCAAGGAGCAGGGAATACTGTCTGCTTCCGATGGTCAGTAAGAAATGGGTCTTATTTTGTCCAGTGTGGCATATAAGGTGATCCTGCACATAGCAAATCTTTATGCTACATTTACTAATTACACCAATACATCCAATCCATTGACCCAAATTAACTGCAAAACAAATAACCTAAGATTTACCCTCCCTTAAACTAACGTAACTTTACGAATCTATGCAGCCATTTATGCTGACTTAAATTTAACATGATTTAATTAAAAGATTTAGCTTATGTAAAAGAAATCATAATAAACATTTAAATGAATGGAAAAAATAAATTAATGGAAATGATTTTAAAACTTATATATAATAAAAATAATTATTAATGATTTAATTTGGTCAGATAGGAATTCATATTTAAATACTGGAATAGTTTTATAATTAAAGTTCATTAGAGTTCATAAAGTTCTTAGATTTTTTTAAAAAAAGTCCATACTTTCTAATTGCTTAATTTGTATCCAGTGTTAATTCCCATGACATCCTGAGGAGATGGCATGCCATTAGCTGTTGGTTTTTTACTGTAGCTGATATAGTTCTTTAAGGATTTTATTGCTGGGCCTTGTTGTCCTGGGGTCCACAATATAGGAAAATGATATTTTATTTCTTTTTTTGGAAAAACTGAAAGGATTGAAAGTCTGTCTTTTCAATCCATTCACCTTCAACTCTTCCCAGACTTAACACATACAGCACACATCACACATCTGGCCAGTTGGATGTGATTACATCTTGGCAATTTGGACAGAGAAAGGGTGGGTGCACTGGCTGGTTTTCTACCCCATGGTCATTTTAGTGGAAGCTCTGGTAGATTTATCCATATTTTCTATTTGGTATAATGCAATAATTGTTATTAAATGTTCATACGCTATCTTAAATGGTTCATTAAATCCTTAAAAAAAACAAGAGTTCTTAAAAGAACTGTGCAATGGATTTCTTCTTAAAAATATCAGCAATAGTCTAGTCCATAAATTAATCTCTAAGTGGCTAGATGATTGAAGAATTTAGGAGCCAAAGTAGTGAATGACTTGGTCAGAATGAATGCCAAAGAAAGAATGCATCTCACAGCACTGACTAAAACCTATCAACCCTACTCATACAGAAACAATTCAGGTATCCCCCCTGAGAAGTATAAATCAGCCAACTCTTTTAATTCAGCTTATCATTTAGATTATCAACATTCCTTTCTATTTTTATGATTAAGTTCTACATAGCAGGGTTTGATATATTTGGTTTTCATTTTGAATACTCAGAGCACTTGATTACAGATATTAATTCAAAATAATTTTTATTTTATATATAAAAAAAGATAACATTTTGCTTTTGATCAGATTTTGGCCAAAGCAATTAACATTCTTTGCTTAAAAAATAAAATTAGTTTTTAGAAAAGTAATTTATTTATATATATATACACACAAGTATGTTGGAACAATTGCTTTAATTATTTATTTTACTAATATGTTCCATCATGTGATCCATTTGTTCAATAAAGTTTGCTTTTTTCTATTTGAATTTTTGAAAAAAAAGCAAAATACATAAAATGACATACACCTGAATCACGTTTTACGTGATAGATAGGTTCCTCAGAAAACACGTGCAAATGAAATCGCGCAAAAATAGATGTAACTTACATTGAAAAAGGGGGGATGTGGTCTGTGATTTTTCAAAATTCATGTAAAAGCAAAGCACCAACATAAAATTACTTTAAAATTCGTGCAAAAAAAAGAATAAGGAAATAAAATATGACTAATAAAAAATTTCAAATTTGAAAAAAATTGATACAAGACAAACTTTTTTGGTAAAACTGACTTTTAGCGGCCTGAACACTTCGCCCTCTATTTTTAAAAAACTTAAAGTCAGTTTTACCACTTTTTTTAACTATAATATTTAATTTTATTCAAAATAATATATTTTTATGCATAATTCACCGTATGGTAATTTACATTTTTTTACACACATTTTAATTATTATCGCTATTTGCCGAAACACACGTTCATTTGCACTCTCATGTTGTGTTAATGGTTTTCTGTTGACAACGTAATTAGTAATTAATCTTTGAAACAATGATTTTATTAATTGTTTATGAACTTAGACTTATGATAATAAAAAGACATTTATTCACCACTGCTGGGAAAAAATTAATTAAAACTAACAACTAAAAATTAAATTCTTATTTTTGTCTTCAATTTTCAATTCCATTTAAAAATCAAATTTTGTTTCACTGCTATTACTCATCTTTTAAAAATAAACTTGTGGACACTAAATGATTAATAATTGATTACGTTCTTTTTTAAAAAGCAAAAACAGAATGTGATTTAAAATGCAAAATTAACACGCACAATGTTTGAACAAATTTACATTATAATCTTGTAAAATTTAAAGTGTGTATACATAAAATGTGGAAATCATGATTTTAATTTCATTATTGCATAAAATCTTACTATTATAAAGCACTGAAAATATTGAAATTACTAAGTTGAAAGTCGAATTCCAATAATGTGCTATTGCTTTCAATATAACGTAAGTGCACAAAATTTATTATTTAAAGTAATAGCGCAATATCGGAGTTCGACTTCCAGTGAAACGCGAATCGTGTAACTTCAAAATCATGTTAAATAAGTCCGCGTAAAAAGAGACCCAGGTGTATACTGAAAATATACAAAAAATAAAATAAAAATAAAATAAATAACAAAAAACATACATGACTTTATTATATGTGTATTTGTTTGTTTACAATATTTCTGTGTCAATTCGATGTTTGCTTTAAATTAGTGTGTGTGGGTATTTTAATGCTCAGACCCAACTTCCATTATTAATATAGCACATTTATATATTTGTTGTGTTTAATACAGACTTTGTGCATGGACATTTGATAATGCATGGCACAATATATATATATATATATAGTTTTTATAAAACACATTTAATATTTATACAGTATGTAATGCTTTAAAATATATTTAAGTCAATAAACATATATATATTAGCGACTTTTGGAATTTAATTTAATTACAGTAATTTTATATTTTTAAAAATAAAATATTTCAATATAGCATCTTTAAAAATATACAAATTCTCTTAAAAATTACAGATTTTTAATTCGAAAAGGTTAATATTTATATATACACTAACAAATTCAAAATTAAAAAAGACTAACAAAAAAAAATCTATAACACAATCCTTGATTTCTCTGCCAGCAAACTTCTCATGTGCAAAGGACTATAAACATATCAATAATTATATATACTATTATCCACAATTACAAGTTACACCCCCCCCCCCAAACCTTTAAATATTAAAAGAACTGTTAATAATTTATGATTCTGAAGTAATTAATTTAAGAGTTCTTTTAATACTAATGGTGTGCGTCTGTTGTAATTGGTAATTGTGGCTAATAGTATATATTTATTGATATGTTTGTAATTCTTTGCATTTGAGAAATCTGCTTTTAGCAGGGAATACAATGATTGTGTTATAGAGCTTATTATCTTAGGCTAGTTTTGTTTACTTTTGAATTTGAAATAATTTTAATTATTTTATTGACTAGTTTAATTTTAGGCTTTTAATAAATATATATTTGTGCTTACTGTTATAAAATAATTTATCCGTTTTATTAAAATATATATATATATATATAAATTATTTTTATTTTTTATTCTAATATTCATTCTATTAATCATATTTTTTTATTTCTATTATTAATTTAAAATAAACTATCAAAAAAATTGTAAAACAGAGTTGTTAAATCTCTAATTTCTGTAACATTTCTTCTTGTATTTTTAAATCAGTGTTGTTATTATAAAAGAATGAAATTAACCTTGATAGAAGAGTGATTTAATGCATTTTACATATTAAAGATTGTGGTGGTAGCTAAAGATAAAGATGTACTTTTTTTTTCATATGTCATAGCATCGGCTGGGACGCGAACCCACACCCGTCTGCAACCAACTACTTGCTTGCAAGGCAGGTGCGATGACCTCTCGGCTAACAACGCTTGACACATAAAGATGTACTTAACAAAGTTTTTTCTGAAATAATAGATTGTAAAAAAAAATAACCTAGAATAAAAATAAGTGATTAGAATAAAATATAAAGATACTATAAAGATTAGTAATTTTGAGTACATAGAAAGTCGATTAACTAATAATGGTAGAAATGATAAAGAAATTAGAATGACAAATGCATGTAAAATATGCTTCTTAATAAGAATCGGATTGTGTTATATCTTACTACAATTGGTAAAATTAGAAACTGAGCTAATATGGTATTGTGGGTAAGTTTATGTAAAATACATCTTTAATGGTTAAAGAAAAGATGAGAAAAAAAATGCTAGTTTAGAGAAAAATGTAAAACTCAGAAAGGTAAGATTAAAAAGAAGTATTGAACAGAATATTTTTTTTTTTTTTATAATTTAAAAAATTAAGAAGCAGAATGCATACTAATCATATTACTTAAACATAGAAGAATCACAACGATAAGTAATAGCAGAATGTGGAAAATGAACCCAGAAACATGCACAAAAATCTGACATATTCTAAAATAAAGCCATGGCTGAAAGTGTTTAAAAAGAGATTTCCAGAAAATAATAGGATTTGAAAAAAATAATTAGAGATTATGGATGAAATATGCATTACAATTTATATTTAAATAATAATACGGATAATTTTTTAGCCAATTTTAAAATTTAATTTATTTTTTTTGTAAACATCATTCTATCTACTGACTTTTTATTCTCTACTGTTATATAAACTGTAATTAAAGTTAATAAGTATGTACTAATCTCATTATCATTGGGATATACACATACTCCCCCCCCCGTACTATTTTCTAATAATTAGAATTATTTTATATAATATATAGCCCCCAGCAATTCAAACACAATGAATATCTTTTCATTATACTACTTTTTATCTTATACATTATTAGGCTAAAATTCTATTTTAAAATACATATCACTTTTTTCCAACACCATCAAATTCAATATAATATTAATAAATGTACTGAGAAAAATTATAATGATATTCATTTTAGTGAAATTAAAAGCTTTATTAGTTTTTAACGTCATTAATTGCAAATTATAATAAACAACCTAAACTCTTATACTATATATATATGTTTCATTTTTAATATAGAGTAGAACAATTATAATTTCATTTTAAATCTTACACAATTTTGAAATTATTATAAATGCACGCACTGAACAGAATTATAATAAATGTGAACGATATTGAGCATTCTCTATTGAAATTTAAAATTTATTACATCTTGGACAAGACTGACCGCTGTGCAATTTAAAATAAATGGAGTACATTTTCATATTATATTACAATTTGAATTCATAAAGTATGCTAAAGTTTAAAGCTCCGTCATGCCAATATAATAAATAGTTCATATTTAACGAGATTCTTTCAAAATTGTTCGTTGAATATTAAACACTTATGTAGGAAATGACACAATAATCGATTTTGCCCTCTATTATGAGTGTTTGATATTACATGATCCCATTAAACACAATTTAAAATTGTGATGGATGTGTTAATATATTCGCATTTTAAAATAAAATGTATAATTCAGAGATAATTATATATGAACTGGCTCCTATTTTGGCATAATTAATAAGTATTTAGAATTTCAACATACCTGAAAAATGTTAATTATATATATAGTGTACGCAATATCAGAATTTAATCAGATTGATATGTGCAGAATAGTGGGTGATATCATTGAAGTATAATTAAAATTGTTAAATGTTATCATAGACCATTGACCAACTTTTATCCACATTCTCAAACTTGTATGTATATATTTATGTGTGTTTGTTAAAAGAAAGATTTTCGTGAGCAAAAGGTGTACAATTATAATATATAGGTGTGTGCCAACACAGTATTGTATCCATTATTATAGTGCCACAATGATAATAACAAAGCAATTGCACATATGAATGAACCCAAAGTCTGTGCTCATATGTTGATACAAGTATATTATAAGCCTGTATATCAGTTATTACATGGTAGAGATATCTGCCCATCTCTCATATAAGTATTAAATGGATTATATCCTGTACATGAGGGTTCAGATTGACTTTAGGTTAACATGGGTATGATGAGAATCTCAACCTCAGGGTGGTCTTTGAGTGTTCCATCAACAGATTTTCAATTGGATGGACAGTTGAAGAGTTGGAGTGCAGAGTGGATTGAAGCCTGTCCATTAAAGTATGAAGATTGGCTATCTTAATATATATCTGGGCACTTATTACATATATATGTAGAGATGATATTCTGGACCAACTGATGATTGCTGGTTTAGCATGAAATGTGTATATTGGTGATTATTTATCTTTATGACATATTTGTGCTCAAGTGTATCAGCATTATGAAATAGAGTGGTGGGTTGTGTGAAAGTTTGTGTTCGTATACCCTCTATATTATATATATATATTGATACAGGTATATAATAAGGCTGTATTTCAGTTATTATATCTGTCATTGAAATGTAATAAATTAATAGTAACATTTCTTCTTAAATAGAGAGAGTATCATTAATATTTTCTCCATGCAAGTT
The DNA here is from genome assembly GCA_028023455.1 of Epiperipatus broadwayi. Lineage (NCBI taxonomy): Eukaryota > Metazoa > Onychophora > Udeonychophora > Euonychophora > Peripatidae > Epiperipatus > Epiperipatus broadwayi. The sequence continues at coordinate 1,984,163 of JAQFVV010006401.1, forward strand.
TTTGTGTTATTATTGCATTTTCAAAATTATTCATAAAGAGATCAGAAATTACAGGTGACTAAAGCCTGTAGAAAATTCTTTAATTTTTTTTATACTTTTGAATGTCATGAATAAAAAAAATGTATTTTCAAGGCAATGTTTAGTCAATGGAATAATAATACCAGATAAATAATAGTATTTAGCTCTTACAGATAATGCTTCTTCAACAGGAATACTAGTAAAGATAGAAGACATCAAAACTGACCAATAAATCAGTTTTAGTTAGTTTTAAGTTTTCTATAATAGAAATAAAATGAGTTGAATTTTTAATCTTGGTGTAATGTTATCTATCAACAGTTGTAAACATTAGACTAAATATCAAGCCCGAACATGTGTGGTAAAACTTATAGCACACCCATTATACCACAATGGTACCTATCATTTATGAATTTTAGACAAACAATAAAATTCAGGATGTGATGAAGAGCCTTCTCTTGAAGAAATTTTAATTCTATATTCTTATCTATACTAAAACATTTGATAAGTCATTTAGTCTTTTTTTGAAGTATGTCAGAGGATCTCTAACAATCATTTTGTAAATGACATCATTTAGTATATTTAAAATTTTATTATTATAATATAATATAGGGGATTTTAACACAATCTTTCAAACTCCCTTCAGTGATCCACTCTATATAAAGTGTACTTGTATTTAAAAATATTACAATTTAAACAATTACGTACAACAGCCAAATAATTTTTATCTGCTGGAATAATAGCAATAAAGTCATTTTGTTTTAAATGTTGATGTGCAACAAATTCTCCTTTAAATAAATTACTTTATGGTGATTTCATATATTTTTAAAACATCACAAACTTCAAATCAGATTGACAGTATATATATATATATATTTAAGAAGACCCTACATTGCATATAATATTATATATATATATATATTTAAGAAGACCCTACATTGCATATAATATTTTCAACTGGAATACAATAAGGAGCCAGTACATACTTGAGATATTTCATTTGAAGAAAGTTGACAATTAGATATTTTTTACACCATGAAAACCAATTGAAGTCTACTTAGTAAATTGTTTTTTCTTTTAAATTAACAATAAAGATAGTTTCTTTTTTTTTGTTTAAAAGTTTTAAATTCTGAATCTTTAATAAATCAGAAATAAACAATATTATCAAAAATAGGACAGAGAACTGGGTGAATAATACTACCCAAAGTTATATATTCTCTTACCAAAAACAATCACTATAATTTCTTGCTGATATCATGACTAAAGGAATTCAAATTTTTTGTATTCACCACCTGTAGAATGTTGTTTATTTTATAGTAGAATGGAATGAAACTTTAATTTGCAGCATTTTGAAATGACTTCATTATCTATCTCTATAAGAAATTAGAAATATAAGATCACATAATATTTTTTCACACAAGATCTTTTGAACGCTGTTAAACAATAAAACATTTTCTCCTCATAGAGATTAATAATATTCTATTTAATGTTTTCACAGTTATATGATGTAAATAAAGTATTTTTTTGGATTAACTCATGTATTATTTTGTATTAATGCACTGATATTTCTACGAAATAATACCTATCATTGTCAAGGTCAAGTTTTTAAAGAAAAACTGTTAGATCTCAAGTAGTAACGAAATCTAGCATGAAATAAAAAATAATTACTCTTATCTACATTTGATAATTGATTATCCAGAATACCCGGATTAACATAATGTTTATTTTCTTCAGTTTCACAGTTAATTGATTTCAAGTTTATATTATCTATAATAGCTCAACATAACAATTTACCTGATTTTGTTATTTCTTTGGAATAACATTACCTTGAAAATATATTTTTTTATTCATGACTTCCAAAAATATAAATAAATCAAAAGACTATCTATGGGCTCTCCATTGCCATCTATAATTGTTGATCTCTTTTGAATAATTTTGAAAATGAAGTATTAAATGAAGCTACTAAGAAACTTTTCATTTGTCTGAGATATGTGGTTGATATATTTATTACATGACCTCATGTAATATTAATTTTACTATGGAAGTTGCAAATAACAAAACACTTCCTTTTCTAGATGTTTTAACTGCAAGAAAATGTGATGAGTCCTTATCAATATCAGTTTACAGAAAATTTACCCATAAAACAAATATCTTAATTTTAATCCTCATCATCATCCTGCTCAAATATTTTCTGTAGCAAAAAATCTTTTGGTTAGAGCTTGTAGTTTATCTCGTAAGGATCATCTTACTCAAGAAATAGAACTAACAAAAATATTCTGCTTTCTAATGGTTACAATAAAAACATCATATGTAAACCTTTGGATAGTATTAATACCAAAAAAAGAGGATAAAATTGATAACTCAACTATTTATAGAGTGGTGTTTCCTTATATTAAAAGTCACTGATTAAATCAGTAGAAAACTTTAATCTTAACATAAAGACTACTTTTTCCACTACAAAAAAATTGGTGATTTTCCCCATAAACTTAAAAAAAGTGTACTTTTGGAATACCAGAGTGGTTAGAAAATTCCACATTTACCACAAACAAAATCTATGTAGGTCACTTGAATAGATGAATTAATGTCAGAATTAAGTAGCATAAAAATAGCTTCAATCAGTTGTTGAATACATCAGTTTTTACTTCATATATTTTAAAAATTGGTCATAAATGTGATTTTGAAAATGCTAAGATACTTTCTAATTTGGAAAAGTATGATTTGAAAACCACAAGGGAGTCTACTGAAATATTTAAAAAACCAAATGGTTTAAATAAAGCTGATGAAGCACAACATATTCCAGCATTGTGGAGACCACTTACTTTATCTTTTTTTTTCTAATATCAACTTGAAATCAATTAATGATGAAGCTGAAAAAAATAAACATTTTATTAATCCATATATTCTGAATAATCACTATAAAATATAGATAAGAGTGATTGTTTTCTACTTTACATTCAATCTCATTCTTTTTTAAAAATCTCATTACTATTTGAGATCTAATGGTTTTTCATTAAAAACTTGACCTTTACAGTGATGGATGTTATTTCCTCAAAACGTTAAGAGTTAGTACAAAATAATACACAATTTAATATGAAAAATACTTCATATAACTGGGAAAACATTAAATATTATATATATATTATAACCAAATAAAAGAATCTGCAGCCCAAGATCTCTATTTTGAGACCTGATGCTCTAATGTGGAAGCATTATTACTGAAGTAACTTTCATTACATATATGTTCTATTTCCACATAGAATTAAATATAATATTATTTTATACTTTAATAATGATTAAAATTTGGAATAATTACTTTTATCAAGGTATTCAGTACACATTTGTGATATTACTTTTAATACATTTTTAAATAAATATTTGCTAATATATAATTTTTTCTTAATAAAAGAACTAATTAACTATACATTGTGTTGTGTTTAAATTAAAGCTAGCAATTTTAAATATAATGTTGACCTATGCTCTATCTCAGAGTTATGAATTAATTATATTCATTTGCATAAAATAAGAAAATAAATGTATGAATGTAAAGTTTATTAATTTACCTTAGGATACAATATTGTAAAAAGGAATTTTAAATACATCATTTTACTGTATATCTTTTGTATTTCAAATAGCAACAAATGATGTATTCAATCCAAACAGATTTATGTGTAATCTAATATTTTATATATGATCTTTATTTCATAAATAAGTAGTGTCAATGTTTTTTTTTTAATAACGACAAAAGAGAAGAATTAAAATATTAACAATTATTTTATTATAAACAAATAATAACAAATATAGTTAGTAATATATACATATATATATATATATATATTTGTTTTTAAGCCTAATCTAAGCATGGAATATGAAATGGATTAATCATACAGTGTTTGCAAAACAATAAAACTTAATTGGAGTAGGTTGCAAATTATTTTATAAAAACAACCTTAATTTAAATACTGGAGAATAATAATCATAATAATAAGTGATAAATATTTTATATTTACTTAATTTGTTTCAAGAATTAATAAATTTACTAATCACCCTAGCTTAATAACACAGAAGTTTTCACTCTTTCAAAAAAAACAAACAAGTGAAGTTATTGGCTTAGCATTCCTCAAGATCCTTTATTAAAAGTAAAACTATTAACAAAATATAACTCATATCACAAGAATACCTTATTGAATATAACTCATATCACAAGGATACCTTATTGATTATTATATAGCATTTTAAAAATTATTACTAACATATAGTAACAATGCGTAAAGTATTCCTTATAGATCTATTTATTGAAATAAGGATGATTAACTTCTTTTAATTTGAGGTTGAAACTTAAAAACCCATAAAACATATAATAATATCAATGTAGCAAAATTTTAAATAAGTTTAAAAGATACATATATTAATATAACCTAATCCTGATATCAATCATATATTTAATCATATCCAATATCATAAACAAATAAAATTAATGTAAGTATTACCTGTACAGTCATATAATATCTGGAAAACTTATATATTTCTTTATTATAACAGTAACAATAATAATAACTAACTAAAAAAATTATAATAAAGTTCACTAAATAATCCATCAGTGGACAACATGTTCAGTTTGGTTATTATTATTATTATTAAAACATATTCCAATGAAATATTGATACCTTAAAAATATTATAATTTTTTGGGAATTTACACAAATATTTTTAATAAAAGCATCAAAGTTGATATGAGGCACATAATATATTTTCTTTTTGTATTTAACCCTTACTGGAACACAATATAAAGATTCATAAAATTCTATTAAGCACATTTTTAATCCAATGTGAGTTATATTACACATTGATCCATTTAGTGTTCATTGATAACTTTGACTTTTATAATATTTAATATTTTGCATTTTATAATTCATAATACATACTTCAATCTCTGGAGGTGAAGCATAGTTCTATATGAAGGAGAACAACTTAATCTGTTTGAAAAGATATTATAACTTTCTATTCAAAGGATTACCATTCAATATTTCTTTTATTTGAAGTATTTGTCAATCCATTAACTTATATATATTTAATTATTGTCACTAAAATAGTTCTGGTCATAAATGACCAATCAAATAGGCTACAATCCATAAATAGATTAATTTCATTGAATTGTAAATTAAAGTTTAGCATTTCACCAGAATGAAGTTTATGATGAAATATTTGACTTGAAAAATTAATAATTAAAGTTTTTCTTTCATATATACAAATACAAAACTTAACAATAAGTATACTGTAGTGCTTAGCTGCTTTTGGCAGATGATTGTCATAGATGAAGCAATGCTTGTAACAGAGATAGGGGAATAAAACCCTGTGCAAAAGCTAACAAATTAGCATATTATAATAATCAATCTAAATAACATTGAAACAAACAACTAATTATATTTACAATTATTTAATTATTAATCTGGCTTTCATCTCTTATTGAAACCGTTTTAAGATATAAAGTTTTATACATCACATGACCTATTAATAACATTTACCATCTATTGGACATTATTTTATCTTAAACAATATAATTAACATTATATATATATATAAAAGAAAAATACATAATATTTTTTTAAAACTATTTAAATATTTATACATATATTTTTTATATAACAATATAAATAAAAATTCTACTTTCCTCCCCGTTTTTATAAACTCTCATGCACAATTCTTCCAATTATCTAATAATGCCCATTTAACACCTAATTTTTTTTTTACTTTTATCTATATTTACATATCTATTCAAATTTTTATGAATGTATAAAGTTTCATATCTTTTTTTGATAATCTTTAACATGTTTTATTACTCTAATATTCTTTTCACACTCCATTTTATGAGTAGTATCTAAATAATGTATATATAATCCTGACCTATTATATCTGCTATTAATTACTCTATCTGTTTTATTGATAACTTATTACAATTTCCACATTCAATTTTATCAACCATTTCTTCCTAACTATTAATACCAGTTATTCTATTTGTATGACATAACCATCTACACAAAGATTTATTAATTTCCCAAACTATTCTTACATTATCTTGTTATTTCTCTCTTATTAAATTTTTATATACTTCCCTTGAATATGAAATTGACATCCACTTACAATCTTTATATTTATTCTTATAAAACTTATTTCTATTATTTATATTTTGATTTCTAAAAATATTTTTAATTACGTTTCTTTTATATCCTATTTTAATATTATCATTCTTTACTTCTAATTTTTGCTCATATGTCTCATTCCTATGCAAGGTTTTTTTCATTTTTTAATTTAATCCCTTTAAAACTCCCACTTTTGACACTATGGCTGATGACACTTTGAATCAATTAAATCTCTAATTTTTCTATTTTAAATATAATGCTTTACCATTATTTCATTCATCATTCCTCTCTTTACAATATCTAAATATTTTAATCCATTTATCTTTCTTTCCACTATAAATTTAATTTTATATTTATTATTATTTAATCCATTAAAAATCTTATTAATACTTCTACTATTTTCAATAACAATAATATTATTTAAATACCTATATTATTCTATAATTCCTTTATTCATTAGAAAACTGTCACCATACTTTCTTCCATACTACTTACAGCTACTAATGATAATATTCCACTTATCAAACATGCCATAACCATCCTATTTATATTCCAAAATTTTTCATACAAAGCCTCATCTGTCATTAATAATGTTTCATAATAAATAAATATCCAATCCTCTGTCAAAACATTAATTATGTTCAATTTAGTCATAATTATTTCTATACTATCTTTTCTAGGTATACTTTATACATTGGGAAAAAATTGGATAGATGTGTAAATATAGTTAAAGATCCAACAAAATAGGCATTACTAGATAATTAGAAGATTTAAAAATTATGGTAGAATTGTGAATGAAAGTTTATAAAAGGGGGAGTGGTATAGAATATTTATTCATTTAGGGATATAAAAATATATGTATGGAGCATTTAAATAGTTTGAATTTTTTTGTGTATTTTTATTTTATGCCATTTATTTATATGCTTATATGTATCATCATCATCATTGTCAAATATTATCAATCCAGTGCAGGATAAAGATCTGTCCAAGTTCAATCCATCTTCTCTGATCTCTGGAACCTCTTCTCTACATTACCTCTGTTGACTTTTTTATTTCATCCATCTGTCTTACATGTGGTATCTTTCTGGGTCTTTTACAATCTCTTTGGATTCAGTTTAAGATTTTAGTTGTCCATCTAATATCATCTTATCTAGAAATATATTCATTCCAACTCTATTTCAGTCTTTTAATTCTTTCATTGATGTCAGTAACACTTGTTTGTTCTCTTACCCATATATTGCATTTTTGATCTCTTCTTGTTACTCCTAATATGCATCTCTTTATACTTCTTTGAGTGGACTAAAGTCTCTGTATTGTCCTTCTATTAAGTATCCAAGTCTCAGATCCATAATTAAGCATTGGTAAAACACATTTATTAAAAACCTTTCTTTTCAAACACATAGGCATATTTCCTTTTGTATTGTTATTTCTACCAAAACTACTCCAACCAAGTTTAATTCTATAATTAATTTCATCCATTAGGTTTTCATCTGTAGTAATAATCTAACCAAGATATTTGCAATTCTTCTACTCATCATTATCAAACTTTATTTTTATCTTTTGAGAAAATCTATTGAACACTACTTTTAGTCTTAACATTTACATTTAGTTCTACTTTTTTACTTTTATCTGATAACTCCTGCAACATTTCCTGCAGCTCTAAAGCATTATTTGCAAAAACAACTCCATCATCTCCAAAATCTAAATGAGTTAAATAATCTCCATTTACTTTTACTCCTTTAGTTTTCCATTTTAATTTACAAAATAATTCTTGCAGTACTGCTGTAAAAATTTTTGGAGATCTTGAGTCACCCTATCTTACACTCTTTTCAATGTTAACCTTTCTATTACCATTAGGTAATCTAATTGTTGTTGTTCAATTTTTATAAATATTGTTCAGAATATGACAATATCCTGAGTCTATACCTTGATGATCCAATGCTTTAATCATTGAATAAATCCTTATAAAATCTAATGCCTTTTCATAATCTACAAATACAAAGCATAATGGCAACTCATATTCATCAGTCATTTCTTATAACTTCTGTCAATAATTGGATAAGATCTACTGTACTAAAACCACTTTCAAATCTAGCTTGTTATCTTGATTGATTGAAATCCAAGCTTCTCTGGAGATGATCTGTAATTATCTTGGTAAAAATTTTGTATAAAGTCATAATAGGTTTGTAATTTCTAATATCTTTTTTGTCACCTTTTTAAAAATAGTATTATTAATATTGCATTCTTCCAATAACTTGGTACATCTTTATCATTTAGACATTTGGTATATAACTTAGCCAAACTTTTTTCTATTTCTTCACCTGCTTCTTTTAATAGATCAATTATAATTCCACCATTACCTAGAACTTTTCCTTTCTTCATAGATTTAATTGTATGTCTCATTTTTTAATTTAAAATTCTGAACCATTCAGAATATATAATAGGTACAGGAGGTACTTATTTTTTATTACTATGTCATTCTTGATAGAAGTCTTTTACCCATTTCATAATGTTATTTCTCTTTTTAGTAATAATTCCATCTTTTTTCTTATTGAAGATATAAATTTCCTAGCAATACCAAAATGTTGTTTACACGCTTCAGACTTTTATTCTCTTCTACATCCTTCCTTGCTAGTTCACAATTATACTTTCTTATATTATTATCAATTCTTGTTCATACCATTATACAAAATTCGAGATATTCAATCATTTTTAATCCATCTTTTTTATATATCTTCATATTCTTTCTTTTCTTCAACAATTCTCTTGTCTCAGTAGAAATTTTATTGATCAATTGCTGTCTTATTCTACCTGTTATCTTTGTTGCAGTTTTTAAAAGTGTATCAGTTATTTTCTTATTAATTTCATACAAAGTTTAATCACTTTCAAAATCTAGTAATACTTGAAACCAATTTGCAAGTTCTAATTTAAATTCATTGGAATGTTTCTAAAGATTAGGAATATCAACTGTAAATATTGTTTTTCTTAATAATTTTTGTGTCTATAGTTTTGCATTAACATGTGTCCTACATATATAATAATATACATATATAATAATATGTATATTGTTAATTATATTGTTTAAGGTAAAATAATGTCCAATATATGAAATAAATATAATTAGTAGGTCATGTGATATATAAAACTTTATATCTTAAAAGGGTCTCAATAAGAGATGAAAGGTGGGTTGATAATTAATTAATTGTAAATATAATTAGATTTTTGTTTCAATTTTATTTAGATTGATTATTATATTAAGTACCAACATTGTGGACAAATAATTTTTGTATTGGATATTTGACCATTGTATTTAAATTAGCATATTATTTGCTTAGTGTATTAATTAGTTAGAACAAGCTAGTTATTGGAAAGAAAAATGGAGGATTCTTCTATATTGCTGGCATAATTGTCTTTGGAAATGTGTAAAGCCTTCTTGACCTTTTTCTTGACATCATTGCATTCAGAGAAAATGATGTTGAAACATGTGGGTTGAAATTGATGGGTGGAATTATTGAAATGCTCAAAAAAATAGATTTAACATCCAAATGTGTTTTTGCCCTAGTATACATGTATTTACTCTGAGGCTATTGGGTAGACAAATTAGCCCCAGATTCACCATAGTAAAAGATGGGCAGGAAGAAAGTTGGTACTTGATAATATATACAATTTGAAAGTAAAGATCCAGTGATAGTTTATTCTTTGAATTATTGATTAACTGGTACAAAGGGAAGGAGGGTAGAGTCCAACTCAATGAGTGGGAGCAATAAATTTATGAATAAAATGAGTGACATTGGATATATAGGGAAAAGACAGCCAAGACTTGTCTTTTGTTGTTGATAGTTAGTGTCATTTTTTATAATAAAAGGTCATGGAAGTTTGAAAGAGAAATAAAAAGCTAAATCTATTATTATGCAGGTCAGATATGTAAGTGTTAATATTATTTTTATAAATCGACTCATTTACACAGATAAAAATTTCTAAATAAAAATGCCTTAAAGCCCTTCAAGTTTGTGTGCTGTTGGTGTAACAAATTTTGAATATATGAAACCACACAAATAGAGGGATTGAAGAGCATTTTGTAAGTGAATGAGCCCATGTTTATAGAATATAGAAATCGAAAAAATATATGCAGTTGTAATTGTCTTCATTTTTTGAGTCTATTTAAATTATGAAGCAAGTGTAATATCCTGTTGAATTTGAGAGATGAGAGAATCTGGAGTACAAATGAGGACATCTTCAATGTATTTACTTTTGAAGTGGATAGAAAAGTTATTTCACTCTTATTTTAGTAGGTACACGTGACTTGACTGACTTAGATAGAAGTAGTTTTATAAGTATCACCATCAATTTAGTTGAAGTCATTAGAATTAATATAATCATCAATCTAAATAAAATTGAAACAAACAACTAATTATATTTACAATTATTTAATTATCAACCCAGCTTTTATCTCTTATTGAGACCTTGTCAATATATAAAGTTTTATACATCACATGACTTAATAACTACATTTACTCTACCTATTAGACATTATTTTACCTCCAACAATATAATTAATATTATACATATAAATGTATAAACAAATGACATGAAATAAAAAATAAAAGTACATAAAATAATAATAACAACAACAACTTAAAACTATATCTACATAAATATATATTTTAAAAATACCTCTATAAATAAATATTCACCCCCCCCATCCCCTTTTATAAATCCTCATTCACAATTCAACCCTGACTTTTTTATCATAAATTTTTAAATCTTCCAATTACCTAATAACACTCATTTTCTACCTATTCTTGCTGAACCTTTAACTATATTTATACATCTATCCAAATTTTTCAAAATGTATAAAGTTTAATAACATATCATTTTTCGATAATCTTTAATATGTTTTATAAATCTAATATTCTTCTCACACTCTATTTTATGACCAGTATCTAAATAATGTATATGTGGTCCTGACCTAATATCTTTTCTATTAATTGCTCTATCATGCTCTTTCCCTCTATCACTTATCATTCATCCTGTCTGTCCTATGTATACCTTATTACAACTCCCATATTCAATTTTATAAACCATTCCTCCCTTACTATTCATACCATCTATCTTATTTGTATTACACAACCATCTACCCAAAGATATATTATTTTCCCAGTCTTTTTCTTATATCATCTGGTAAGTTCTCTCTTACTAACTTTTTATAGAGGATCCCTTGAATCCGGAATAGACATCCACTTACAATGTCTATATTTATTCTTATCATACTTATTTCTACTATTTATATTTTGATTTCTAAAAATTGTTTTAATTACTTTTTTTATATCCTATTTTAACATAATCATTCTCTACTTTTATTTTTTGCTCATATGCCTCTTTCTTATCTAATGTAAATTTATTATTCCTTAACTTATCCTTTTAAAACCCCTACTTTTTGCCACCATGGAGATATGATTTTGGATCAATTAAACCTTTAAATTTTCTATCTTTAATATAATGCTTTACCACTATTTCATTTGTCATTTCTCTCTTCACAAAAATATTTAAGTATTTTAATCCATTTATGTCTTTCTCTACTATAAACCTAATTGTATATTTATTATTATTCAATTCATTAAAAATTGTATCCATACTTCTACCATTTCTAATAATAATAATATTATCCACATACCTATAATATTCTGTAATTCATTTATTTTTTATAAACTCAGCTACTAAACCCTCCTCCATATTAATTACAACTACTGATGATAATATCTCACTTATCGAAAACTCCATAACCCATTCTTTTTCTATACGCCAAAATTCTTTTTTATATTTAAAATACAAAGCCTTGTCTATCATTAGTAATATGTCATAAATAATATATGTACAATCCTCTGACAAAACATTATATATTTTCAATTTAGTCATAACTATTTCTATACTATTTTTTCTAGGTACATTTTGGTACATTTTATAATAGCAAATGATACAATCATTTCTTTTTTATTTAGCTTAATATTCCTTAACTTATTAATAATTTGTTTAGAATTGTTTATACAATATTTAACAAATCCAATTACTTCTACAATCTTTTTTTCAAATCACATATACTTTTAAGTATATAATTATTAAAATTCAAAATTACTTTTATTGGCATATTATCTTAATTTTTCCTACTATAAATGGTTGCTCAAAACTTATAGGAAATAAACATTTGTATTTCTTTTCATTAATTAAAAAAAGAAAGGATAGTATAGAAATAGTTATAATTAAATTGAAAATATGTCTTGTTTTATCAGAGGATTGCATATACATTATTTATGAAACATTATTCTTATATAAATAAAACTAATATTACTCTTATATATTACTCTTATATATTATTCTTATATAAATGTTGATTAAAAAATCTGCTTGGGAAGATATTTTAAAATCTTTCATAAAATTATGTTTTCTATTAAGCATTAATCTGAGAGACATTTGGATTTGATATTGGTTACATCATATGCTATTTAACCAATGAGAGTGATGAATATATTTGCTTAAATATAAAAATAAAGCCATTAATTTTTTTACAGCTTTTGAGTTATAATAGCCAATTTACAATTGTAACTGCAAGATTACATATATATAATATTTAATGTTTTCATGATTGTATGATGTAGATAAATTATTATTTGAAACTAACATCTACCATTATCAAAGTTAATGTTACCATTTGAGATCTAATGATTTTTTTTTCAAAAGTTAACCTTGACAATGGCAGATGCTAGTTCACTGAAATATCAGTATGAAATGTAAAATAATACATGTTTTAACCCAAAAAATAATAATTTATATATATTGCTAAGTTAGCATGGTATTATTAATTTACATTTATAATTACATTCTATTTCATTTTACTTGTTGAAATTTTGTTATGTTTATTAAATATTAAAATCAATTTTTAACATTACACTCCTACCATCTATTATTTTAGTAGAATTTAAAAATGTTTTACTTAAAAAATAATTCAAATAAATAAAAACTTTGAGTAGGTTTGAAAAACAAGATATTTTGTTTTCATTTTTATTCTTATATATTTAGCTATTCTTTCACTCATTTAATATGTATGTTAACATAGGTTAGTTCTTCACCCACCTCATTTTAAATTAATATTTTCATCCATACGTTATCTACATTCCAAATATTCTCTAAAACTACAATACTTTCCTTATTAACTTTTTAAATATTATTGGTTTCTCTTATTAAAAAAATTCAACAATAATAAGTTTTAAAATTGATATTAATTAGATTTTGTTTTCAATAATATAATCCGTCATAGAGATTACACGTCTTCTATAAATTTCTTTAAAATATTAAACAAACAAACATCTGAGTTTATATAATTAAATAGATAAGGTTAATATAAAAAGTAATTGAATATTTATTTTATTTAACAATGTTATTATTGTATACTTGCAAAAGTATTTTAATTAGAAGATCAAATATTGAAGAATGCAAACTTTATAAGTATTTATTGTTTTTTTTTAGTATTAATGCTAGTAAATCGTTAGTTGACTAAAACAAAAATATAATCAAATGATATATTATTTTACTTTAATGTGTTATACTATTTTTTAGATAATTAATGTTAATGTTTTAATATCCAATCATGACTCTTTTTCATTTTAACGTATTATAATTTGAAATTATAATAAAATCCATTTACTTTTTATTCTTCTATTTGAAATATTGAAGTCTTATCTAGTTAAATGAAAATCCATATTTATTAATGCTAGAAATTTATAGACAAAACTGTTGACAAAAGTATATGTTTCTATGAGTAATCTCTTTATCAAATCAATTTTCTCATGTTTACTTGCTCTGATAAATAGAAACTTTTCTTAATATGTCCTTAGGGCATTTTAGATTTGGAAACCAATGTTTAATATTTTTAAATCATTATTATTACAAAATTAAAATATACACACGTATATATTGGAAAGTTGCTTAATCATATACAATTTAAAAATCTTAATCATTTTGGTAGAAGTCAAATTATATTTTATTTATTTTTTGCTCCCACCTTTATATTTGATTTTAATAAACCTGAAAATCAATAAGCTTCTTTTAATCAGGTGAAAATATCCAATGTCATTCAAAGTTAATAAGTGAAAATGATAAAAATATTTCATTAATATTTTTTATTAGCAATCTATATATAAATATACGAACTAACTAAAGGAAAGATAAAAACATAAAAACGCAGAATTACTTCTCCATAAAACTGCTTTAATATTTCAACCAGCAGACTGGTTTTCATATATTAAATGTAAGATGATAATAATGTAAGATGATAATAATTTAAAAAGACCATAATGTTAGAGTTTTACAGCAAACAATCAAACGTAGCGTTTTAATATGTACACATATATACATACACGACAACAATATTGGAATCAGCATGGGATTTGGGAATTCTATTATCAGATTTTCAATGGTATGGATGGTTGATGAGTTGGAAGTTGGAGTGGATTGAAGTCTGTCCATTAAAGTGTAAGGATTTCTATTTTAATATAAACTGAGCACTTATTATACATATGTATGGGAGATGGTAGTCTGAACCAACTGATGAGTGCTGGTTTAGTACGAAATTCGTATATTGGTGATTTTGCATCTTTTCTGCATATGTGTGGTCATGTATATCAGTAGTATGAGATAGTGTGGGTACTGAAGGGGCTTGAAAGTCTCAGTTCAAATCCCCTATATTTAACAATTAGGCTCCAGGTATAAGAGTGTCTGGTATTTCAAATCTTATATACACACATACTGTATTTGTTTTAATTTATTTTTTCAAACATCTATAAAAATTTAACTTATAAATTTCATTTGTCTTTAAAATATTGATTCAACTTTAACAACTTTTAAATTTTTTCATGCTGCACATCAAATATTGATTAAGATTTATCTCCTTTTAAATTTAAAATCTATTTAAAAATATCAGTGTGATGGTTGTTGGGAAGGGAGAATGTTTCAGTTCTTTTCTTTCTTTTTTTTAATTTCAAACTCTGAAGTATCATTTATCAAAAAAATAAAATAAAATACTTTGAATCTTATACATATATATTTATAAAGAGAGGAAAAAATGGCAATACAAAATTAGCCAAATAAAACAGCAGCTATTTTAATAATCGTGCACCTACTCGCCTTTATTACGAGATTCTAATCAGGTTACGATTTGCCTATAGCCAGCTATTTTAAATAATTATTTAAATTGGTCAGTGAATGAGTATCTAGTTGTTTTTACCTAGAAGATTCAAACTTTTATTACATGTCAATTAAAAAAGTCTTTTGAGTAGGGGTTCCTTCTTTATTTTTAATCTATGAGGGATTGTTGGAAAGTTATTTGTCTTGCAGTGGCATGTTTGAAAGTTATTTAATTAGCGGATGTATGCATTATATCATGCAAAACGGTAATATATAAATGAACTAAATTTCAATTCCAAGGATATACGTACTATTTTGTCAATGAGTAAGAGTCGACATAATTATTTGTTATTATACTTTCTATCCTTCATTCATCATTCACACCTGACCTGAATTATGTATTCCTTTTCATAATCCACTAGTAGGTAAATGCCAAGCCCATATTAGATTTGAAATTGTAGTCACACCCATGTAAACATTACATCAATTTAACCTCTCATATTATCATACAATTATGTATCTACATATATTAATGGGAGAGGAGTGGACTGAACTTACATTAAGATGTAATATATTTCCCAACCAACATGTAATTTTAAGGTAGTATGTAATTTGATTATATTGAATGTTTCTTATATATGTAATTGGAGGGATTTGAGGAATTGATTATATGTATTTAGAGGATTTGAGGAATTGCTTTAAGATAAGCGAAGCACTGATTGTGTATATGTGTGGAAAAATATGATCTGGCCAACTGATGAATGTTTTTTCTGCATGAAATACATATATTGGGGATCATATATATTTTTTTGCATTTGTGTGCTAATGTGTATTGGTTGCTTGAGATGAAGTGGAGGATGAATAGATTGAAAAATTTCTGAGTTCAAATCCCTCTAATTACATATATAAGAAACAATCAGTATAAAAAAAATCACATACTACCTTAGAATATTGCTTGGGGAATAGGTTACATCTTAGTATAAGTTCAACCCATACCTCTCTTATATATATATATATATGTCCAAAAGATGGCGCTATACCAAAACCGCAGAACAAGTGTAAGATTTGTTTTACATAAACGAAAAAAGAGTCAGAAATTAACTACCTCTTTCATTTGCTCACCCCCAGATCAGCTGATTTCAAGCTGGTTTGCTATCCTCAGTGGGAGATAGAGTATAGAAACTAGATCTAAAACACTGACTCTCAAGTGTTTATGCAAAACGTTTCTATCAGATTGCAAGCGTGAATTTTTCAGACCGGTAAAGTCTTCAAACCCAGCCTAGCAAGCTAGATATTTATATGGGTCTGATCTCAGTTCAGAATCACCATATAATCAAAGTCTCTGCAATATATATCATGCAAGAAAACTCTAAAGGTACATTTATGAAAAAACAAATACAATTAATCACGTACCTGCTATCACTTGTTATTTATGTCCAAAAGATGGCGCTATACCAAAACCGCCGAACAAGTGTAAGATTTGTTTTTCATAAACGAAAAAGAGTCAGAAATTAACTACCTCTTTCATTTGCTCACCCCCAGATCAGCTGATTTCAAGCTGTTTGCTATCCTCAGTGGGAGATAGAGTATAGAAACTAGATCTAAAACACTGACTCTCAAGTGTTTATGCAAAACTTTTCTATCAGATAGGTGAATTTTTCAGACCGGTAACTCAAACCCACCTACAAGCTAGATATTTATAGTCTGATCTCAGTTCAGAATCACCATATAATCAAAGTCTCTGCAATATATATCATTGCAAGAAAACTCTAAAGGTACATTTATGAAAAAACAAATACAAGTTTCTATACTCTATCTCCCACTGAGGATAGCAAACCAGCTTGAAATCAGCTGATCTGGGTAGCAAGGAAAGAGAGTTAATTTCTAACTCTTTTTTTTAAAAACAAATCTTACATTTTCCTTTTGTACCCACTTTTGCATAAATAACAAGTGATACAGTTTGATTAATTTATTTTTTTTCAAAATTACCTTTATTTCTTGCAATGATATATTTGACTTTGATTATTGGATCTGACTGAGATCAGACCCATATAAATATCTAGCTTCTACTGGGTGAAGACCGTCTGAAAATTCACGCTTCAATCTGATAGAACGTTTTCATAACCTTGAGCTGTTTTGTCTGTTTCCTCTATCTCCCACTGAGAAGCAAACCACATCAGCGTCAAAAAGAGGAATTCTCTCTTTTTCGTTTAAAACAAATCTCCTTGTTCGTTTCCTTTGACAAAAAACAGAGGATAATTATTTGTTTTTATATATATATATAGAGAGAGAGAGAGAAAGAGATAGATAGATAGATAGATAGATAGATAGATAGATAGATAGATAGATAGATAGATAGATAGATAGATAGATAGATAGATAGATAGATAGATAGATAGATAGATAGATAGATAGATAGATAGATAGATAGATAGATAGATAGATAGATAGATAGATAGATAGATAGATAGATAGATAGATAGATAGATAGATAGATAGATAGATAGATAGATAGATAGATAGGCAATGGTTCGATAATATGAGGGATTAGATTGATGTAATGTCTACATGGGTATGACTATAATATGAAATCCGATACAGGCTTTGATTATTCCATCATCAGATTTTAATGAAATATTAATTATGTTTTGCATGTGTCTCATTATGTTTAGGCATTAAATAAATAAACTATGGATATTTATAAATATCTAAGAAAATTTTTAAAAACATAAACAAAATTTATTTATAAATAATTAAAATTAATAGTAAAAAAGGATAGTTACAATAATACCCAAATTCAAACTTTATTAACTAGAAAATAAGTTTAGAAAATTTGATATCTTATCAGATACTATAGCTTTTACATTTAAATGTAATTACTTTATTTATTTATCTAAAATTTAATGGTTAAAATTTAATAGATCTTTTAATATAATAATTTGTTTGAATAAGATGTGACATAATAATAATGTGAAACAATTTATATTTGAATTTAGGATATGAAATAATATACATTCATTTTCACTTAGATCAATAAGTATTCAGACAAGAAAATTCGGTAAAGACCAGGCTACACTAACATGAAAAATAATCAATAAATGAAAGATATTTTTTACTTGCAACAATATTCTATATATTAAGTTCTAGAAATGATTATAGACAGTGATGAAACTTTTTAAATTGAGAATTACATGTAGAAAATTAACATATTATTAAAATTCTGCAATAGTTGTATCAAATATATATTTCATTTGTATAGTTAATACTATAATAAAATAATTGGTATTATACAGCCACAGAACTGATTATCTTATGCATAAGTTATTTTGATCATTATTTATTCACTATTCATTAAAAGCCTGACAAACAACTTACATTGTTTATAATAAATCTAATGCAATTAGAAGAATATAGATGGCTGAAGAGTTGGAGGTTGGAGAAGATTGAAACTTATCCATTAAAGTTTGAAGATTTGCTATCTTATTACAAACTGAACTGAAGCATTTATATATATATGTGTGTGTGTGTGTTTGTGTGTGTGTGTGTGGTAGATAGTGATCTGGACCAAATAATGAGTGCTGCTTCAGCATAAAATGGATACATTGGAGATAATATATCTTCTTCCCATTATGTGGTCATCTGTATTGGTCATATAAGATAGAGGGGAGAGTTGTAGGGAGCTTGAAAGTCTAAGTTCAAGATCCTTCTAATATATTTATAAAATGGAAGGTATCTTCAAAAGATATTCTCAACTGCTTAATCATTGCACCTAATGCCTATAATTTGAGGATTTATAAGTCACTCTCAAGAGAATGCAAATTGTTCAGTAATCCTGGATCAAAGAACAACCTAATATACTGTAACGATATATAAATATGTTGTTACATTAATTTAAAATAAAAACTTAAAAGTTCGCAAATAAAAGTAAAAAACTAAACGCTAAAATTAAAATATTGTTAAACGTATATACATTCGCACAGATGCCAAACTTTAAAAATATTTTTTTTAAAAAAACAAATAAATAAGTATTTGAACGTACTTTTTTATAAAAAAAAAAGTACAAGATTTAAAAATAAAAACAGGTATTAATTAATTCTTGTAATCTGTAAATGGAAATGATTGTTTATAAATTGTTTGAAAAGCAAGCTAGCCTTGGGCTCTTGTATAATTAAAATGATCTGATGAAAGATAGATAAGAAGAAAAGAGAAATTAGCTTGACCAATGGAAGCACTAAGCCTTGGCTCGCACCCTAACGAAAGTGATGGATTAGTGACATTTTGTTGAGTGAATCCGTGTAGATAATATAAAAAGGGAAATACAGTTTTTTTGACAGTTCCAGTGTTGTGTGTTTGAGAGTTGTGGTAGGACGCACATACCACACTCTCTATTTAAAAAAGAAAAAGGAAAAGACTGTGATATCTTGAACCAGCTATTGCCATCTCCAGAACATTATCTTCCAATGGAGGCATCGCAGGAATTAAAAGCAGAAACCTGGACTCTTCTACCGTAAGCTATATTGACATGAACTCTAAATTTAAAAATAATTAAGAACTTTTGTTCAAGCTTATGAACTTCCATCTGACTTTTTTTAAGTTTAAAATCAAATTAATAATGTTTAATTTTATATGTTTTCCGATTGATAAAAATCATTTCCATTTTTTTTTTCTCTCTTATTGTATAAATTATTTATTGTAGAAATTATTAAATGCATTACATTTAAGTTGAATATAGACGTTGCATAGATTCGTTAGCAGTTGATTATGTTGAAGTTTTCACATTTGATTAGAATATATAGGTCAATGATGTTAATGTGGGAATCTTACGATGAATGTCATGGGGCCTTGTGTATTCCCTTTTGCAATTGACGTTATCGATGATTTTGTATTTTGATCGATTGTGTTTAATTTGTATGTTTTTGACCGTGGAATCTGTGCAGCTGATCTATACTCAACATTTTAAAAACAAATTTATAAAAGTAATCTGTGCAAACGTATTTAAATGTTAAATTTAAGTCGGGCGTGAATAGCTATATAGTTTTGTAAAGTTATATTAAGGGAGGGTAATCTTAGGTTATTCATTTCGTAGTTGAATTGGTTCAATGGATTGGATGTATTTGTGTAATTGTAGATGTAGTATGAGATCCACTACGGGCAGGATTATATACATATGCCACACACCTTCTGTTTGCCTATGGATGGATTTGTAAGACGGCAAAGGACCGTAGTCCATTCCTATGGAGTTTTATGTTTATTGTTCTACTCACCAACAGATGTGACATTCCTGTTGGTGGAGAGACCAATGTCTTCTCTAATTCTACTTACTGATTAGATGTACATTCCTGACAGTATAGTATTTTGTGTTGTCATATTTTCATGCTACATTGAATACATAAATGTATCAGATGGATTGGCGCTGGTTTGATTGCGAAATTTGTCACCTAAGGTTAAATCAGGGAAGAATATTTTCTTTTCAAATGCAGAGCTATGTAGTCTGTTCATACTCAACTACCTAAATAAATATTAAACTCATGGTTGTAATTTACTTAAATGTAAAACTAAAGATTAATAGAAAAATCTAAAATGTTAAACTCATTCCTCAAATTAGAATGATTTTATATGTGCGTAAATAAATATTTTTATGTGTTAATTTCTGGCAGTGGCTTTTATTCTTTTATATTTAAGATATATAATTTATATTTTATTATCTCTGCATCTCCACTGAGCTAGGGACTTGGGCTAACGATCTGAATATTTAAATAAAGTGGAATCTTAACAGCGCATATCTGCCTACTCTATAAATTTTTCTAGGTTTAAATGCCTAGATGGTGCCTTGTAGAGCAGATATCGTAGGGTGCAGTTAGATTCGATCTTCACTTGTTTTCGATCATTATAATATGATTTCAAAATGGATAATGTTCTAAAGCCTTAAAAAATATTTAGAGGAATTATAAAAAAAAAAAAGAAATTCTGTGTTCAATGTTATAAACTCTTGATTTCATTTTATAATTCACTTGCAGATATTAAAATATATTATATTATGATAAATAAAATAACATTCATTAGTACTGATTTGCAATAATTTTATTAATTTGAATTTTCCTTGCCATTATTTATATAAAAATCTATATGCATAAATATGATAAAACTCTGATTTATCAATTGTGTTTTGTTTTTTTTTACTTATTTAATAGAAACTAATTTGGTAATTAGAAATACTTTTAATGAAAGATTATTTTATTTTTTCTACTAGAAATTATCTATATTTTGTATTAAAAACTTTAAAATTTATTGATAACTTTCTTGTTTGTACTAATTTTAAAATCAGGATTAAATTTATTTTTTAGAATTTTTTTAAAACTAAATTTTAAAACACTTTTTTTTTAAAAAAAAAAAAATTATAAATTAAAAATGTAGAATTTATTTTAAATAAAGCTTTATTGAATTCAGAACAAACTTATTTATCCACACAAACACACATCTGCCTATTCTACATCTATAAAATGATAAGATAAAAATGGAAATAGAATTAAATGATATATGTTGACTAAAAATCTCAAATCTAAATTGTTACTAAGCAATTAAAATCATCACCCTCATAAAAAAAGAACAAATTGTTGTTAAAAATCTCTGAAGAAATAAAGTTTATAGTAAAAAAACATAGTATTCTGAAAAAGTATTAACGATTATTTATTTAACAATAAACTTGTTCTGGTAGAATTAAATATATGTTAAAGGAAAAAGTTGCGTTTTATGAACTATCTAATATGACTTATTTAATGTGAACAAATAGGATACTTAATTTTGTAAGTAATTTTTATAGTTTTTGTTAAAATATATAGATATAATTTATAGAGTTTTTAAAAAAAAATATTTTTTTTAAAAATTAAGAGTTCTTCTAGAATCCTTATGTAAGTAATAGAAATGAAAGTGACAATTTTAAACTTAGGAACAGTTTAAAATATTTGAACCTTTCAGAGTTATTTTTTTTGTTTTTGTTTTTGGAAAAACTATTTTGAAAATATTGATAATAGACTTTTTGTTATTGCATTCTTTCAATCTTTATTTTCTTTGATAAATTTGCTTTTAGAAATAGAATTTAGAAATACATTACAAGTGACAATTTTATATAACACATTAAATGGAGGGACAAGGCTTAAAATCTATATATATATGTGTGTGTTTGGTATCACTGGATTTTCAAAAATGCCATATATATTATATAGAACGAACAATTAGAAATAAATATTTTTTGCAAGCTCTGCTGAAAGGATGTGGGGAAACAAATTGAACCCTAAGGAATTGAATACTCCAAGTTAATAGGGAAATGTGTCTCTCTCTCATATATATATATGTATATGCCATTTTATGTATGTTTGTGCTTTATTACTTAATATAGAATTTTTTAGCATTATTTTAAAAATCCATTATGCTAACAAAAGCTTTATTTAACCTGTTTGTGTGCCTATTTTGAAGCTTACGAAATATAAATTATATATTAATTAATGTAATAACAATAAACAATACATTAATAATAGTAATAGTAATTCTTATAAATAACTATTATAAAAAGCAGACATATTTTCAGTTGTTTTATAATCATCTATAACTGGAAATTATATATATATTAAATGGAAAATTTACGCAGGTTTCTAGATTTAAATATTAGAAATTGACTGGAAAGTCTCTGTACTTTTATAAATAATTTTCATTTTTGATGTAATATTGCAAAGTATCAATAAAATCAGGTATTTCAAGTTGTAGTTATGTTGGCTAAAAATTGTATTTGTCTGGAACCCATTAAGTTTAAAGTAAGGTTAATCAAGTTTATATAAAGATTATATATTAGTCAATAATATTTTGTATGTGTGAAAATTGAAAGTTTAATAATTCATCAAATATTTCCACAAACAAATAAAGCTCTTATAAAAAAATAGCCATATTTGATTGTAAAAGTATTTAGGAAAGTGTTACACTTTCAATTTTCATACGTTTAAAGTATTATTGTTTGATTTACAATTGTTACATAAATTTGAATAATACAAAAACAAATTCATTTTTAATTTAAAATATTTTAAATTCAACTGCTAATTCATGTAATGTCTGTTTTTGTAGCTACTTTGCCTTATTACACCATAGTTGAAAATTATTTATTAAATATAATGAGAACTTCTATTAAATTTGTCCTATATATATGTGTGTGTGTGTGTAAATACATTATATATATGTGTGTGTGTGTGTGTGTGTAAAACATTCTCTAAATATCACTACAAAGCAAAGTCTTTCTTTAAAAACATTCAATAAGAACGATAACCAAATTAGCCAAATATTAAATAGTGATGATTAAAGTTTTTCTCTCTTGTTTTCCATTTATCTAAAACATAACTAATATTTTTTTTTACCAACTAATAAATGGATGCCTAACTCAGAAAGATATGAATGATACTTGAAAGATTAAAATTTAAACCTGCTTACAATGTAAATTAATTACAAATTTTACCCATCACAAATTTGAAATTTACTTGTGAAAATGGTAAAAAGTTGCACAGTCATTACCTTATAATATTCCCCATATATATTGTAATGGTCACTCAATCTACCCTTGATCAGGGAGGGGGCCACCAGATCACTGCATATCTGAAAAATTTGTTTACCATAATCAAAGTGGATGGTGATGATGGTTTGCACCAACTAGACTCAGGGAGACAGCAAAAGATCTTAACTATTGTTCTGACAATTCAGAAAATAAAAGCACTAAGACAAACATCAGCAAAATTAACTTTAAACTAATTGAAAATTGTATTAAATTCATTAAACAAACTAATTAAATCTAGCAAACAGGATACAAAAGTTTGATCTAGATTTATATGAGTTCTGCAAATATTAAAAATTAAATACTTTGGCAGCCAAATTATTTTTCTCACTTCTATTTAAAAAGGGAATTCATAACATCTTCCTGCTAGTGATTTATAAAAGAACAATAATTCCAGTTTCCTGATTCAGAGATATAAAAAAATACAGACTTGTAGGAAATCAACAAAGCAGTGCTGGTGAGCATTTCTTGGCCCCGAATAAGGTGTCAAGACAAGAACTCATTTTTCCAGCAGGACAGCTCATGATGTACAACTTTTAAGGCAATTCTTGATCAATTTCACATACAAGACAATAAAACTTGAAGAATGATTATGATCTTATGTAATCTGGAAATGGCACAAAATCTCCAACTACAGAAAAACTAGAATAACAAACATGATAAATGGCCAGCCAAAAAATTTGCAGTTTGCAAGAAACACAAACTAAATATATTTAAAATTAATTATTGGATGATAAAATAGAAACAGGCAAGCAAAGCTGAATTATGAAAAACTGCCAGAGCATTTAGTAAGGGTTAATAATCAAAAAGAGGACGGTGTATTAAGCATATAAAACATAATCTTGTGATATACTCCCCAATAAATAAAGTTGAAAACAAACTTGGAATCTTAAAACTAAGATTCCAAGACATACTATAAATGCAAAGAAAAGGAAACACATATAATAATTATGATTAAATAACTAGTAAAATATTAAACAACAGATTTAATTTTTTCAGATTGAGCAGAGATTTAACTAAATATTTTTTTATATCCTGGAAAGAATAAAAAATATTTTTACCTTATGGTAAAGCAGAGTCCACATTTTTCAAAGAGTGTACACATTTATTTTTGAGTTTACATTTTCAGGTGTTTCATTTCTTTATGGTGAGAAGTGTAGAGGCATATTTTGGGATCATTTTTACTTCAGACTTTCATGGCATGACAGAAGAACTGCTTGGAATCAGGAGTCCATTCTTAGGTAAGTTAGCAAGATGTGTTGTAGGTTGGAATACACTTATCAGTTAATTTAGACATCTTGTGGAAGAAAACATTAAGAAAAACAAACATATGGACTGCCAACAGTACAAATCTCAGCAGGCTAATATAAAATGAATAATAGACTTATAAGCTGAATAAATCACTTTGAAGTACTCAAGCCAAGAATTAAAATGTCCAAATTTTTTTGGGTTATTTATACCTTCTCTCTATCTCCCATGTAAACTTCCTTGTTTTTCAATTATAAGCCATAGCCCAGGGCAAATCTTTATTTACCACTCAATTAAGAATTCTAACCAGGGATTATCTTATAGAAAAACAACAACACAAAATTAAATCTCTGCTTTTAAAATCGAACTAAAAATGGATTGTAATTAAAATAAAAGAAACAGGAATGCAATCAACTTTTCAAAATTAAAAGTATTTTTTTTAAAAAAAAAACAAAGATTAAAACTTTTAATTTGAAATGTTTTTACAATTTGAATTTTTAATTATAAAAAAAATAAGTGTCAGGAGAAACTTATTTTAAACTAACAAAAAAAATTTGTAGAAGATGAAATTTAAAATTACTGAAATTTACAATATAGCTGCATATGTGCGCTATATCCTATAAAAGGGACCTTTGAATAGGATATAGCATCCGGTTCAATATATATATATGTGTGTGTGTGTGTGTGTGCATGTGTGTTATAAACAATTCAAAATACAGCAAAACTCTCCATATAGTAGTGCCATCTTGTGCTAACAAGAGCAATCAATGGATGCCAGAAGGCTTGTGCATAAAATCCCTATCTAGTGCCTACTCATCCAATATCCCCAGACTAGTTTCTGGCTTGTGGCCTTCATCAGTGAGGAGCCTTGGATCTGAGAGCACTGCACTTAGATCTTAGGATCTAATGCAACCCTCCAGCACCCACCTTTTAACTCTATTTAACTACAAAACTATGAGAATGAAATTGAAAACACTATTAATATTTTCAATCCAAGCTCAATAGCTTATGTAGATAGGGATTTTATGCACAAGCCTTCTGGCATCCATTGATTGCTCTTGTTAGCACAAGATGGCACTATTATATGGAGAGTTTTGCTGTATTTTGAATTGTTTATAACAATTATTGTGCTAGTATGAGATAGTAATCATGTGATGTTTAGTGGTTTAACACCAATCCTGCCTAATAGGATAGTGGTGGCTATGGTTGTTAAAGAGCCAAAGACACCAAAATGTATGGGTACTGAATTGAGTTCAGACCCATATGACTACATAAGCTATTGAGCTTGGATTGAAAATATTAATAGTGTTTTCAATTTCATTCTCATAGTTTTGTAGTTAAATAGAGTTAAAAGGTGGGTGCTGGAGGGTTGCATTAGATCCTAGGATCTAATGCAGTGCTCTCAGATCCAAGGCTCCTCACTGATGAAGGCCACAAGCCAGAAACTAGTCTGGGGATATTGGATGAGTAGGCACTAGATAGGGATTTTATGCACAAGCCTTCTGGCATCCATTGATTGCTCTTGTTAGCACAAGATGGCACTACTATATGGAGAGTTTTGCTGTATTTTGAATTGTTTATAACAATTATTGTGCTAGTATGAGATAGTGAACATGTGTGTTATCTGTGTCAGAAAATGTAATTGTTCATTTTTTTGTGGTTTATAAACATATATACACACACTAAAATCCACTTTCAAACTTAATTGAAACTAAGTTGCTAGGTATAATATGATCTCAGTTTGTCTTCTAAGCCAGGGATTATAGAAGATTTAGCTGACAGAAAAACATATATCACAATAGGTTAGTTTATTTTTCATCAAATTTTGCCATATATAAGATTGTAAGTTTCTACAAATTTCTATGGAAGGCATAAGTAAATAAAGTTAATAGATTATATATTTATTAAGTTATCAATTAATTAATGTTTGTATGAAGGTTGTAATGTACATTTTTGTGTGTGGTGATAATTTAGCAGTGATTATATGTTGGAATATTTTAATTATCTAATATTATTAGAGGTCTTTAGAAATAGTCAAACTTTATTTAATAAGGCTTGAACTTTTAAAATACCTTTAAGTGTTAGAAATAGTTAAATTAGTATATAAAACAACACTTCAAGAGATATTATTTACCTTTTTTATTCGATGTTGCAAGCCAAACCCATGACAATACTTGCATGGAAATTGAACCTGGAACTGTAGATTCCCTAACATAGAATTTAAGGTGATGCTCTTATCAAAGGAAGAGCCAGTAGAAATTTTATATAATTATCTATGAAGTTCTTCAAGATTTCTTCACTTTATTGTAAGAGCTAAGTTGGTGATGTTATGAATTATCATACTAGGTTGAATTGAAGAGATTATTTTCCACTGCCATTTAGCAGCTTCTTTGATTTCTTTCTTCATTATATATTTTTTCTCTATAAAATATTTTATCTTCTTCCAATCAAATATGTTTTGCATATATGGTCTGTTACTTTAGATACATCTGTTTTTTCTTATCACCAATTTGCTTTTTTTAAAATTACTTTTTAGTGGAATAACTGATTTTATCAATATATATTCTTCATATTCACAGGTATTTTGTAGATGCAATTTTGTTTTTTACCATTTCAAGTTTAGGTTTGTATAGGTTAGAATTTCTTGTAGAGTCTTGTTAGAACATCGAATAATGTCAATGTTTATTAAATGCCTTTATTTAATTACAAACTCTGTTTGTTGGTTAATTTGCTTGTTATCACTTTCATTGAAATTAAAATAAAATTTTAACTAAGGTTTAATATATTTACATTCAACATAGCTTTTTAACATTTTTGGTACATTTCTTATAAATCACTGGCATTGCAATATGATAATGAAATATTTTAAGTAGGTAATCTAAGTTTTTAAACTCAAAGAACTGAGGTGATGAAATTCTAAATATTTTGATATCAAATTTAAAACATGTTCGAATAACATCTATAAGTTATAATAATAAACATGAGAGGGTGGTATATATATATTTAAAAAAAACTATTCTAAATAGTATTTTAAGTCTTTTAAAATTGAGATAAAACAAATGTTCATTATAAAAGTTTCCATTTTTAAAAAGTGTATGACTTTTTTTGGTAGTTGATTTGTTTTTTGAGTTTTTTTAATAAACAAATTATATTGCAAATAATTTTTAATTCATATGACTTTACTTTCAAATAATAAGCAGATTGCTACATTTTCAGTTATACAAGGAGAGATGGCATATATATATATATATATATATATATATATATATATATATATATATATATATATATATATATATATATATATATATCAAAACTACCCCCAATCCAAAATTAAACCAGACCAGCATAAAAATAATATTAAAACACAACCTAAGGTTTCACTGCTACAAGCAGACTTCTCAAGTGTAAAGAACTACCAAAAACTACACAATATATATATTAAAAAAAACTATCCACAAATCCATTCACTTCCCATCCACCCTTAATATTAAAAGAACTCTTAAACAAGTTAATTGCTTCAGAATAATAAATTTTTAATAATAAAGACTCTTTAATTCTTCTTTTGATTTCATTTCTCTCAAAGAAGACAACCTTAGCTTCATCAAAATCAATAGTGTGGCCTGTATCTTTTTCATGGACATACAAAGCAGAACTAAGATATCTATTATAATGTTTTCCATTTTGCTAGGCCTCTACACGCTAATATAAACTGTGCGTGAGTTGATCAAGCTATGTCAAAAAAGAAGAGTTATATTTCTATTCTAAAAACATAGCTATATTTCCTGATCAACTCGGCCTATTAATTGTTGAGAGTTGTGCTATTGACAAAATCAGCTTTTAATTTATTTAATCTGGGCGCCAGAATTCCTAAGAATTCACTGAAATCATCATATAACATCTCACAAATAAAAAAAAAAAACTTTTAAACTAATCGGTATTACATCATACCGTAACGAGAATTATTTTCTCATTTTTGATTATTATTCCTGGGCTTGTTTAAATATATTGGCAAGGTAAATTCCGTTTTAAATCTTATTAAACTAATAATAAATTTAATACTAAAAAAATAATAACTATTATTAATAACGCACAATGAAAAGGTTGATAAAAGTAAAATCTCTTTTATTCTAACAAACTAAAAATATTTATAAATTAAATTACGAATTAACTAAACAGGAAAATACACACATACTAATCCAGATAATGAATCGACTAACAAAAACAGTTAGATTAAGCAATTAAAGCAATTTAATAATGTCCCAAGATCTTGTATAAAATTCTTTATTAGAAAGTCCCTTGAATACAAAAAGAAAAGTCTATATCAGGATGGTAGTCTAAGCTTAGATAAATAATTGTTTGCAAACTTTTAAGTCACTATCAGGAAAATTTATTCTTAACTTACCGGTAAGTTCATGTAGGTTTATGGGATCCCAGATTATGAGAATTTCCATTGGTCTCTCCTGCCGGCATCTTCCATTATTGTTCCGTTCTATAGCTGGAGAAAAGGCACAGTTGTAGTGACCCTTTTATTGCAAAAAGAGGTCTTCACAAGTCCCATTTCCATGCTTGCATGACAGCTTGGTACAGCAAGGGGCATACCTGTGTAGAAGTATATTTCTTGCCACAGGTTATGCTCGCAGAAACCTCCAACTTTCAGAGACGTAACTAGAAGTTAAAGAGTGGACCCAGATTGAAGTTGTCCTCTCCTTTTTATATCACGATCCAGTTTATGAAACTTCTGTGCACTCTTTTGTCTTTTTATCAGCATATAAGATAATAATCTTGTACACTCTCTCTTAAATTTAAATTACAAAGTCTTAATTTTTTTAGCATTATTCTTCCATCTTTAATTAGCTAAAATATTTTTCTTTTAGCTTATACTTTTGGAATTCTTTTAATTTATCTGGATTAGTAATCTGCATGTCATTTATTCTTTCCAATTTTTATTTCCAATTAGATAAAAAAAAATAAGAATGACAATTTTAACTTTCATTGCATGTTTTAACAAAAATTATACTAATAAAAAAAAATCTAAATTTACTTTTTTAGCTTTTACCAAATGCCAATATATTTGCAACGTATATAAATAAACGTTACACTATTTTTAACTCTACTTTTATGAACCTTTATTCTTTCATTTAAACTCAAACTACTCTGACCTATGTAAACCTTCTTACAAAATAAACAATTCCTGGTGTAGTATATTTTATCCCTTGTTTATTTTGTAAGGTTTACATAGGTCAGAGTAGTTTGAGTTTAAATGAAAGAATAAAGGTTCATAAAAGTAGAGTTAAAAATAGATATCTTAGTTCTGCTTTGTATGTCCATGAAAAATATACAGGCCACACTATTGATTTTGATGAAGCTAAGGTTGGCTTCTTTGAAAGAAATGAAATCAAAAGAAGAATTAAAGAGTCTTTATTATTGAAAAATTATTATTCTGAAGCAATTAACTTCTTTAAGAGTTCTTTTAATATTAAGGGTGGATAGGAAGTGAATGGATTTGTGGGTAGTTTTTAATATTATATATATTGTGTAGTTTTTGGTAGTTCTTTACACTTGAGAAGTCTGCTTGTAGCAGTGAAACCTTAGGTTGTGTTTTAATATTATTTTTATTCTGGTCTAGTTTAATTTTGGATTTGGGGTAGTTTTGATTTTATATTGACTAATTTAGCTTTATTCTTGTAATGTTTATATATATATATGTGTGTGTGTGTGTGTGTTTTTAAAAGGTAATACCATATTTTAAATTATGTAATGGTTTATTGTATACATATGTAATTATGGTCATATACTAAATCTGATATATACATAAGGGATATACATATTAATTTATTGCAGAACTATCAAGTGATGTATATATAAACTAAAAAAATCAACTTTTTCCAGTGAAAAGAAAAAAATGTCAAACACTTTTTACAGAAAGAATGTCTTCATATTTTAAGTTACTTAATGATTTGTTATACACATATAAAATAATGAGCACATACTAAATCTGATATATACATAAGAGATATACATATTAACTTATTGTAGCAATATAAAGTGATATATATATAAAGTATAAATGTCAATTCAATTTAAAGGAAAATTATACATATTAAATAAAGTTCATTTACAATATTGTTTTAGTATGGATTTTTTTTTAAAATCATGTTTTTTAATGAAAAGAAAAAAATAGTAAACACTTTTTTTAAAAAAAAAAAATCAAGATTTATTTTTATAAGATCAGTAAAATAAATATAAAGTTATTTTTACAAAAATAAATATTATCCAGTCTGCTTCTATTCTTTATTTTAATAAAACTGGAAAAATTAAAAAAAATATTCTAATACTAAACAGTTAAAAAATAATATTCAAAACAAAGCAAAATTCTCTATATAGTAGTGCCATCTTGTGCTAACAAGAGCAATCAATGGATGCCACTACTATATGGAGAGTTTTGCTTTGCTTTGAATTGTTTAATAACAATTATGTGCTAGTATGAGATAGTGATCATGTGATGTTAAAAATAATATATATGCAAATATTTTATAATAAATATGCTAAAAAGTTAAAAATAAATATAAATAAAAAAAACTTTTAATGAATTTTTGGACCCATCCCCATGCTTTTATTTCATGTTTAGTACAAAAACTCCAATTGTAAATAAATAAATATTTATTTTTTGTTCTTATTAGTGTATGTGTTGTTATATAAAAATTTTCTTTGTTGTTGCTTTCATTGTATTGGGAATTTAATTAAAGAAAATATATTACTAGTATATGTCCAGAATGTTTGCAATAGTGCTACAGCATGGATGCATAAAACAAATGAATTATTGATATAATTAATCCAGACTAATCAGGGGTGATGGTAATGAAAACATAATCATTCCTTGATTTTGTTGAAAGAATTCCAACATATTGCATTAAAAGTATTTATTGTTATGCAGAATGTTAATAGTTCTTTAATACTATCAATAGGAAGAGTTGTTCTAGTTTAAATCTATTATCATCATTTAATCTTTTTCTTACAACTTGTAATACTTCATCATAGTTAACATTTGTGAATAAACTTTTTCTTTCAAATCTTACCAATATGTCAGTTTTTTAGTTTTCTTATTGATTAATTCCACAATGTTTTTAAACTACCTGACAAAGTAGTATGACAAAAGACTAAAAACCTTAAGAAGAAATTGTGACTAATTTTAGCAAGTGACTTTCTGATTTAGCAATAGATCTTAAGGGAATATGGCCCTGATATGATTTTGCTAAAATATAGTGATATTATTTTTTTTAAATGAGTGAAATACAAGTGATAATCAGTCTCAGAATTTTTGCCATTTTTTATATTTGTTTGCGATAAGAAGTTCTCATATTTTGTCATTGTGATCAATTACATACATTAGAACTGTAAAATTTCCTTTATCATCAGAGATAATATTTCTTGAATGATATAATTTGAAAGATATAATAGCTTTTCACTCATCATAAAAAAATAATAGATTACAGTTTTTGATGACTGTCAAATGATTTTTTTTATTTTGCAGCATAATCTTGCTGCTTCTTATAGTGGAATTTTTGAGTGATTTTCTCAATTGCTGCCAGTATATCTAATAAAGAGATATTAGATGATGTGATATCAAAATTTTGTCCTTTTATCCAGAACAGAAATTTCAGCATCTATTAAATGCTTTACCTGATGAGGTTGGTAGGTTGTTTGGCATAATATGACATATTTTCACGTAAGTCTACAATTTTCTCCTTTTGGTATTCTTTTACATTTTCTTATAATTTAGACTACCATTTTCATACTTTTTGAAAAATTTCTAATCTTCATTGGAAGCCCATTTATTCCTTCTCTCTTAAAAACATCGCTTGTTCTTTAAATAGTATTTTTCATCTCTCTAGTTATAAATTAGATGTTTCAGTTGCAAAGCTTTAGAAGTAACACCTTTAGATTTACAAATAATAGGAAAATTAATTGATTTTCTAATCAGGCTTATATTTCAAGTTAATTTTTCATAATTTCTATGTTTGATGTAATACTGAGTTTATATGGAATACTTAGTGTTTGTCTGAACATTTATGATAATGGTATTTTATAAATAAATTACATGTTGTACTGTTCAGAACATAACACATCATTTTGAGTGGTATTATTCCCCCCTCTGCTTCAGGTCTTGTTATACTGAGCAGTGACAGTACTAGATGTATATCAAACCTGGGTCATATTATTAATGAATATTGCATTTATTCTAATTAGCTAGGCTATTAGGCCAAAATTAAAAAACAGCTGAATTTCACAAGAAAAATAAAATGAATCCTTGAATGACATCAAAAACTAAAATCAAACATTTACTTTGATGAGATGGCCATTAATATTTTTTTCTAATTAGTAAAATCCATAAACATTTTCTGCTGACAAGGTCAATATACAATTGTAATGTATACAATGGGTTATTATGTTGATAACTGCTCACAGCAAGACAATACAATAAACTGGGGAAACAATTGAAATATCAACTACAGAAACAAAGTTACAAGAATTACTGAGAAAGTATCACCAATATTTTAATAATTTAAAAAAAACAAAAAAATTAATGTCAAATTTCAGCCCAACCTTCATTTTTGTCTAAAATCTATAAGAATCATGTTCCATTAAGATTTATTGCTAGTTCTAGAAATGTATCTTGTCAAAAGATTCTTAGACCTTTAGCATGCAAAACACAATCCTTTTTAAGTACATTGTGCAATTAATAAAGAACATGAAAATTAAAAAAGAGTATGGAAAGTTTATTCACAAATGAACCTTATGATAAAGCATTGTCAACTGTGAGAAATAGACTAAATCATGATAGTAGCTTACAAACTAAATAATTCTTCCTATTGATACAATAGTATTACTAACATTCTGCATAATTGTGACATATTTCAGTGTAACTGCCATCTCTGACTAGCAACATTTATATGGAACAATTTCAAACTACAGCTATAAATGCTACTGCATATCCATAGAAAATTTTAACTTGTTGCATAGATGATAAATTTGTTGTATAGAACATAGTAAAGCACTATTGCAAAAATTCTACATTCTCATCAATAATTTATTCCCTTTAGATAAATTCACTATTGAATGAGAATAAGAACAAAAAATGCCATTCTTAAATAATCTTGTGATAAATCTTTCTCATATCAAAATAAAATCTACAGTTTACAAAAAATCTATAAACATGGAAAATATCTTAGTATATACATCCCTCATGACATATGAAAACTACAGTTCACATAAAACACTCACAGGAAAATACTTAGCATATACATACAAACATGATAAAAACATCATACATAAAGTTATACAATCACTATGGAACAGCTGAAATAAATTTGTTCAGAAACCAGTGATTTGGAAACAGAAGAGATCTACACAGAATAAACTCTTATGAAGAATGGTTACTCATCAAGTCACTTTAAAACAATCTTTAAGAGTTAATAAAAACACAACAAATTATTGGTATGGAGTATTTTTATTGATATCAATAATATCACATAAACTAAAGGAAATCTGCAATCAGTAAAACATTAGAACAGCATTGCAAAGTCATAGCATACTAGTAGGAATCCTATCCTTTACTTTATAAAGCATAAACATCATTGCAATAAACAAAACCTGAATTTATAAAATATTATATGAATCTGGAAGAATGTATATTGGTGAAATTTTTTGCTCCATTGACAAATGATTAAAAATAAGCAGATATATATAAAGTAGCTAAATATGTATGTATCAATGAGAAATTTTGAGAAAACACAAAATTTATTGCACAGAAAACAAAAGGACTAAAAAAAATTCTAAGAAGCTGCTCACATGACAATGACAAATAACTTCATGAGATATCTTTATAAAAGAATTCATAATGTTTGGAAGCCACTCACTCACTCATCTTGTCCTTAGAAAAAAATGAAGAACTCATGAGGAACTTAATAGACAATTATATAAAATTTCTATTGACTGTTGTATTTGACAGAATATCAAGATGGTTAGAGCATTATCTTAAATTCCCAGGTGAGGAAAATAATGTCATTTGAAATATTGTATTGTATATTAGCCTGCATGCTATTACTAATAGTTGAATTTATTTAGAATTTAAATAAAGTTTAATGGACATCAAACAAGATTTAACAGACATCAAACAATTAATAATAGATGCTGGAAATTCTTCAACACATAATTATTAATATGTAAACTTATAAATAAATATCACAAAATACAGTAATTAAAATTTTTAAAAAGAACAAAAAATATAAACATCACTTAGGAGCACTTTCAACTATCCTCGTAGTCTTTTTCAACTAATACTATGACAAAGACTATGAAGGTAGTTGAAAAGGCTCCTAAGTAACGTTTATATTTTTTGTTGTTTTTTAAAAAATTTAATTACTGTATTTTCTAATATTTATTTGTAAGTTTACATATATTATTTTGAGAAATACAGACAGTGATTTATAATATTATAATTATTAATATATATATAATTTCAAGGAAATCAAATCATATATCACATGACTTAATTTAATAAGCTTATATTACAAATGTGATGAAAGTTAAAGCTAGAAACTGGTCTGAGGATAGGGATATTCTGAAAAGCTTGTTAAAAGCTATTGGTATGCTCATTATATAACATTTATAATATATATATATATATATACACACTTATAAGTATAAATAAGGACTTATATTTTTATTGAGATATTAAGATATTGTAAAAATGTCATTATCAGCACATGCATAAAGTATTTAATGTGTTGTTGCATGAATAACAAGATTATGTTAAAACAAAATTGATTCATAAGAAAACAAACAAAATGATTGTTACATGAGGGAAATACATCAGAATAATTTTATGCTTTTCTTAGTAGACTTTGTTTTTCATATTGATTTTAGATCAAAATCCATTTAAAATAAAATAATGTTTATGAAAATCACAAATTAAACTCCTATCCCTGTTAGTCATTATTTTAAAAATAGGATTAATTTATAATTCTTGTGTTTTCAAGCATAAAAATTTATTATATAATAATTCTAAAATTGTTATATATTTATGTTCCAAATTCTCATATTTCAGATCTGAAAAATAAAATTGACAGTAATTTTAAACACGTGATATGCATTTTTACAAACATGCTCAAATATTTGTTAGTGGTTTTTTTGTTTAATGGCTGCAGTTTTAAACTTTAAAATATTATTAATTTTATAGTTTATGAATACTATCAAAACCTTTACAATCATCAACATAACTTTGAATATATAAAATAAGGATACATCAAATAATGTTATGCATATAAATGTTTAATAATAATAATAATAATAATAATAATAATAATAATAATAATAATAATAATAATAATAATAATAATAATAATAATAATAATAATAATAATAATAATAATAATAATAATAATAATAATAATAATAATAATAATAATTTATCTTTTATGGATTACCCCTGAATATAGATTTAGATTTTGAGTATTGATTATTATAATCAATATAATTAGATCATTCTGTTAGCTATGTTTCTTATCATTTTATTGAATTCTTATCAATTTTTGCTTTATATAGTTTTTAAAATTATTTTTTTTATGAGTAACTATGTTAAAAGTAGTAAATAAATCAAAGAATATAATATCTAATCATTTTCTTCTATAAATACTGTCCTAATATGACTATAGACTGTTGTGAGTTTTATTGCAAATGATTTATTCTTAGTAAAACACTTTGGAAATGATTTATTAAACTAACCTTTTCAAACATCTTAGCTACTGTTGGTAATATTGACATTGCTTTATAACTACTAGCTTTCTGATTTATTACCTTTTTTGAATATAGGCACAATTCTTGACATTTATATTGAAGTTGGATAATTCCTATATTTATAGATTTCTGGAATGTTATTTGAATAGATTTAGTTGAAATATTCTTTCATCCTTTAAAAATATATACAAATTCAATGATTTTTTTTTAGTCTTTTAATAGATGCTAATATATTTTAAATAGTAATTGTTCTTAATTTTAAATTGTTTTCCAAGTACTTAATATGTTTTTTATTTTTTTTAAAAAATAACAACTTTAATGTCATCAGTAAAATATCATGCAAAATGATTTTTAAAATTATTTATTTCAATTATTATTGTTGTTTTTTTTTTTGTTCTTCTTTTGTTTATTAATGCCTAATTTATTAAAAAAAAAAAGCAGAATTTTTTGGAATGTTTTTAAAAGGTAAATAATTAACTATCTTATTATCAAAATTTTTTTTTTCATTTGCTTTATTATTATTCTAAAATTTATTGTCATTCAAATAAAAAATATCATGCATATTAAAGTAGTCCTTGTAATAGAAACCTTTTCTTTCAATCAATCTTTTAAATATATTTGAGAACTAATTTGGAAATCTATATGTACCTCTTTTTTTTTTTAAAAGGACCTTACTGTTAATCATTTTTAAATATTATGATCAGTTAATAATATGCTAAATTAACATCATTATAATGTTTCAGATAAAAGCAATCTATTTGTCTTTATTATTATTTTTTATTTCAAAGACTCAATCAACAAATATTTCATTCATTTGATTATTATATAAGAAAATTCTTCAATCATCTTAAATTTTTTTTAAAAAAATG
The DNA here is from genome assembly GCA_028023455.1 of Epiperipatus broadwayi. Taxonomy (NCBI): domain Eukaryota; kingdom Metazoa; phylum Onychophora; class Udeonychophora; order Euonychophora; family Peripatidae; genus Epiperipatus; species Epiperipatus broadwayi. The sequence continues at coordinate 2,021,997 of JAQFVV010006401.1, forward strand.
CGTAATTTGGGTAAAAATATACTTGACAAAAGAATATTTTCATAAAGAAACTGTGACCAAAAGATAAATAGTTTGCGTAATATTTTTAATTATTGATCAGAGAGATAATTGGGGGACACTTTATATCAACATACTTTTTTAAGTTAAAGTTTTATTACTAATTATTTATCTTTTGTATCAGATAGTAATTCTATCCTTTTTTATTTCGTATTTTCTATTTTGCTTTTTCCAAATCGAAAATGATTCGTTTTTTCTTTATGATGCTAACTAATTGGGTTGTTATATTAAGAAATTTTGAAAAGAGTTTAATGGGTCTTTATTTGATATTTGTCTTTTGGCGATGCAATAATGTATTTGATATATTTAGTGAGAATCCATTTTACCAGCTAAGATTAATGCCCAGGATGTATTATTGTTCTTTTAACAATATAGTTTTTAGTGATTTTAAAGTTATGCTTAAATCTAAATTCTACATTTACTTTCAATAAAGTGCATTAATTTGATTGCTTTTGGTGTTATATTGTATATATTTATCATGAATTCTATAGGAGTTTATTAAAGTTTATGATGTACATCTAAATTCAAACTGCTAGAATAAATTATGTTAAGAGAGCAGTAAATAGTGACATACTAATAGCGATCCGTGTCCTGTGTTGCTTAGTTACTGTATCTATCTTACACAAAGAAATTAAATTATATACATGTTTTCTTTTAAGTGCTTTAGCTTTGTTTTCATTTTGGGAATAATAATAATTTAAATCAACAATTGTTTGAGAAAATAGTATTATTTTAAGAGAAAATAACGTTTCCAAAATAAAAACAAACAAATCAAAAGTATTTTGTAATACAGTAATTGTTTATTCCAAACTATCCACAAAAACAACCAATACCAAAATCTATTTTTGTTTATTACGGCAATATTCGATAATTTAAAATAAATAAGTAATAAAATAACAAATCTTTACTTTTTTTTGTAGGAAACCCGTCTGGAGACAGCGTCGGAGCTACTGTAGGGGCCGTGTTTGGCTGCATTCTTTGTCTTGGAGTTCTTGGCGTCGCGTACTTTTTCTTCAGGTAAGATTACATGAATTCATTTTGTTTTATTTGATCGCACGTTTTATGTACTACATTTTCTTTCAAAAAGTACTTGTTATAATATTTTTTAAAATTATTTTATTGTTTTCTCGTTTTGTGATTTTTATTTTTATTTAAGGTCTAATTTAAAAAATTAAACATTTTCATTTTTATATTAATACCGAAGTTAATTAATACATATATTATCTTTATGATAGACTTTACGATGTTAATTATCTCGTATCTCTACTAAAAATAATAAAAAATAGTACAATTTAGATATTAATTAATAAACATTAAATATTAATAGATGTAAAATCTTTAAGAATTATACATATATAAAAAGGAGAGATTCTCTCTAAATGAAAATGTTTACAGAGTAAATGATTAATGTCATTCCATTTGGGAAAATTCATTGAGAATACTTTTCATTCTATTTCATGTAATATATTAAATTATTAAAAACAATTGGGTAATTGTAAATACTGGGATAGTTCTGGGATCCTTACCATTCTCTCCACATATAATATGATGAAGCACCCCCCCCCCCCTTTGAACATCAAATATACATACAACTGGTGATTTTAATTTCAGCATTCTTTGAATCCAGCGACCCTCTGCAATGTAAGCCTTGCAAGGCTGATGAAAATACATATATTAGTTGCAAAAAGCTGTTATAAACTTCTGATAATCATATGAATAACATTTTACAGACTGATTTATTATATGTTTGCTTTTTTATGTTGCGCTTTTTTTTCCTTTTGCTATTAATTTTTTCAAACTTTACACAAATATTTATTGAATTGCATTTTTTATTTAATAAGATCATTTAGTAAAAAACTTTGTTGTTTTATTGGTATCAAAGGTATTCTTAAAAGTCCAGTGATATTATAGAGTACTAGTGTATTATCTCATCACCTGGGCTTGACAGTCCTTTTATTAATTATACATTTTTAGGGGTATTGAAGTATTTGTTTAACTGTTTTTTTTTTTTTTTTAATTATTTTACTAAAGATATGTTACTTGTTAAGTTTAAAAAATATTAACAAATCAATTATAAATTTCTGTTAACTTAAAAAAATATTAATAAATCTCTTATAAAGTCCATTCACAAGATTTGATTATTTTATGTATATATTCTAATGTACAAACACATTCACAAAATATCGATTATAAATGTCTGTTAGGATTAAAAAAATATTAATAGATCTCTTATAAATTATATTCACAAGATACAATTAATATTTTTTTAAATATATAGCAAAATTGTTTATTTATTTTTAAGTGTCATAGCATCGGCCGGGACACGAACCCGCAACCCGGGCAACTGCCTGCAAGTGCAAGGCAATCGCGCTGACCTCTCGACCACCAATGCAAGACAGCTTTTAAATGTTAACATGTTGCAAACATTGTCATGATTTTTTTATGTTAAGCATAAGATTGTCATTGAATGTCTTTGTAATTTATTTATTTTGGGGGGGGGGGGGCAATTTGCCAAAAATATTAAAATTTGAGATCTTTCATTGATGGAAGAACATGTAGTGGGGCATTTTCAAAATTATGGGATGCTAATCAGCAGGGGAGAATACTTACACGGCAGTGGTTATTTGGGGGCTTGTGCACAGAGATCATTGAATGCTTTATTGTAACTGTTCCAGGTTTATTGCAATTGATTATATTACATTTATTTTAATTACAATCAATTGTCATACTTTTGATAAATGTCTTGTATTTTTGTAATTTTAGTCAACCATATTGGTTTCAAGAATTGTTGGACCTCTTAGGAAATGTATAATTAAATTAAAAATGCCTGCCATGCTTTCAGCATTGGTATTATATACAAGCACCATTATAGTTCATTGTATCAATATCTTTTCTACTGTTCTTTTCTTTGTTCAACTCATGTACATAAAGAAAGTAAAAGAATATACTATACATTGAATATTTCTGGTCATATTATTTAATTATAAAAAAAGATTTTACAATTATACTTCTTAAACTTTAATAAATATGTTATAGATTGTGACCAAGTGAATATTTTATTGCTATTATTAATAATACTAGTGATAACTTGACTTTGTAATTTAGCACTAATAGAAATTACAGCCAATATAAAGTTAGAAATAAGAGTTTTTATCTGTTTACATTGAGCAAAATACAGTATACCAAAGCTCAAAATGCTTTGTATAATATTGTGTGAAAATATTTAGGAGCTTTTATCAAGGAATTAACTGTAAAGATTATGTACATTTTGAATACAGTAACAAAGTAGTATTGGTGCTGTTATATATAAATAATAAGTAGCTGTACATTTTAACAAGGTAAGACTGTGATACATTTCTTTATATTTTTACTTAATCCTTGAACAAATACCATATCTTTAAATAAAATATACCAAGCATGTAAGACAGAATAATTTATAATTTCCTTTATACTTCAGATACCACGTGCAATGACTTTCTATTTGGCTTTTGATTTACTATTAAAATGAACTATGGGTGATTTCATTATTCTTATAAGAATGCTTAGAGAAAATAGAGGCTGTATAAAACTATAATCACATTGATATATTTCAAGTAACACTTATCAGTTACATTGAAAATCATTAAACTAAAAAATATGCTTTTTTTGGTGCAGAATTCAGACTTCTATGTGCCAAATTATTTTTATGTGTAAAAAATTTTACATCAACCATATATATATACATGGAAATTTCTGTTATTTTTATTTTAGAAAAATCACAATCAGATATTATTAGATAGTTACTAATGAAAATTGTGTATTGTAAATGATTTTTGTTTTGTTTTCTTAAACATATATATTATAAATTAATAATTTTTAACAGATGTTATTTATGATTTTTTTAAAAATGTGAAAAAATCTATTCTAACTCTAAAATAAAAAAGGAATTCTCTTTTGCATGCAAAATGCATTTACAGTATACAATTTTCTTTGATGATTGTCTAATAACATATGACTGATTTTTCTAAAACAAAAATATTAGAAATTTTCATATATTTAAGTATATTTCAACAATTATATCTGTTAAAAAATGTATTAAATAAATATTAAAGGTGATGCAATGATAAGCAATTATAATAAATACATTAAAATACAAAGCAATTTTTAAACAAATTAAAGAGGAGAATTCCTGAATCACTCTAGTACAAATAAAAGACTTTTAATATTGAACATATGCCATTGAGGTTACATTTAAAATCCTTCTCTTATATACCTACTATCACTACTATCTTTCTTATCCATCTCATAATTATCTCATAGCTATGATCAGACGGAACATTATATTTAATTTTATAAAATTTGAAAGTGTTTTTTTAAATTTTTGCTACCAAATATTATCATCTTTGTAAATAGCTTCAAAAAAATTTAAATATTAAACTTATACTTAAATGGGTTTTGAAATTAATAACAGTTCATACAGTGTCATGGTGATAATAATAATAATAATAATGTCTATTAAAGTTTTCTAGTGTGCAAAATTTAAATAAAAGTAAGTTAAACATTATAACAATTAATTAATTTAACCAATAAAGCTGGCTGAAATGAATATTTCTTATTCTTTGAAGTTTAAATTTAGATGTAGTGATAGATAAAATAAGTTCTAGCCTAACATTACTTTAAGCTAAGAAAATAAAAAAGGGTTAAATAAAATTTTATGAAAATGTAAGTTTTAAAATACAAATTCAATAAACAAAAATGAAGTGTGTATGCAGATGTTAATTTTACTTATTTATAGCTTGGGTCAGGTGAGCATTTTAAAACACTGATTATTGATATTTAAATCTATGCCACTTCCCATTATTGTTTCAAATGCACATTCTGCTGAAACCAAGAAAGGTCAACAAAAAAATTAATTAATATTTAGATTTTAAAATAAATTAATTGACCTGTCTAGACAATAAAACTGAATATATTTCTTTTTACAATAATTATTTAAGCATTAGAGTAAAATAAAATATTACATAAATTACATTTACATTGTTTAAATAAAGTAAATATTCACCCATAATATTTAATATATTCATTTATCATTAATTTTAACCTACAAAAGATGCCTAGAATATAATTTTATATTGTCTTTTTAATATTAGACATATGATAACACTTAAAATAAATAAATGTTAAAAATCTTACATTTATCCATTCATTTAAGCATCCATTTATCTAGTATTTTAAATTCTATCTATAATTACTATCATTAACTTTATTCAATTTTTTTTTAGAAATAAATAACTATTAATATTTAACTATAATATTCTGTGCTAAAATTAACATTAGATTAAACACTACAAATTTAATTTAATTATTAGCAAACCTAAATATAGGGTTTGAACTCAGATTTGTAAGCTTAAAATTAGTATTACCTTTTGAAAACATTTTAATGGTTAAATTTTGACTACATTAACAGTATAAACTTCAAACATACATTACTAATTATGTTAAGCTATTGACTAATAAAGATTTAAATACTTTGACATTATAAGCATTATTTAAGACTAAACATATTATAAATCAAGCTGTCAAAATTATTTTACAGCTATAAAATTTACAAATATACTGATATAGTAACTTTTTATAGGCAGAATCATAGCATTATAAGGACTAACAAAAATCTGTTTATTATAAAATTAAAGTGTATAAAATTATTTTTTTTAGGTGTTTTGGCATGTGACATGTCATGGCATTAAGCTTCTGGGAAAGGTTAATGTTCATGATAAATGTTATTTACTGTAAAATTGCTGTATAATAGTAATGGATGTTTTATTAATAGTAAGCAGAAATAATAAACATCAGAAATTATTTAGATTAATGATCATTAAAAAAAATTATTCCAAATAAAAGTTAGATCTTATGTATCATCACATTTGTTGATAAGATATGTACCAATATTGGACATATTTTAAAACATTAAATTATAAAGTCATCAAAACTACTTATCAAAAAAATTAGTAACATTTTATTCAAACCTAAAAAATCAATCCTTCTTGAATCCCATGGACTTTATGAAATATTATTTTGCATTTGTAATGCTTCTTATGTAAATATGAGTATTCATCACATCATAACTAGAAAAGATGAACATGTTAATTGCAGTTAAACAACACTCATCAGCAGTATCACTATCTATCCATGCTATTAATACAGGTCATAGTATTAATATTTCTAACATCCGAACACTACCCAGATGTGACATTCTCCAGCAATGTCAAATCAGAGAAGCCATTGAGATCCTTTAAAAGCCAGATTGTATCAACAAATATGATGATACATGCAAATTACTTTCTATTTGGAAGAATATTTTTTAAAAATCATTAATTTAAATAATTTCTTATATTTGTTTCTTTCTATCTGTTTTCTATTAGAGGAATATTCATTATTATTATATATCAATGTTTAAAGCATTTTTGTAACTTTTTCAGAATATTTATTACTTAGTTGATGACCAGTGTCACCTGGCCAAAATGGTATATATTGTTACTACAATAAATTATACCCAGATGTACCCATATACTACTTTATTTATATCTGAGGGCCATGAAAATGTTCATTTTAATAGGTATGAATGTGTATATATACTGAACACACATTAACAAATACAAATATATATTTATATATATCACCATCAAATCAATTATACTACAAAATGAATGATTCTACAAGTTTAATTTAGTTTCTCAGATTCATAACTTCTGATCTTCATTAACCATCTCATATGCGATCTCTTTTTAGATATTTCTACAATCTCTTGGGATACAATTGTAAGACTTCAACTTTCTATTTATTATCACCTGTTTTAGTAATAAGGTCAGCATAATCTCATTTCAGTCTCTTAATTATTTCAATGGTGTTAATGATAACTGTTTGTTTTCTCATACAATTACTTCATTTTCAATCTCTTTATTTTATATATCTCCTGCCTTAACTAAATGAGAAACAAAATTCATTTAATACAATCTTCAAAATCTAGCTTAGCATCATCTTCTCATCTCAACAATAATGGCACTTTTGTATAATTCTTATTTTATTCTAAATGTCAAAAGGAGTTTAATAAATTGTCATTTTTGTAATATAAATTAATAATAAAATAATTTATTGCTCAAGAGTTCAAAAGCAGTTTTGATGTTAGAAGTACCATTGTTGTACCACAATCCATAGATTTGGGCACATTAAAAAATATTTATTTTTTCAAATATTATGATCACTTTTTATTTCATAATAACATAATTTATTAAAATGAAACCTTTATTTTTACTTACAAAGAAATCATTCTCTTTAGTAGATTTGCTGTATAATTTCTCTGATGAAATTTGTTATAAACACTTTTTTGTTATTTGCATTAATTTTTCTCTCATATTTTTATTTATAAAAGATAAAAAAAAAGCATCAGAAAGTGTTGTTTTTAAATTAAATCAATTTTGAAATAACAATTTATAACCCCTCTCTTCCAAGTAATTCTATATATAGAGACACTTTTTTAAAAATAAAATTCAATATTAATATTTTTGTCAAATTTGGTGCATCATTGTTTGTTGAATATATATATATATGCTAATAAATAAAAAAATACCAAATAAGCTGACTTTAATACAGTTATTACAGAACATTCAATAAAATTTTATAAACTATAATCAATATATATATATTCCATCTTTATTGTTAAAATGAGGTTGCCTTGACAACAATTTGAAATTGTTGATTGTTATTGATATTGGAATTGTATAAGTGTTGATAGGGCTTTTAATGATATATATATATATTGATGCGTTACCAACCTCATTATAATGAAAACTATGCGAAGATATTTCTGATATATTGATATATATTTTAAATATATATATTTTGTCAAATTTATGATATCTATTAAATCTTAGTTAGAATATTTAAAAAATAAAAATAAAAATATAGCGATTATAAAGTCAACTGTCGTTCTGTTTTTATGCATCTAAATTCTCTACAAAACACATTTTATGAAGCAGCATGAAAATTGAAAAGCTAAAATACATATATTAATAGAATCAGTGAAGCAAGATATTACTAGGGCGATTATGTTTTGTTTTTGGCCTGTTAAATGGCTGAATATAATAGAACTTCTTTTAAAAAATATATTTTGATGAATTTGAACATTTTTTCCATAAATGAGCCAAATGATTATATTATAAAGATTAACCTAAAAGGTTATTCTAAAAGAGATGCATTATCAGTTGTATTTTTTAAAAGAATATAGCTGATGATATAATACAAGTAAGAGCTATAATTAGATGAGGGATTGAAATCTTTCAGAAAGCAATGTTTGCTGTCAGTGAAAAAAATAGAACAGCAATTTATCCAATAAATAATATTAAGCAGCATCTGATGTGTGACTATATTTGAAGATCAGGGTTTGGACTTTGTTGTTTTGTCCAGGGTTTGGACTTTGTTGTTTTGTCCAATCTCATTTTTCATTGGCTACTCTTCTTTCACGATCATTTTGATTTTCTGATGACTGAAAATGTCACATTCATTAAGTGACTACTAATGACATTGCTTATTTATTCTAGCTATTGGCTTTAACCTGCTTTCTGATAGAAAACCCAAATATATATATATCCTCGTGCTTTTCATTTCTGTTGCAGATATTATTCTAGTTTTTATAATATTATTGTTTGGTAACATCCTTTGTCATGTTTTTATCTTTTTTTTTAAAATTGAGATATTTACATTTTGGTTGTAATAAGTATTTGATATTCATTTAAGTAATAAAATATCTAGTCACATACATTTCTCACCTTTTTCAACAATGTATTTTTTAAAAATTCAATTTCCTTTTTTTTTATAAATGCGAAAATAGAAATTTTAAAAGTTTCAGTAGAAAAATAAAATTAATAGCAGTTGTGTTTGCAATGAATTTAATTGATGACAAAATAGAATTATAACATTTAAACTACATTATCTGATTAATATTGACCCATTATTTGTTTTGTTAGCCATATGACAAAATGATTTACAGTTTTAAATTAAATCTGACATATTGATATATCAGTTTTAAATTTGATACAATCTCAGATGATAAATCAAGATCAAAGTGATGTATTGGGTTTTTAATTACTAGAGTTATTTATAACATTTGCTTTCATTTTAAAATAATGTAAATAATTATTTTAACTTTAATTAAAAAGTTTTAATTAATAATTTTATATATATATTTGAATAACAAAAAGGGAATTAATTAACTATAAGTAATAAATTTTGAAATATTTATTTTACATTATTTAATGGACTCATTTTATTTTGCCATTTATTATATAAGCTTCCAAATGTTAACCCTTTTAAAGCTACTTAATTAAGAGAAATACAAAAATTATATATGAAGTTATTAAAATTACTATATTAAAAATGGTATCAGTAGTACTTGATCATAGGGCTCAATTTTTTAAGTTATTATGTTTATTTTTACCCAATGAAATTAACATTATTTGAGACCAAATTACATGAAGTTTCAATTTTTTTTTCAGATCACAATCAAATTTAGAATTATTTTTCAGGTAGTTGATCCCTAGCCAATCTAGCTAAAACTATCCTGTAGTATTTGGTAAATTAACATTTTTTTATTATTAGCTTATAGAATAAATTCTATGATCTGTCTGATAATCTTGTAATGAGACGATGCCATATTTCTATGGAAACGAATGTTAATCTTTACTTTTGTATGTAGTGATGACGAGTGGAGTAAATATTATCCTGAAGCAACTGAAAAAATACGTTGCTCATTTTGAAATCATCAAGATTTAAGAAAGGAAAAAAAAGAGCTATATATATATAAGAGCCTAAGAAAATAATTATATGAGCTAACTAAAATAAAAATAAAAACATAGTAAAAACACACAGCTTTCTGATGAAAACCAGTCTGCTGGTTGAAATATTAAGTAATTGTGTGTTTTTTTTATATATATAAGAGCCTAGTTAGGCATCTATGTTTACAATTTTTAATTTAAAATATTACTAGAAATATGTCTTTATTCCTGTATAGTCAATTTTATATGAGCTTAATGTTATCAATAACATTAGATTCCCGAATAAACATTTACGAGCAGGTTATATGTAATTGGTTCGTTTGACAAGACATATTCTAACAGAAGAGTAGTAGTATTTCCTTAAATTTAATGTGTTATTCCTGATAATGTCAATTTTAAGATCACATTTTTTTACTAATAAATCTGGATACAGTTGCTATCTTAATTATCAGTAATGTTTTACTTGATGGCCGAAGGTTAGTTTCTCAGGTGAATATATAATGTTTAACCAGCTAATTAAGTGTAATTGTTTTGGAAGTCACAATAAAAATGATTATAAAGTCAATAGACAGAGAGAGAGAGAGAGAGAGAGAGAGAGAGAGAGAGAGAGAGAGAGAGAGAGAGAGAGAGAGAGAGAGAGAGAGAGAGAGAGAGAGAGAGAGAGAAAGTGATCACTCTTATCTATTGCATATTGAAAGTAAATTAGAAAAATCAATATGAATCACTATTTTAGTACTATTATGGACGGTTGAAGAGTTGGAGTGTGGATTTGATTGAAGCCTGTCCATTAAAGGGTGAGGTTTGGCTATCTTAATATATATCTGAACACTTATGGCATATATGTGTAGAGATGGTACTCTGGACCAACTGATGATTGCTGGTTTAGCATGAAATACATATATTGGTGATTATTTATCTTTTCAACATATATGTGTTTGAGTGTATCAGTGTTAAGAGATAGTGTGGAAAGTGGTGGGTCATGTGAAAGTCTGTACTCATATACCCTATATATTACATATATAGACACAGGTATATATAAACCTGTGTGTTTCAGCTATTACATAAGTAGAGATGTCTGCCCATCCCTTCTATGTGTATTAAATGAATTATGTCCTGTACATGAGGGGTCAGATTGATCTTAGGTCAACATGGGTGTGACAAGAATCTCGGCCTAAGGGTCGCCTTTGAGCATTCCATCATCAGATTTTTAATTGGATGGACGGTTGAAGAGTTGGAGTGTAGAGTAGATTGAAGCCTGTCCATTAAAGTGTGAGGTTTGGCTATCTTAATATATATCTGAACAGTTTTGGCATATATGTGTAGAGATAGTAATCTGGACCAACTGATGATTGCTGGTTTAGCATGAAATACGTATATTGGTGATTATTTATTTTTTCAACATATATGTGTTCAAGTGTATCAGTGTTATGAGATAGTGTGGAGTGATGGGTCGTGTGAAAATCTGTGCTCATATACCTATATATTATAATTATTGATAAAATTTTCTATATTTTTTTAAATATTTTTAATGAAGAAATAAACTCAGTATGCCTTCAATTATTTTAACAATAATATTTTTGTTTATTTTTTTAATTAAGAAAAATACTGGGAATAAAAATTGTAGTTGAATTTCAAATGAAAAGAGAGGAAAAAAAACATTTTTAATTTGAAATAAACGAAATAGATGTATGTAATGTCTATGTGTAATCTTTTGCCATTAAAAACAACAATGACAGTCTAACAAAGAAGTAGTGATTGTTATTTATACAATTAATTAAATGGAAAGGCAATTCTGAATATCAGGCTTTTTTTTTCTTTTTATAAAATCAAATTAATAATTTTCTGTTATAAAGCACTATAAATATTATATTCGATATTGCATTCCCTTTTAAACATATGAGAGTTTGGTTTGTTTTTAACAAAGTTTAAGAGAGTGAGCAAAGATTGGTATTAGAATCAATGAATATTAATAGAGCCAATTTAATATTTTATGAATCATGATTTAAAAGATAGGTTTTGTGTTGGAAGCACACTTTAGCTATAATCTAGTTTTGCTTATTAGTAAGAGCTTTTAATCTTAAATGGTTATTTTTCTCTAACATTAAGAGATATTTGCATTAATACTTAAAAAAAAAAAAACTGGAATAAACCGGGGTATTTAACATTAATTTCGTATATACATTATATCATTTATGTTTTAAAATTTTACACATATTTACAAATTACTTTGGAAAAATTATGAAAATTTATTAAATAAAACTAGTAACTGAAACACAGGCTTATTATATATACACCTGTGTCTATATATGTAATATATAGGGTATATGAGCACAGACTTTCACACAACTCACCACTCTCCACTCTATCTAATAACACTGAAACACTTAAGCATGATAATCTGGACCAACTGATGATTGCTGGTTTAGCATGAAATACGAATATTGGTGATTATTTATCTTTTCAGCATATATGTGCTTAAGTGTATCAGTGTTATTAGATAGAGTGGAGAGTGGTGGGTTGTGTGAAAGTCTGTGCTCATATATCCTATATATTAAATAAAACTAGATTATTTAATGTTTAAAAATGAGCACTATTAATTATAATGTATTGTGTTAAAGGTTAGAAGGAAACCATTACCAATCTATTCCTATTTACAAATTTTCTTTTTTTTTTAAAATCACAAGTAAGTCTTTAGAGGCAGAATAAGTCTCTTTTCACACATTACAACTGTTAAACTTTTATAATGTATGAGTATTTTCATAGTGAAAACAAATGTAATGGTTCATACCTGTCACAGTTTATTTCTTATATTTATTTTTTCAACATATGTATGATCAGATAGGTCAGCAATATGAGATGACATGGAGAGCTGAGGGTCATGTGAAGTCTGAATTCGAATCCCTTATATACTATATATAGTTTAGTAATAATATCTATAAGATAATTTTAGTTGTCTAGACAATATATTATTATATCCAAACAAAATATCATAAATAAATCACTTTTAGATCTTCTTTTATATATTATATAATACATATCCAACTTTTCTATTATTTTATTGATTTTGTCATCAATGATTTTATCATTCACTATTAACAAAAAAAAAGATTAGTAGGAATGAAAATGGCGGGAAAACATAGCTTCTAGTGTTAATAATGTTTAGATTCTCCGGAGATTGTTAATGTATTTTTAAAAAAAAAATAAATTATATTGCTTAAATACAAATTTGTTTCAATTCTAAGAGAATCATATATACTTTGTTTATGCATGTTAATATATCATGTATTAAGCTATAAAAAGATGTTATTTCTGTGTAATGTGAGTGACAGAATATTGGTTGTTTGTGGATTGTCATTAGGTATGGTCTTTTAACATAATTTATTTAATTGTTTTATTTTTGAAATTTAATATGATTTCTGGGATAATATGTGTAGTAATAGAGATTTTTATATAAGGACATCATGATATAATACTCAGTGTATTAGTCTAGTTTAATTTAATCTGAGTTTAATTTTTCTTATGATATTTGGATATTTGTTGAAGTAGGTGAGAATTATGAAATAAGTTTAGAAAATTTCTACCCAATTGACAAATATGTTAGCCATTGAATATTGCTCATTAAATGAGTAAATAACATTTATTGGTCATTGATAAAGGTTCTGAAATAATCACATTTCCTCAGATGAACGTTTCTACATTGATCATAAAAGAATATATATATAATGCAGCTTTTATTACTAATTACTATGGTATAGTGTAACGTTTTACTTTTTTTTGTTGCATTTCACATCATTATTAATATTTTATTATCATTAAATATAATTATTTTATTTTTTTAAACAATTTAATTACCAAAAAACTTAATGTTTTTTGTTGTTGTTGCAATTGTTGCTTGAGGTTTGAAATTTCTAGATGTTTGGTAGTCAAAAAGATAGAAGACGTGAGGTTGATGGACCATTATAACAATAATGAGATTTCTTCTGAACAACCTAAAAATTAAACAGATGATAGATATTTTGGAAAAAAATATTTATATGGTTGCCAAGAATCGATGTCGCCTTGATGTCATTTAACAATAATTTAAAAATGAATTCTTTTTTTTGCCTCAAAACATTTTCATTACTTTTACTAATTATTATTCTTTTAACAGAATTTTCACATTTTTAAAAGAATATTTGTAAAGATTTAACTTTTTAACATTTACTTTTCTTTCTTTATCTTTTTTTTTCTTTGGATAATCTGTGTTCGCACTACTTCCCACCTTGAACATTTTCTTGTTGACAGACAGATTGATTAAATGTCTAAATGACTACAAAGTCTGTATTGACAGATCTCTACTCAGTTCACTTATAGTTTTCCAACAGTGTTTTTTTCTTTTATTCTGTCTTTTAATTCTCTCAATGAAAAAATGTCCTGACTTATTCTTTGTGTGTGTTCAAATCACCGAAGTGTTACTGTTTCTTCTCTCTTGTTTCAGTTTCTACTCAAAACTTTCTTTTTTTACAAATAGAAAAAAAAAAAACCTTTTCATTAATCTTAACATGTTATGCTTGTGTTAATATATAAATTAAAAAAGTGTTAATAGATTGTATGATCCCATTTTTTTTATAATCAAGCTATAAAAATAATCGAATTTTTATTGCATCTCAGGCCACAATGTGATATTAAGGAAGCATACATTGTTTTAAGATTCTTTAATTCTTGAGTTCATCAAGTTGCCTTAGTAAAGTAAATTGATTTTTCTCCCGATTACAACAAACTGTTATTTGTTGGTTTAAAATCATAATGCAGTTCTAAAAATGGAGTTGCTAGAATAATTTGTGATAAAAATAGTAACGGGAATAATAAAACTGGTAAGGCTACTATCAAGTGTTTTTTAATGGTTATAGTAATTTTATTGACAAATTTACCCTATCTTCTTTTGACCAGAGAATTTAATATATAACAATAAAATTCTAGGATAAAAAACTTCGTAAATAATATTATCTGATGTTATGTTTATGTATTAAAATTAGTACTTATATATATAGAGAGAAAATGTATCTAACTTCAGTAAAAATATTTAAAAAAATATGGTAGTAATAATTACAAATTTTAATTAAATTTATTAAAGCATAGCCTAAAGCAAGTGCTCATATTCAGGTGCAAATTTTATTTTAAGTACTTCTGATCTTAGTGCTCTATAAAAGCAAAACTCTCTGGTCAAGCATTGGTGGTTGAGAGGTCAGCACAGCTGTCTTACAAGCAGTTTCCTGGGTTAAAGGGTTCGCTTCCCGGCCGATGCTATGACACATGAGAAAAAAAAGCAAAGCTCTCTTCAAATAGTTCACTCCAAGCAAAGGCGTTTCCAAAATGTAACTACAAAAAAAATGCATCACTCACCAGACTTTCTAACTTCTGCATGATGGAGTATTTTAGCACTTTATTTAAGAATAGCTAGACAATCAAAGAAGTGGAAGTGTAATTTACTTAACTATGCAAATACTACCCAAACAAAAAATTCTAAACCAGTTTGAAACTTAGGGGGAAAAGTTTTATCTGATTTGAATTCACAATACAAATCATGACATGATAATTGGATATGTGACATTCGTCAATTACTTAAATAACATATTTGAATTCTTTATGCCTATAATTTTATTTTTAAGTACATACATCCCTTGATTATGGTGGTTAATGAATCCGCCATTTATGCCACATATATTAAATCCACACTTATCAAACTTAAAAACTTATGGGAATAATTATAATAAATCCTGGAAAAAATAGAAAATGTAAAAAAAAAATCCTTTATTTGCTCAAAATGTACATAGATATACTGAAATACACAATTAATGAATTATTAATTGATTTATTGAAAAAAAAAAGCATAGATTTAAATTTTATTTTTTGGAAAAAACATTTTCCTTTCATCCATAATTTTGCGATAATAATCAATTTGCTTATCTAGCACTGGCTGCTTCCCCTGTTAATTTAATATTTTTTATGCTGGATTGGCCTTTAAAATTTTGTAGCCAGCCTTTACTAGATGAAAATGTTGAAGTTATCCCCCTTGATGTTTTTTTTTTTTATTAAAAAAATAGGCTTAAAGCTTTAATCCTAATGTTATTTTCATTAATAGAAATGTGCTTCTGATTACAATCTTCCAACCATATGAAAAGCAAATCTCTATTTCAACCATCGACAGACTTCTATTTCTAATGCATTGCATACTTACTGATACAGATGCCATGTTGCCTTTTTCACAATACTTGCTTGCTTTGTTCAAAATGGTGTGTGTTTTTGACTCGCCTAAGCCTAGTGTTTTGATGATGTTAGCTTTGCTTTCACTATTTATGAAATCATTTAATAACTATCCAAAGTAATGAGATTTCATTTAGTCCCTTTCTTGTGTCCATGACTATGAAGAGTGATTTAAAAAACAGAAAACAATAGGAAAAACTTTTTGATGTGAGTAAGCAGTAAGCATGGGACATGTCTAGGCTTATTGAGAATAACTGAGGGATTCTAAACTGTCAAGTGTGAATCTCACACTTCTGGCAGATGCATATGGCATCTCTCATGGGTTGCCAATTAATTTTATCTCTAAAAATTTGCTGCTCAAAATAAAGAGTGCATTAATCAAATTTTATACTGCATAGTTAAAGGAATAGTCTAAAAAAAAATTGTACATTAATTAAAACCACATTTTTTCAAAACCACACTAATCAAGGGATTCTTGTATGTCATTTGAATTTTATTGTTTTTAATTGATTTATTCATTAGTTTTTAGGTTTATTTGCATTTCTTGAATTAAACTTTATGATAATGGTTGCTATGTGGAAAAGCTGAGATAAGATTGTACTGATAACAATCAAAATCACTTGAAAATAGAATTAAGATTCCTGTGTTTAATAACTTACATAAATAAATATATTTAAACACTTATAGATAATTTTAATAATAATTTATGCTGTATAAATTTTATTAAAATTTATTACATTATTCTTTTTAAGATTTATGGACAAATATACTTTTATTTAAATAATTTAAAAAATGATGGTAATTAAATATCTAGTTTAAATTTCAAGTAATTGATAGTAAATAAAATATTAATATTAAGTTGAAGGTAGGTTGCAATCTTAACAGATATAATAGTATACTAGTTTTAAACCATCAAACATCACATCATTACCATTCTTTTTCCTTACACAAGCTGTTTTTCACAGAATCAAAACTCTCCATACAGTAGCACCACTCACTGCATCCATTGGTTATTCTAGCTTGCACTGAGGGTGATACTGTATGGAGAGTTTTGCACCTGTAAATATACTAATTTATTGTTATTATTGTTATTGTTTATTTTATGATAGCTTGTTGTTGATAATTTTCTAAATATATTATATATTTCTCAGCATAGAAAATGCTTGACAAAAGTGCTGTGCATCAAAAATGAGTTAAAAATTATACTTAATATTTTCAATAATTGCACCATATATACAACAGCAACAATATTGTCTTTTAGACATATATATATATCGTCAGAGTCAATATTCAGTCTCTTTCATATTACTCCACCCTCAGATCAGTTGATTTGAAACTGATTTGCTCTCATCAGTGAAGGGATAGGAGTTAGACACTAGACCTAAACACTAACTCCAAGCGTTTATGCAAAACGTTTCTATCAGTTTGCAAGCATGAATTTTTTAGACATGTTAATGTCTTCAAACTCAGCCTGTCAAACCAGATAGCTATATGGGTCTGATATCAGTTCAGTTTCTCCACATAGTCAAAGCTTCTGCAATCTATATCATTGCAAGAAAACTTTAAAAGTACATTTATAAAAAAGAAAAACAAGTTTTATATATGTAAAACCTGCTATTGCTTGTATTAATGATCAATAGATAGGCTGAGTTTGAAGACATTAACGTGTCTAAAAAATTCATGCTTGCAAACTGATAGAAATGCTTGGAGTTAGTGTTTAGGTCTAGTTTCTAACTCCTATCCCTTCACTGTTGAGAGCAAATCAGCTTAAAATCAGCTGATCTGAGGGTGGAGCAAAATGAAAGAGACAGTGAATATTGACTCTGGCATTTATGTAAACAGAATACGCTTGTTTTGGAGGTCTTGGTAAAGCTCCATCTATTGATCATTAATAGAAGTGATAGCAGGTTTTACGTACATAAAACTTGTTTTTCTTTTTCATAAATGTACCTTTAAAGTTTTCTTGCAATGATATAGATTGCAGAAGCTTTGACTATGTGGAGAAACTGAACTGATATCAGACCCATATAGCTACCTGGTTTGATAGGCTGCATTTGAAGACTTTATCGGTCTAAAAAATTTATGCTTGCAAACTGATAGAAATGTTTTGCATAAACGTTTGGAGTTAGTGTTTAGGTCTAGTTTCTAACTCCTATCCCTTCACTGATGAGAGCAAATCAGCTTGAAATCAGCTGATCTGAGGGTAGAGCAAAATGAAAAAGACAGTGAATATTGACTCTGATGTTTATGTAAACAGAATATGCTTGTTTTGGAGGTCTTGGTAAAGCTCCATCTATTGATCATTAATACAAGCGATAGCAGGTTTTACATATATAAAACTAGTTTTTCATAAATGTACCTTTAAAGTTTTCTTGCAATGATATAGATTGCAGAAGCTTTGATTATGTGGAGAAACTGAACCGATATCAGACCTATATAGCTATCTGGTTTGATAGGCTGAGTTTGAAGACATTAACGTGTCTAAAAAATTCATGCTTGCAAACTGATAGAAACGTTTTGCATAAACGCTTGGAGTTAGTGCTTAGGTCTAGTTTCTAACTCCTATCCCTTCACTGATGAGAGCAAATCAGCTTGAAATCAGCTGATCTGAGGGTGGAGCAAAATGAAAGAGACAGTGAATATTGACTCTGATGTTTATGTAAACAGAATAAACTTGTTTTCGAGGTCTTGGTAAAGCTTCATCTATTGATCATTACTACAAGCGATAGCAGGTTTTACGTATATAAAACTTGTTTTTCTTTTTCATATATATATAATCATTAAAACCAATCAACACATAGACAACTCCAATATCAATATCAATCAACAAACTCAAACTGTTATGAAGGCAATCCCCTTTTAATGATAAAGGTGAAAGCAACTTTATTTATAGTCCAATATATTTATACAAACTTGGCCACAGAGATTGAAATTATTGATACTCAAAAGTTTAAGTAAACCTATTTAAACAGGTAAATAGAACCTGTTCTGAATGCAGACTAATAAATAGTCAATTATAACATTACAAAATTATAATTTTCAAACTGCACACAAAATATGACTTAAAAAATAAGTATAATAATGTTCAAGGCTAAATAGGTTTATAAGTAATTATCACAACCAGTCAACATGTGGATAAACTCAATATCAATATCAGTCAACAATTTCAAACGGTTGTCAAGGCAACCTCCTTTTAACATTAAAGGTGGAATTCATCTTTATTTATGGTCCAATATATTTATATAGACACTAAACGTTGCAACTTGACCACAGAGATTGAAATTATTGATACACAGAAGTTTGAAAAAACCTCTTTACATAGCTAAATAGGACCTGTTCTGAATGCACACTAATAATAACATTACAAACTGCAATTATAATTTTAAAATTGCACCCAAAGTATTACTTAAATAATAAGTGTAATAATGCTCAAGGCATTATTATTATTATATATAATTGTATAATCTATTGAGTATTTTAATTACAATTAATAAGCTGTAGAATTTTCTAAAGATTATCTTTAATAGTTTTTAAAGATTAAAACTTTATTATTTATATATATATATAGTTAATTAAACTCGTTTTAGTATTTTTGTTGATGTTTTCACTAATATATTTCATGTTATATAAATGTTTCATCATCTAATCAAAAGCTATTGTTACTAGTTAATCTTATTAACAGTTGCTTTTTCATCCTATTTGTTGATGAACTTATTAAAAGATAATGTGAACACATTTCTTAAATGTTGTCATCATGTTGCCAAGAATATGACATCTTTTTCTAATTAAGAACAGTCATAAAGATTAACTATAAATTTTAGCTAATTGCAAAAAGATAGCTGCCGTTTTCTTTTTTTCTTAATAAATATTTAATTGAGTTTTTCTAGAACCTTTGTAATGAACGTGTTATTTTTGTATCTAATCAAATGTCATGTCCGAAATAAAACTTATATAAGTTAATGTTCTGAATTTGATCAGTTTTCATTTTTAAAAAGTTTGTTAGGAATAATTTTAAATCACTAACTAACAATAATATAGAAATACAATTTATTATTTATTTTTAAATCAGATATTGTAAATTCATTCTGTAAAATATACGCGACCAAACAACCATTTAAATATCACACAACCGTACAAGGACTTTTCCATCATGCCCACTCCCACATTAGAAGTGCAATGATAGGAAAGACATTACTCACTAGACTGGCAAATTGTCGGGCGGTGAAGATTTATTTTTTTATTTTTACTAAATACCAATTTATTAACTAAAATTAGATTGTTAGTTCAATTGGCAGTGGATTGACTATTCGAAAAGAAAAAAGTAAATCTAGTTATAATTGGAAAAAAAAATCAAGCCTTACGTAGCCTGCGTTTGAATATCAGATCATAAGCAAGACACTACTATGTGTTACCACAATATTATCGGGTTATTATGTGCAATATATACACATTTTTAATAAAATTTACTTGTCTAAAAATATCCAACATTATACATGTATCTAAGGTAACACCTATTCATTTATAATTGCTCTAAAAAGTACTTCATGTTTTGAAAACCCAAACAAAACTAATCGAAACATATTATAATTTGTTTTCAGATACAATAAGTATAATTAATATTTTCATTTCTAAAATTGTCCTGTGCCATTTGGTGATGTTTTAGAATGGCAGACTGTGGAGGTCATCAAACTGTAAATAAATATGTAAAGATGAATAAATATGAATTATATTTAGGATAAATTGGCAAGTCAAAATAAATTTATAAGTGATATTAATAAATAAGCAGGAAAAAAATCCTACTTTTAGTTAATTACTTTATAATCATTATTTTCAACAAGTATGAATCCCCAGGGGAATGAAGTCTTTCAAAATTTAATCCTGTTTCTCCATTCTATAGCCAACATTTCATCATTTTCAACAATTATTAATCCACAGAGAAATGAAAGTTAATCCCGTTCTCTGAACTACAGCTTAAATTTTCCTAATCAGTTCAATCAAACTTTTCTAATATATCTATTTAACATATGATCTATTACACATATTTAAAAATACTGAAGAATCCAGGTTAAAAGTCAACTATTTATCTTTTGGCATATTTTGTAAAATTATATCAGAGACAGCTTCAATTAGCCATTTAATTTTTCCATTAATGACACCGATACCTATTTGTTTTTTTACCACATATTTTATTTTTGATCTCTCCTTGCTATTCTCAGATTATATCTTTTTATACTTTGCTGTGTGATCTTCAATTTTTGTATTGTTTATTTATTAAGCATCTATGTTTCTAACATATATGTAAGAAATACATAAGTCTTTATCATTTCTCCATACTTCTTTGTTTGTTTTAGAGTCTGTTTTTCTATTTAGTTCAGTTTATGCTTGCATTTCACTGCTTGGTTTTAATGTTGAAAATTGATGATATTGAAGTTGTCATCATCTATCATACTGGACTTAGATTTCATAGACTGGATCTTAGTTTTAAGTGTGACCTTATGGCTGCAAACACATCTGGTTGAGCTAGGATCCAATCTCTTTTTCTGAACAATTCTAGTTTTATTGAGTATGTTGCTGGGTGGTATCAAGGGTTATTATCAAGAGCAAAGGTGCATCTGGTGCACAAGAAGGCACGAAAGCTGTATGTTTCACACAAATAGCAGGGATTAACCTTTCTGTATGTGATAAACATTGTGTGATGTATTGTTTCCAGTGCAGTGCAAGAATGCAGGAAATGATCCTGTCTCTTCTTCTCTATGACATAGTCCACAAAGGGGCTCTATACATATATAAAATCTATGAAATCTAAGGAAATGTGTTGTGGGTATAGCATTTAGATTAAACTTAAGCAGAAAATCAAATAATTTTAGTTTTAATGACCACTTTCTGAATTGTTGCAATAGTTGCCTGTTATCCATCTGATTAAGAGCTGATGGTTATAGATGAGATGTATGGTTTGGGTTTAGGATATTATAAATGTCCCAGTATGTATACTTGTTGTTATTATTGAGTGATATTTTGTTATATATTGGATTGAGTTCTTTAATCAGTGTGGATATATACCCATATGAAAGGGGGGGGTCTGTCTGTGAGTGTTATATTAATCACACACTCTAGATCTGGAAATATGATTATGGTGGCTGTTAATTATTATTATTATGATGATGATGATGATGTTTCAAAAAGGAACTTTATTCAGACTAGAAGAGCAGATTACATTAATACTTTCCTTATACTTGTGTTTGTTTACATTGATGTTCCTGAGGAGTGTTTATATTGTGATTATCTAAGTTCTTTAAAAATCTTTACAGATATAAACTGGAAGAGTGATGGATTGTCTGTTATACATTATAATACTAAATTTATATGGCTTCTGTTAGAGTTTTTAATTCCATTGGTTTTTTTAAAATTGTTTCTTAAAGTTATCTTAGTCACATTTGGATAATTAATGTTTATGGCACACACTTATACATTTATATTGCATATATGCTTTGTAACAGTTTGATAGTTAACATATTGGTTTTGTAAGCTGGCATATGTTTCTACTGGATACACTGCATATGTTTTATTATCGTATATCATTCTTGGATTTTCTGATGTCCATTTTCTTTCTGAATATATTAACTGATTTGAAAAATGACAGAACTTCCCTAATGAGAGATTTGAGCATTGTTTTATGAGAGACAAAGCAGCTACAAAAATGTCTGGGCATGCTATTTTATTGTCTCTGTTTATTAATTGTGCTAATTTATTATGAAATGTTGATATCTGCCACTTTGTATTATTGCTAAAAGTGAATCTGCATTGTGTGCACCAAAATTCATAGAGCACAAAGTTATCACACAGACTGTAGGGATGGATATTCTGTGGAATGCACTGATGATATCCTGCAGTGAGATATTTGTTTGTCTGTATGTGTTAGTTATTGCATGCTGAATGTTGTTTAATGTTGAGCAGTTGTAAAACAATGTTGTTGAGTTTCTTCTGCTCAGTGGCATGGTATGCAGAAAAGGTCTATTTTTATATACAAGTATCTGTATCTCAGGAAGTATGATGTTGGTAAGGTATATAGATTTAGTCTAAGGAGGAAATAATAATAATAATAATAATAATAATAATAATAATAATAATAATAATAATAATAATAATAATAATAATAATTATTATTATTATTATATTATTATTATGATGATGATGATGATAATGATAATGTTTCAAAGAAAGACCTTTATTGATGACCATGGGGTTAATTTGCTATAAGCCACTTCATATAAATGTGTTTATATTGTTAGTGAATGGAGCAAGTTTAAGTTTGTATATGTGATGGAACAAAAAAAAAAACTAAATTAGGAGAGAAAGATATTTAAACACTGTTGTGTGTTGTTGAATGTGTTTTTAGAATTATGAATTTTTGGGGTAGGCATGGTACTTTTCATTTACTAATTTCTTTTTGGATATGTTTTATGCAAATGCCTTTAAGGGATGTGCAAATACATATGTATATGTTACATTTGTGAGTGTTACATGCTGTAATATGAGTTCTCAAAAGTCTTGTTTTATCACAGTTAAATTGCAAACATCAACTTGTATGCCTATTGTGGTGCTGGGTTTAGTTTGCTTTCCAGTGTTTAAGTCTTAATTTTGTTGTTACAGTCCTCTATATCAATAATATGCAGTCAAAGGTATCATTTTCTGTATCTTTATTTGTAGATATGTCACATCTTTTTGAGAAAAATATTGGTTGATGGCACAGATTGGTGGCTGTATGGAGCCATACTTAGAGGTTTGATTGTTGTGTTATCAGTGACCAGGTTGCTGCATAAATGTTTGGATGTGCAATTTTATTGTTCCTGACTCATAATTTTTCCAGTTTGATATTGAATGTTGATGCATGTTGCCTTGTGTTGTTACTTAAGGTGAATGTGCACCTAGTGCACCAGTATGCATAAAGCACAAAAGTGGCTACATGGACTGATGAAATAGAACCTTTGTAATATGAATTAAAGATTGTCTGAAGAGTTGTGTTAGATTGTCTATATGCTTCTTTCATGATATAGCAAATTCTGTCTAATGCTGGACAAAGAAAAAATGTTGCTGTCTTTCTTCAGCTTCAGCCCTGCGACATAGGGGACAATAAGGATCTCTGTTAGTGTATAGTCTCCAGTATCTCAGAAAGAATGTCATGGGAAAAGCATGCAGATTTAATCTCAACAAAAAATCTAAATAATTTGGCTCCAGAGACCATTTTTTCAAACTTATGGGGTAATTGTTGATTTGAAGCATTGTCAGATTGGTGTCAGCTCAGATTTGGATGGATTAATGAGTAAATTTGTCAGTATGAGTACTTGTATATTGTCTGAAGAAATATCTGTGGAGCCATGGTTTTTATATAATTGATAATTGATCATACTACTACTACAACTGTGACTGTAGCTGCTGCTACTGCTATTGCTATTGCTACTACTATTACTACTACTGTTATTATGATTAAATGTTTTAAATGAATGGTGTTTCATGGTGATAATAATGTAAATAGCAGTTATCTTGAATAAATTATTTATTTTTTGATTTTTCAGTTTGTTCATAGAAATATTCTTTATTGTGCTGATGGAACCCAATCATCTCATTATGGGTTATCATTTATTTGAATAGAAATCTTTCCAAGCATTATATACATTGCTAATGAATTAGATAATATTGTCACAAAAATGAGTTTCAGTCTAATCATTTCTTCTACCAACAAACATATTTTCAAGGCATTCTTGCAAGTTTTTATCAGTACTATAATTTAAAGAAATCAGTAATTTTTTGTTCTTTGATTTCAGTGTCCAACATTTACATTCAGAGAGAGTCTTTACTATAGTTTGAATAATTTCATTTTAAGTCTCTTCATATAAAGATCTTTTTTAGACTATTAATTAAATCTACCCAGCTTTATGAGGAATATTCTGGCTGTTACATTTTTTGCTATACTCTGTATTTTAATTTTCCTAGCAAGTGACATTAGATATTTATTTTTTTTATTTTGATTACAAATATTATTATCTAAGGTAACTGATGAATTCTTTTTCAAATCCTGAATCAAATTATCTAAATCCAATCTGACTTTTCTCAGCAAGCATTTAGTAAGAGGACAATATGTAATTTAATCAAATTCTTTTATTAGTGTAAAACAGGTCTGTTTTTTTTTCCAGTTATATGTTAGATTAGAACCACATTATGTAGTCTTGTTTTCTTAATGGTTTAATTGCAATCTCTTATTCACATATTTTTATAAATATCAGCTTGTAAACATATATGATAATATAATAATATGCTTATATAAAGAGGATTCAATGAAATCTCTTGGTATTTATGTATGCACTCCTACAATTTTGAAAATTTTAGGATATATTCATTAAATACACAATTAATGCAACTAAAATAAGGTAAAATATACTATTTATCCATACTAATGTAAATATACATAGGGTCATTTGAACTCATTAACCATAAATATACTATTTTTAAAAACCGATAAAATAAATTGATTTTTAATTGTAGTTAATTTTACAAACTAAGATTAAATCCTGAATATTGTAATATCCTTATAAACTTTAATATATTTAAAATATTCTCTTAATAATTTGTACTTTTTAACACTTAATATAAATTAATATAATAAACAACTTTTTATAACTTTTAATAATTTATAATTATTTTTTTAAACCTTTATACATTTTACATTATATATATATATATATATATATATATATATAATGTAAAATGTATAAAGGTTTAAAAAAATAATTATATATATATATATATAAACAACTCTTTATTTTTATCTAAGTTATTTAGTTCTTAACTATATCTTTAAACTGTTATTTTTCCATATGTTGAAAATTGCATTTAAACATCTGATATAATATACATACTTAAATTGTTCATAATCTAAAACTCACTCTTTTAAGTAGTTGGTATATTTTATTGATTTATCAATCAAAATATATAATATGCATATAAATTATCCTTATAACTTTGACCAACAATTAAAATTAAATTTCACATTATAAAATATAACCAGATTTTATCTTAAAAAGAATTATATTTTTTTCTGAATATCAGCAGGTAATAATTTGCAGCAAGACATGCCATGATGACTACCTGATTTTTTTTTTTAACAATCAACATGTTATAGTAAAATCAGATTCATCCTTTGCCCCTTCCTATTAAAATATTAAAAAATAAAGTTTAAATTTGTTTTTCTCTTCTAAAAATAAATTTTTAAGTGTTAGTATAGGTCTTCCACAATTTTCTAAAAAGTTGTGATCAAAGTTGTAAAAATAATTTACAGGAATTATATATTTTTCCAAACACTGTGATAATATTAAATTATCTATATTATTAATAACATTATTACTACTTACCGGTTTATTCACTTTATAAAATAAACACTTTAATATTTGACAGTTCAATAATCATATGATTTACTTTGTAACATTGTTATGTGAAATATTCAGTCATAATATTTCTTCATCCAGAACCATTTTTCTTTTACTATTATTCTGTTCTCATACATTTTTTCAGGCAGTCTTCTCTTGAAATTAATTCACTATCTCATTATATCTATAAGAAACTTCTATTTTCAATAGTCATAGATCAAATCAAGAAGTCAAGTTTACATCCATTTAATTAAGTCAAAATTAAATCATTATTCCAAAAAAAAAGAAAAAAGATTCAGTGAAATCCATCATTGTTTTATTTATTTTATAGATCATTTTTTGGTTATTGATTTTAATATTGTATTACAGTTATCCTAAATGTATGTTTGTAGCTTTTCAATTTTTAAAAATATTCTAATCACCATCATGGTATATTGAATATGTATGAAAAAAATCTGGTTTTTGATTTCATTGAAATTACAATTGTACACATTTTTGTAGCATAAATTAGCATCGTATACTAAACATAAAAACGTGTTTATTTTTTATATCTTTTTTTTTTTTTGATGTATTTTTTTTTTATCTTTTCATTTTAATATTTTTCATACGAAAAACGAAACTTTATATTTTATAAAATTAGATAGCTAATAATATTGAATTTACATGTTTACATATTTTATTGTCAAATCATAACTTTATAATAAAAATCTAAACATCACATTTGGATATTAATTATAAAATTATGATTTTATTTTAGGTATTTTAAAATATTAATTATTTACTTCATATATAAACATCAATATTCATTTCAATTTTTTCAATTTAATTTAATTAATAGATCTGTTATTTATTCTCTTTATTAAAAGTTAATTTTAACATGAGTTTTAAATGTTACAAGATATGCTGTATTGTCAACAATAAATCATTTTCTCATTAACTCATGTTTTATGGTCTAGACTTTAAATTTACTTAATTGATTTTAAAAACAACCGTTCATTTCAATTTTGTAAATGCTTAATTAGTTTCATATTATATTTTTATGTCTAAATTAAATACTGTGTCTATGTAGGTCAAACGTATGCCTTAAATTGCGCAACATTAAATCCCTAATATTCTTCTGCGACTGCTTTTGAAAACCTGCTAATCCAAAGCGATTTTTTTTATCCATAGTCTTAACAATGATTTAATAAATTCTACATTATTACTTTTAGATTCTTTAATTAATCTTATTATGATAAATTTAAAAATATTTAATAATTGAAGAATTAATCTATAAATGTTGTCGTAGGTGCTATGGTAGAACATTGACCTATCTTATGACCTCGGATTTAAAACGAAGCTTATTAAAACTTGGAAATTTATTTAAAAGTTATATTTAAGCTTAAACGTTTTTGTCCAGCTATCTGTCTTATAGCCTCTTGAGTTAAGCATTTTAATGTTAATTATAAATGAATATTTAACTTTTATTAGCTCGAGGATAAAAGGAAAATGCAAAATTACTCAATCATTGGCAATTGGCAAGTATAATGAATAATATATTTATTATATACATTATTTTTTGTTAGGTAAATCCAAAAAGATTTTTGCCATGCACAAAGTTATTTTAACATTTTTTTACGTAAAAATAGTTTGATTTAAATATATCTACATAATGAGATTCATGACAAAATAAATCTTTTGCAGCAATTATACAAAATATTTTATTTAAACAACAAATTTACAAAAATAGAAGTGGGTTGTATGGGATATCTTTACATACAAATTCACAGAGTTGTGATTAATGATGATGATAATCTAGTTATTATAACTACACACACTATCATATTTATATATACAGTGTTATGTTGTTGCTTTTCTTATGCTGAACTAGCACTGAATCAAAATGGAACAGCCATGTTTATATTACATAGTTATATCAAGAAGATTAATAGTGGAAAAAAAACGTATGACAAGGTGATTCCAGATTTCCAAAACTTTTTATGGCAATTTTTAAAGTAGTATTTTGTGGATTAAAATGAAAACCTAAGGAAGTAAAAATAAATGGTGATTATTTAAGCCATCTAGATTTTGCAGATGGTGTAGTTGTTTTTGCATATAATGTTTTAGAGCTTCAAGAAAATGTTGCAAGAGCTTTCAGATAAAACGAATAAAATAGGACTAAAGATAAATGTTAAAAAAACTAAAATAATGTTCAGTGGATGAGTTAGAAGTTAATAACTGCAAATACCTTGGTCAAATTATTAATACAAATATAAACATAATGGATGAATTAAATATAAAATTAAACTTGAATGGAATACTTTTGGTAGAAATAACTTACTATTACGAGGAAATGTGCCTGTGTGTTTGAAAAGGGAGACTTTTTATAAAATGACTTTACAAGTTCTTACTTATGGATATGAGACTTGGACAATTAAAAGAAGAGCAGTATATAGACTTTAGAGCAGACCAATTAATAAATAAAGCGAAATATGTATTAGGAGTAACAAGAAGATCAAAACTGAATACATGGGTGAAAGAACAAACAAAAATTACTGACATTATTCAAAGAATTAAGAGATTGAAATAGAGCAGGAATGGATGAACCATTAGCATAAGAGATGGATAGTTGAAATCTTAAATCAGATCCCAATAGATAGTAAAAGTCCTAAAAAGAAACCACATATATAGATGAATGAAATAAGGAAATATAGTGAAGTAATATGAAGAGATGAGACTAGAAATTGGAGAAACTGGATTAAAACTAGGAAGGACCTTCATTTTGCAATGAATTGCTCATAGTTGTAAATAATAATGATAAAATAGATTACTTCCCATAAAATATAAATAAAAAATATCTAACAAATTAACTAAAGCATTATTCAATAAGTTTAAAATAGGATTTAGAACTCCTCCTAATTCTAATAGATTGATCAACAACTCAAAAGATCATATTGATAGTTCATTTACCCCACATGTAGTATATTCCATTTCATGTCCTCAAGAAAAATGTCTTGCTGTATATTATGGTGAGACTAAAGCTACTGTTAATACTAGGCTTGCTCAACACATGTACACTTACAAGAGAGCTCAGAAGAACAACAATATATCTTCTGTATTTTTGGAGCATTCCATGAAATCTGGACATAATTTTATTCCTTCCAATCCTGTAATTTTATGCACTGAATCAAATGATCATATAAGGAAAATAAAAGAAGCATTCTATATTAATGGAAATATTAATGCTATAAATAGAAAAGACACTTGCTTTGATATACCAAAGAAATGGTCCACGTAACACATGCTAATTTAAATATCTTTGTATATATTTTATTATGTATTTTTAAGAAAGCTATGATTATGAGGCATGGATTCTCGAAAATGTTTAGCTTATTTTTATTATTTTTCTCTTTTTTAACTTCACTTTTAAGTTAATATTTTTTATTTAAATAATAATGATGTTTATTGATACTTCAATTAGTAACCCAACTGTAATTAATATTAGAGTATCTCTGGATTTTATTTATCCATGTATACTATTTATTAATTACATAAACATCTTTTCTTTGTCATTATCTTGTGTTTTTATTTTTGCTGATGATTTAGATATTACACATTCTGATGATATTAATATCTATGAGATTTTTTAATAGAGATCTAGATCTTTTAAATATGGATTAAATGAATGCTATACTATTTGCATTAAAAATGCTGAATGATTATCAATTTTTCATAATATCTACATTGTAAAAAATACAGGTATAGTATTGATTCTTCTTGTGACAAAATAGAAAATGTTAGTAGTGTTTAATATTTGGTTGTATATTTAGATCTGTTTCATTTTTACTAAGAATATTGTTTTAAATATTTATGAATCATGTTGTAGTCATTGCATAATTTAATGTATTTTTGTTTGAGTAAATATTTCTAATCTATAAATATTGCTAATTATATTCTACATTCCATTTTAGTTGTAAAATAAGACAATCTCATAGTTATTTTTAATATTTTTGAAATATAAGCATAATTCATATACTTGGAATTTAAATGTAATACACAGGATTTGAACACAGACTTTCAAGCTCCCTTCAGCTATCCACTCTATCTCATATAACTGATATACATGACTGCACACATGCAAAAACATCAATGATATCCAATATATGTATTTTGTATTTAACCAGTACTTATCAGTTGATCCAGATCTCATCTCCCACATATTTATATTCAATACTCAGTTTCAAAGTTTAATAGACAGTTTCACTCTACTTCACCCTCCCTCTTCAGCCATCCATGCCTTAAAAATCTGATGATGATACATCCATACCCTTTATTGATGTAAATATTATTGTCATGTCCATATTGACCTTAAGTCACTCTAACCCCTCATGTATAGGAATTTACATTACAGATTTAGCTGGTATCATGTACATCCCTCTTCTGTGTATTTGAATGAACAAGGTTTTATACAGGAGTTATCAGATTGACATAAGGTTAATATGGGCATGATAATAATATCAGCATCAACAAAGGATTTGGGTGTACATTATCAGATTTCCAATGGTATTAATAGCTGTTGAGTTGGAGGGGGGAATTATATTGAAGCCTTTTCATTAATGTTTGAAGATTTGTTATCTTAATAGAAACCAATCTCTGATTACATATATGTGTGGGAAATGATGATTTGGACCAATTGGTGTGCGCTGTTTAAGCATGAAATACTTATATTGGAGATCATTTATTTTTTTCATATGTGTTTGGTCATGTATATCCATTATATAAGATAGAGTAGATAGCTGAAAGGAGCTTGAAAGTCTGTCTTCAAATCCCCTATCTTAAAGTTATTCTTAATAACTACTGTTTGCTTGTTAATTGCACTAATTTGGATATCAAATAATTTATAAAGCCTATATTGATAGAAGAAAATTTAAACGATTAAAATTACTTATATTTCTAGAAGTGCCTTGTTATATATGCTGGAATACTGAAATTAGCAAAGTATTACAAAGTTGAATATAAAAGACAAAGGGATACAGTGAATTAGATTTATTAAAAGTTTTGTTGTTAATACTAAAACATCTGTTGACAAAATTGTAATGTCTTTTAAAAAGTCTCTATGTAAATAGAATTATACAAATTTCAATTAATTAATATTGTATGTTCTTGTAAAAAAATATTTATCCACAAATATATATTTTTTCACTTCCTCTATTTATATCTTATATATTTTATATAGTTTATAGTTTAAAAAGAAGTTTATTTTATTATTTATTATATGCAGTAAACTTATATAAAATAGATAAAAACATTATATTTTATATTTCAAATGAGAATTTAATGTTACATTTAATGAAGACTTTGATAAATTTTGTTAATTAATTATTATTAGTTTTTGCATCATTTGCAACTTAAGTGCATAATATATTACTACATAGGACACAGATCTTCATTCATAATTGTGAAGTTATAAATCCTCATTTTATATGGGTTATAGTGGTGTATTTGAATTAAATAGTCTCTGTGTCCACTATACAAATATTGATTTTTGGCAGGTAATTTAATTTGTTGTAATACTGTTTCCACAAGTATTTCATGGACAAAATAACGTTTATTTTGGAAATTTCCTTTATATCTTGCAATTCTTATTATCTTTTTATCATCAATCCCAAAATGTAATGTTATAATCTTGGTTAATGGGTTATTGAAAAAAAATTGTCCTTAGGTTATTGAAAAACAGATACTAATCAATATTACGTAGAAAAAAAAATTATTTATCTGACCCATATAATTTACAAATTGCAAAGAACAAACTGTGAATTTTGTTGAGAAATGTTGGAGTTATGAAGATACCATGCAGACATTTGATACCTGTGTGAGTAAATGATTCATCCAATAACATTTATTTTTAACAGTGTTGTAGATAAATCAATTACTTTTTGTAAAGTATCATTGTAGACTTTTATGTAATATCTTAATTGTATTAGAACTGTTCATCTATTTATTTTTATATAATTGTCATTTGCACATTTTCATTTTTTAATTCTTTTTTGTATACATTTATACATATTTAAAATAAATGCTTAAGAATTTATTCTGCTTTATTCAATGACATTGTTAGTAGAAAACATGGCATTATGTAATAAGTAAAATGAAATAATAATACTATTGTTATCATTATCAAGATGGTAAGAACCATTTATAAACATGATAGTGAATTTGAACACTGTCAAATATAAATTTATCATTCTCTGTTTTTATTATTGTGAAATTTGATTGATAGAATCCATATTCAAAAGGAGATATAATTAAAATTCAATTAATCTTTAAAACATTTCTTAAATATTGCCATCAGAAAGATGATTGTAATATAACTTTTTTACCAAGTTGATGAGGTAGAGATCTACAATTTCTATCACTGTCATTACCAAAAACAATATTTCCCATGAGATATTTTTAAAATGATATCTTAACTCTTGACAATATAAAATTTATGAACAAAATTATTTTTATTGCAGTGTATTGATTCAATACATTGAATATTTCCAATAATTTTTGACTTTTTAATATTATAATTTTGAACTGATTTTATTGATACCTGTTTTATCTTGATTTTAAATAATTTTCTTCTCTTGTTCTTTTTACTGTATTCTATATTTAATTTTTACTTAATTTTTGTCATCCAAAATTGCCATTACTGTAGATATGTACAGTAAATAAAAATGAATTTAATTAAATTATTATTATAATAATTTAAATATATATAATTAATTAATAAATAATTATTATCATTAATATATGCCATAAAGTTGATGCCATCTCCTGAAAACCTGTTTATTCATAAAGTTTCCAATAATCAATATATTATCAATAATCAATAATAATAGATAATCAATAGATTATGTTTGCTTCCTTGAAAAGTGATGCTGTATGTTTTGAGCAATTTTCATTATTGCTATTCAATATATAATAAGATTTTAACAAATAAAATAATAATTAAATAAATAGAAAAGAAAACAGTATGTCAATGTTGTAAGATAAAGTTTGGGTTTTGTTATTATTATTTTTTTAGAAAATATAATGTTTATGACTTCTGAAATGCCAAATGATATTTGTATGATAGCACACTTATTATTATAAAGAAAGTACATTCTGAAGCTTGTGTAATATGTTGCTTGTCTCATTATGGAATGAGTTATCTTATTTTGTCATTAATGTCTTTATTTTGTTAAATATATCAGGATGGAGTTATTATAATTCATAGTTCCTTTATTCTGCCCTATTAAAGGGCATTGATTTGGTATAAAATTTCCATACCAAAAATGGTTTTAAAACAGGAAAACTCTCCATACAGTAGTGCCACTAAGTGCAAATCAGAGTAATCAATGGATTCCAGAAAGCTTATGCATAAAATCCCTATCTAGTGCATACTCATCCAATATCCCCAGAAATGGTGATCATGTGATGAAAAATTGTTTTACTAACAACCTTTTTGTTTTGAGAAGTAGTGTATATAAAAGTATGTCAACATTTTTAGGAACAAATAGTATTTCTTTTGTTTCCTAAGTATGCATTGAATATTGGACAGTACTGCAAAATAATATGGTTATAGAATTTAATGTCAAATTAAATGCTTTCTTTTGTTAAATATAGCAATATATTTTCATAAATCCATAAAATATATAACATTTCTTTCCTAAACCATTTAACACTTGATTGAAGACAAAATAATTATAACTTGTTACCATTTTAAACAAGATTAATTTAGATACAGTTCATAGTGATCTGAAAGGCAAGTACAAGGGATCCCCATACTTTGCATTTTTGCCTTATCATGTCTGAATAATTATAAAACAATATAATATCTCTCATTGGTTTACGCATTGGAAATTTCAAGATCTAGAAGGCTACAAAATAAGATACTTTACAAAACAGAAACTTAAAATAAATGGGCATGTTTGTAAAAAAAGATAGATAACTGTTTAAAAATCTTACATAAAGTATTATAAGTGTTCTATCTGCATAAAATTGAGAATATATTTACAGTATCTATAGGCATTCAAAACATTAAAAAAGTACCATAGTTTTAGTTTGAATTTAAGATTAAAAATTATTACAAAAAAGTGCTGACCAAAATATAGGTATTGTTTGTCCCTTAAGAATATCTTATCAGGTGTTACTTAAAAGGCTACAATCTGCTTTTTTATTCAGGTGTTAAGTTAACATAAATATAGTATCATAAAAATAATGGAATGGAAGTTATCTGTCTGGATACAAAATCTCTATTGATTATTCACATCAATCAATTTGTCTTTTATCCAGACAAAAACATTGACTTTGTATAAAGTTATTTTTATGGAGCTTGGAAATAAAGGGAGAAAATTTAAAGGTTTATCTGCATACATTGACTGATCTTAGCATTTTCAAAAATGTTACATATTTAGAAATATAAAAATTAAAAAAAAATTGCAACTCATGATGACATCAATGCTATTGAATTTTTTTCTTTTAAATTAAAAATTTTGGTCAAAGAGAAAGTCTATATCCCAAAACAAATTATTAATGTTGATAAAATAGGATTTATTTGAAACAAATACCTTCCTGCACTAGCATTTTACAAAAAGAAAGAGGTTGCTTCTGGATTTAAAGCATACTAAACAGCACAAAAATGTTTTTGTTAGTAAAAATTTGTATAGTAATAAAAAAATTTAAGTCATGATTGATTTGTAGAATTAAAATTCCTATTGCTCTGAACAATATTTCCAAGTTATCTTTAACAGTAGTTTGGAATCTAATATAAAATCTGGATTAGGAGACAAATTATTATTGATTAATTTAATAGTTATTTTATAACAAAAAGTGAAAAAAATTGTCACAATAAAAATATAGATTTTAAGGCTATGTTAAGTTTGTATAATGTTATAGCTTATAAAGTGAATTTTAATTGATTGTGTAACAATGGATTAAGGACTGATAAATGCTATTATTTACATCTTACTCTTGAAATACTAATAAATGAAAAAATGTGAGAAATAAACATAATGTCAAGAGCAGCAAAAATTATTACCATATTTTGGACACCATTGAGTTTGATGGTTTAAACATTTATTTAAAAAAATGAACATTGTGGAGAAAAAGTATGTTGATTCACTGACATTGTAGTTTTCTGAATATATAAAGAAGATAGAAATATAAGGATAGTACTTTGTTTGACAAAAATAAGGTCAATCACCATAGCTCTTAATTTTTAAGATTCATGAGCTACTAAATCAAATTAGTTAAAAATTATTTTTAAAAATAGACTTCAACACAGTTTTTAAGAAATACCTATAATCTAAGAATGTAGAAAGTAGAGGAATTCCTTGAATTAGCATTTGCTTGTTTTCATAAAAGTTTCATGAAAAGTGAGGTAATAAATAAAGGAAGATAATTTTTATATGAATAATATTAAACAATCCATATGTGGTCATAATATACTTTAGTAATCTCTACTTTTGCAATTTGAAATAAGAATTGTTTCTTCATTTTTAACCAGGATTATAGAAATAGAAACAGCATGTCAAGTTTTTCAGATATTTAGATTAGATTAACATATGGCTGTTTTTTCTTCATTTACTCACTAAGCATAATGAAGGTCTGATGTGGTTTTAATGAATGAAATAAAAAAAAAATGACTTTTTAAAATGCATTTTACTTCTTTCTTTTTTTAATGGCCTTTTCCAGTTTTTTTTATTTTTAATTAACTTGCGTAACATTGTAATTGCCTGAATTTGAAATTTTTGTGAAAACTTCAATTTTTTCAAAAAATCATTTACATGGGATACACATGGCTGACCCTGAAATAAATAATACCTTGTTCACTTCAAATTCTCAAATTTGAAATGGAAAAAAAATTAACAAAAACAATATTGTAGTTAACTTTTTTTGTAATGACTTCAAACTTCTGGCATTATATACATACTTTATGACATCTTTATTTCCTAATAAAATGCATTGTTTCCTTGTTTATTTAGGAATTCAAATGGGATATCATATAAGAAGAAAAAAATGTTGCATTTACTTTTCTGTGCATTGTTGAACCTAGATGTCCCTACATGCACATTATAATGTATAAAAGTTAAATGCAGTAATTTAATTTTATGCATATTTTTGTACTTGTATTTTTAAATTTTTATAATATTTTTTTTGTTACATGATTGTGTTGGATGCCAACATTTATCTCTAAATACATGCATTTCAATATGCTATTAAATAAACAGATCATTTAGTGGACATAATAGTAATCTCAAAATGTCATTTCATGGTATTCCACTATAATTGCAAATTGTATTAATTTGAAGGACATATGTGAATTATAATGTTAATAGTAGTATATTTTGTTTATTATTATTATTATTATTATTATTATTATTATTATTATTATTATTATTATTATTATTATTATTATGTATAAAAAACATATACCATAATTTTAAAAAAAATCTATTCAATATGCTTATAAATTAATATTCAATATATATTTTCTTATGATATTGCAATTCGATTAAATCTCAAAACTTACTATATTCATGCAAATTGATCTCGGTTTTAATGAGAAACTTTCTGATTGATTTCCATTTAGAAAATAAAAAAAAGATATTAACTCAATTTTTTCTTCTTCTAATTTTTATATTTATAAAAAAAGAAAAAGAAAAGAATGTAGTATTACAGTGTGGGTTAGCTTTTTTGAAAAAGAGAGAAAAAAAAGATTTTATTAAAAAAGCTATTTGATTGCTGAGAAGAAAAATAAGTGAATAGGCCTGCTTTTAAAGTTATTTTTCATTGTGATACATCAATTATTTAACTTGATTAGAGTTGAATCAGTTATTTGCAGAATAATTATTCTACTGTATATTAATTTAAAATAAAATGAATTTAACTTTTTTGATAAAAAAAAAATATATTTTTTTTTTATTGGATTATTTTAATACATTTGTGACTAAAGATCGAATTATATATATATTGCGAATAGCTTTCCATGTGTATATAAGAATGGATGATAGAAAAGAGAGTTATAAACTTATCAAGCATTCAGACAGAAATGCATTCTATTTCATTCGAGATCCAGACAAAATTTTACTGCTTCCTAGCTTTCAACGTCTCTCTCTCTCTCTCTCTCTCTCTGAAAATTATTTATATAGTGTTGAACTTGGTTCATAAAAGTAATTATCAAATCTTTGATAATTAATAAAATAAAACTAAAATTATATAAAGTAATTTGACTTAAAAACAAATCCTTTATGGAATGGTTTAATAATAATAAAATGTAAACTTACCACTAGTCTAACAATTTATTCTTTCTAATTGCTTTACAAAGCTGTTTGCTCATCAAAGGATTTAAATGAAAGAACACTAAAACCAAAATTAAATGCCATTCAATCATTATTATATAAGTGCTTCAATACTACAACGCAAGTAAGCAATTAAGGCTCAATAGAGAATGACATCAAATAATTTGATTCTATTAATACACAATAACACACATATACACTTAAATATTAAATGTTAAATTTATTTACAACAATTAAAAGATATACACGGTTTAGAATTATTTCCAAAAAATGTAAAATGGAAATTATATGTTGGGGGTTGATCAAATGGAATAACATTAAAAGAAAATTCATAGAAAAGGACTTATTTAGATTTCCAGAAATAATTCTAATTAAAACAAACATTTGATAGCATTGATTAATTAAATAAGACTGAGTTTGAATCCTTTTAACAAAATAATTAATAGCAAAGCATATTAAATATTATACCATCTTTATTTATTATATGGAAATAAATCCTAATATATTATTTACATATTTTTTTTAAATTTAGGATTAAATAATTATTTGTGAATTTTAGATTCATTTCAGAAAAGAATAAATGGGTGTGCATTTATGTGTATATTTATATATGCACAATACTTGTATTTGGATATATATAATAATATTTGAAAAAAGCATAGAGATAAGCAAGACTGAAGTGAGATTATATTTTACCTATGCCAGATATAATCAATAACTAATTATTAAAGCAAAATCTTTCTACCAAATGGCATATTGGATTTCAAATAAATAGTTTATCATAATTAAGAGCATAACAAATAATAAATTTAAATATGAAAAGGTCATTGAGAGGAATTCAAATGCACAATATCTAAAATATCCAGAAAGTGCAGAAAATGTTCATCCAGCTGCTGCTAAGAGAAATTATGATTTCAATTCAAATTAATTCATACAAATAATGTGGAGTGGCATTATAAATTTTGATTTATTGCGCAATAATAATTTCATCAATATACAAAGAAGGAACATACTAAACAATAATGTTTAAACATCCATACCACCAATATATAAACATTTATACTACAAGAATTACTTCTATAATTAATATATCAAATAAATATTTTATTAAAATGGAAAGCAAAATGAATTCATTATAAAATAATATTAATAAATTCAAGGAAGTTTTTTTTAATAATCTATAATTCATCTAAATGCATATTACCTGAAAAAGTTCTGTTTTTAACATCTTTAAATTTTACAATTATTTCTTTATGAATAATAATAGTGTTTTTAAAATATTCTTTTAATCAAAAGTTTAAATATATTTAGTATTAAAATTTTGTTTGCGCACTGACATACATATTTCAAAACATTTTTTGTTTTATATTAGGTTTGATTTTTTAAAATAAAAAATATATAATCTAATTCATCTTAAACTGGTTACATCCTAATAAAATAATAATTAAATAATCAGTTTTCTTTCTATTTCTATCACAAAAATACCAGTAACAATTTCTTTTTTTTTTTCTTTGAGACATTGAATAAAATTCAAAATCAGTTTTCTTTAGCACTTTGAATAAAATTTAAAAATTAAAAATAAAAGTATATATGAAAGAGTATGTTAAACAATAATTAATTTATATTACATTGCTTTCAAATAAAATGTTTTTTCTCTTTTTAACTTGAAAAAATATTTATATTTCCTTTCTCACTTGGGCTTTAAATAAAAATAATACAAAATATATATGACAGGGTGCATTAAATAATATTAAGATTTTTTTTTAATTTTTTTCCCCCTATTATATAGTCAATTTGGAATGAGAATAGTAAAGATTTTAAGAAAAATATTTTTAATAGAATTTTCAAATGATTGTTTACTAAATGATCATTTAACTAATTTTTGGACATTTATACAGTTAGAGAGAGAATCAGAGATTTTATACATAAACAAATAATTTATGTGGAATAAATAATTTAGTATATATATATATCAATAATTAATAATCAGTGAATAATCATTCATTTAATAGCACTAAAATTTATAATGATACTTTTGTTTAAGGAGAAAATGAAGGTTAATTAAACAAATGAGTAAAATTTCAAGAGTTTGTAACAAAATGGATTATCATTATTATTATTTTCTGAACTCAACAGAGAATGGCAAGGTGATTTGAATTGGAAAGCATGGTTAATTTAATAAATTATAACTAAATACGTCATAATCAGTGCATAGACTTAATATTGAATACCCGTGCTAGAAAATTAGTAAAATATAAGATGCCAGATTTACTCATTTATAGTATATATAAATTTAATAATAAAATATAATATAAAGACACCTGGGGCAGTCACATAAATTACAGTGAAAATCTAAAATAGAGATGTTTGATTTCTAATATTTATTAGTGAATAATTATTAAATGTAACAAAAAAGTTACCAAATATATGAAGACTTTGATAATAAATTTTATAGCAAAATAAGATTGTGCATAAACAATATGTCAATATTTAATTTACTAATTCACAGAAAACACTGTTAAAACACAATTTAGACAATAAAATAAATATGGCAGATTTCATCATTTGTAGAACACACAGCAAATACAGGTATTTAATTTTTTAAAATTACTGATAAGTAACTATTAAATTTTTTATAGAAGAGGTAATGAATAATTGGTGAATTGTATAAATTATAATAGAACAGTCTTTAAAAACACATTTAAGTTAATCCTAATTAATATTTACTAAGGCAATAAACCTCAAGAATGTGTGCTTGAAAATGCGAAGGTAGGGACCTCTACAGGTCTTAACAACAAGTTTACGCTTTGGAAGAAAAGAGGGGAACCCTTCTTTACTTAATTCTAATTGTAAATAATTTATAATATGGGGGGGGGATATGATGGGTTTAATAATTTGAAATACACATTAATATGCATAAATAAACACAATGGACTTTGTAGTTTGTAATGAAAGTTAAATAGTATCAAATGTATAACTTTTAAATATTGCATAGATAATGAAGTAAATATGTTATTTATAAAGAAACAGTTGTATCTATGAAGTATTTACATATTACACTTGCTGTGACATTTCACATAGTCTGATGATAACTTTCAAATGTTGCAATTTTTTCAAATAATGTATACACAGGAACTTCTGACAAACTTAAGTGATACATTTTTATAAATAGACCTTATGTACACATTATTTCATGATATTTTCACAAGGTTAGAAAGTTATCAACAGACTGATATGTATGTCAAATGCCACAAAAGCTCTAATCTGTAACACTAATTATCCTGACTAATATGTAAACTTGAAAAAGTAAATTTTTAACAATACAAAAAGTATAAATTTATACACAAAAATAATAAACATATTATGATACTAAATAAAAACAGATAGTGGTGAGTTTTTAATACAATATTCTGCCATTGCAAACACCCCCACTGTTAGAAAGTGTGGCATTCTGCTATCACAAACATAGACAACCATTCCCAAATTTTACTTAGAAGTAAAAAATTCTACATATATTACCTCTGCCAGAAAATTACAAAATGATCACTAAAGCAAAATTAACAACAATAAAAAAAAAAAAAAGCAAAATCACACACACAAAAAAAACTACTACATGTATTCACCCACAAAATTAAAACATTCTTATGATGTATATATAATAGGCATTCTCATGATGAAACAATTGTATGGCTGTCTGCAGAATGCCACCAAACATTACTACTTCATTTTAACTGCATCCTTCTCAGTAGTAAGCAACAATTGCCAAATTTTAATCATGACACTTACAAATCCAAAGTGATACATATATTAACTGTGCTAGGAAATTACAAAATGGACAGTAAAGCAAAGAAAAATGGAAAAAAAGTACTACATCTATTAATTATGGCAGAAAACTACAAAATGAACAGATAAAACAATAAAATAAGGTAAACTATATCTGTGGCTGGAATTACAAACATAAGAGTTAAACTGCATGTGTTTATACAATATAATGCCTGCATGAGATATTGATTGAGAAATGTGTCCAACTAAATTGTTAGAAAAAAAAGTAAAGTTTTATCAAAACAGAAAAAAATTGTAAACTTTTATAATTAATAAAATATATGTGATATATATATTTCACACAAATAAATACAATAAATAAATAAGTAATTGGCTATTTGAGTTTATTTCACTATCAAAACAGAGTCACTATGATGGATTGATTTTTTTGATATTCAAAATGCAAAGAAAATCATCATCTTTTTTGTGCAATCTCCACCATATAAATTCCACCAAAAAAGAATCAAGGTCTGGCATGCTGTTCTTTGATGTTGTTTATTATGCCATTTCACTATATTCCAAAGTTTTTCCATGTTTTAAATGTGAACACCAGTTTTTGGATGGACAAAGTTGTATCTTTGATTGATATGAAAATGTTTGTATCTGACAGATCATAGTTCCTCAGTTTTAATGCTTTCCAACTGAATAAATTGTCAAGCCCACTTTCATTACATTGTTTCATCACTTCTATCAGAGTTGCCACTGTTCTATTTTCAGTTGGCATAATGAAACAGTTGTCAATCTCCATACAGAAGTTCTCAAAACATCCACTTTTTCACAAGTATTCATTCAGCTTGAGTTTTTTGTTTGCTGAAAAGGATCTTGTTTATTTAAATGACTTTAATTTTACATTTTTCTCAGGCTAACTTTGCAGTGGCACAAATTTCTCATATATAGTTATTGCAGTCTATTATAGTTTTATCTGATATATCTAGCTGTGCTTTTTCTAAATTTTGAGCATTTTCTACTGTCACACAAAAAAATATGTCATATGAATTACAAAAATGAAAGCTTTAATGAGAAATGATATGTATATTAAGTAAAAAATGACAAAAATTAAAAATTTATTACCTAAGTTTGTCAGAAGTTCCCACACATATCTTCGGAAAAAAAAAAGTTCTACGATATTCTCACTTAATAGAATGAATAATAATAATAATGGCTAATAATAAAATGGTTGGATAGGGTTTATAGTTTGTAACTGGAATCATAAGACTAAATAAAGAAAAAGACAAAAAAATGAAATAACTAAGTTAAACTCAGTTTTTGTGAAAAAAATTTATTAAAACATTCAATGTGAAAAAGAAAGAAGAAACAACATTGCTAAGAATTTCTTTTTTGACAACTTTTTATTTAAAACTATAGTTTAAAAAGATGCAAATATTTTATAGAAAGTTTTTTATTTTATTATGTGTTTTCAATAAGGAAAAACAATGAGAGTGATAAGCAGGTATTAATAGATAATTACACAGTTATTATATAGATGGTGAGATTATAATTACCAAAGCTAATTTCATTCTTATATTCACATTAAGAAATTCATTTAAATAATAAATAAAAAAAAATAGAGAGAAATAATATCCTATCTTTAATTTTTTTATAGGCTCTTTTATTTAATAACATAGTTGACTAGTTAATAACATATAATTTTAGCACTTCTTAAATAAAAATACCTTGACTTATTATTTTTAATATTTTTTTATAAATTGTTAATGAGAGCCCTTTGTATTGGTATCTGCACTTGTATTATAGTTCATGTCTTCTACTGTTAAATAGAAAAATGCAAGTAGACCATTTTATTGCAATGCTTCTATGTCAGGGGTGGGCAAATAGCGGCCCGAGGGCCACATGCGGCCTGCCAAGACAATCAGAAAAATCCACCTTGAACTGAGATTTCCTTCCCATGTGCAACCAAAGATTCATCTCGTATTTTTCACTAGGATGGCCATGTCAATACACATGCGCAGTGTAGATACAATGTTCAGTGCTTTTCCAGTTGATCTGTTTAATTTCAATTTTGTCTTTGCATTAGCAAATATATACATTTCCAACTTTAGTGAAACCATGAACCCTCCGAAAAAATGTAAAATCGGTGATGAATGTCATGTGTTTAATGAAGAATGGACAAAACAAATATTTTTTTGGTAAAACAGGAATAAAGCAGTGTGTTTATTGGGTCATGAAAAAAAGGTGTGGCCCTCCGCTAACCTTTACTTCCACAAAATGGCCCCCAATGTGGCCCCCGAGCCATAACAATTGCCCACCCCTGTTCTATGTGATTTCCAAATTATAGACTTTGTGCATATTTTTGTTACATCATGACTGCAGATCTAAAATTGTTCTGTTATTAGAAACAT
Source organism: Epiperipatus broadwayi (assembly GCA_028023455.1). Lineage (NCBI taxonomy): Eukaryota > Metazoa > Onychophora > Udeonychophora > Euonychophora > Peripatidae > Epiperipatus > Epiperipatus broadwayi. Next base: position 2,066,012 of record JAQFVV010006401.1, read on the forward strand.
CTGAGTTGGCTGATTACAGATTAAAAAAATTGTTAATATGTATAGAACTCCTAAAAGAGAATTTTACAACTTGGATGAAATTTAATTTATTTTATTACTACTTAATAATCTCTCCACTATCTATTAATGATTTTATCCAAACACGTGTAAAGTTTTAATGAAAATCTTTAAGATATATATATATATATGCATTACTATTGAAAAGCATTATATAATATTAATATCATCTTTGTTTTTTATTACTTTTACGATGTTGTTTTTACAACCTAATATGACAGTTTCGATTGCCCCAGCAGTCTTCTTCAGAATTGCTGGTTTTCTCCTCAAACTTTTTCCTTTTTTTTCTGGTAAAAAAAAAAGATAAAAAAAAAGGCAAAAATGTGGGTAGAAATGAAGCAATTCTGAAGGAGACTGCTGGGGCAATCGAAACTGTCATATTAGGTTGTAAAAACAGAATTGTAAAGGTAATAAAGAATATAAATGATATTAATATTATACGGATTTGGCAATGCAATAGGAAAAAAAAAGCATTATACATAAATCAAACATGTATTTTATCAAAAAAGAGACAGATATACTAATATTAAGTATAACTAAATTTGCAACTCCCGTTGGAAAAATATTCAATTTAATAACTTATTTTACTAACTGAGACAAATAACAACAAAAAAAGAAAAAAATCTTCATGTGATCAGTTAAAAAATTGTGCATTTGTTATTGGAATGTCATATAACCGTCTGAGCAACAGACCATATGGTTATTTTTTTTTTGTAATGTGTATATATTTAAGAATTTTTAAAAATCAAACTTATTGTTTTAAAATAAATATTAAATACGAAAATATTATAATTAAAAGTATGTTGAGTGTTGTGAAAAAGGAGTAAAAGAGAGATGTTTGATTTAAAAAACAAAACAAAACCATTTGTTTATTCTTATTTAAAGCAATATATTATAGGACTCGGAAATTAAAAATTCGTGAGTCAATTCTCAATTGATTAAAATGGGAAAAATCCCAGACTGGCCAATTAAATTCAACTGCTTTTAATTTCCATTTGAGCGCTCAAATATCACATGATCTTTTGAGCACCTAATCATACCATTATTTTTTTACTGATGAAAATCAGATGTTTTTATCAATGTATTTAATCACCAGCGAGCTTTGTAGAAGAGTTTACTTGAGATAAATAAATGTGCCCTCTCGTTGATCATTTAATTAACATATATGTCCACGAGTGTATATGTATATTGAACATTATTTCAATCATGATTCATTTTTACTTTATTAGATTGATTTTTTAAATAGAAAAATATCTTCATTAATAAAACAGCAACGAATTAATCTGATTACCGATTTATTTCATTTGAAAAATAGTCCGATTGTATATTATTTTTGATGACATTTTTGACCTGCGGCATAAATTTTTCAAATATTTACAAGATTATACTGCATTTGTCTGAAAGCTGGGCATTTGAATTGTGACATAATTCTTTCATAAGCAGAAATAAAATCTAATGCGATACCCATGGGAAAAGTTATTTAATCTTGGCAGCTTTAAATAGTATTCTCTAAGCTATGCTAAAAATAAAACGCTTTCGTAGTAAGTTTTCATCTCAGGTGAAATAAATATTTTTTTGATAAAAAGAGAGAGAGAAAGAAAGAAAAAAATGTTTTGTTAAAACATTTGAGATCAAAACAGACTAAAAATTTTGATCAGGAAAAATGTTCACATTATTGTGGTTTTATATAAAACTTTTATACATTTATCACGTTTCATAAATCCTGTTAATTTATTTATGTCTTTGATTTCAAATCCATATAACGATCAATGCAACCAAATACAACTGTCAATCTATACGTTTATAAATCACATGTATATATACACACGCACACACTAAAAATACTAATCATTTATAAGATTTATATTTTACTGTATGAATAAAAGCTAAAAAAAAAAAAAAAATCGCAGCTAAGACCAGTATTAGCCGACAGAAGATGAATTGCTATGTTTTTCATTCCGTTACCTGGTCTACATCTTTACAGTTTCATGCTTTAATCTTGATTTTAACTGTTTTTATTGTATTGACAAGATCATGCCTTAGCGATCATTTATCTTTTTTAGTATTTTTTTAAATGTCAAAGATGCTTTAGTACACTTTCGTAAGCATCAGAAAAATGATAAATTATTCTTTTTAAAGGACAAATATAGGAAAGTAAAAGATATTTTATTCTTCTTGTTTCATATTTTAAAATTAAAATATTAATAAATTAAAAATGTTAACAATTGATTTTAATTATTGATCAATCCAAATGCTTTATACGGGGTTAATTATATATTTATAATGAATTGTTAAGTTTTTATTATGCGAGTATAAATATTATTAAATGCTTCGATATCAGCACCTAACGATCCTTTGAATAGAAGTACTTCTGCATAATATATCTTCAGACTACTCAATGATATTTATTATTGTATATCAGAATCCATCAATCTTGTTGTTTACTATCTTCTTGTTTTCCACCAACAATCTTTCCAACTATTATACCCCCCCCAAAAAAAAAATTGTTCATGTCCTGATATCAACTAGTCATAATAGCTTCAAGACAGTACTCAGGTCTAATGTAATTTCCCTTGCTATACATGCTATTATCAAAAGCGTTTCCTACTACCCAATTCAAATATATCATTATATTCTAATCATCTTTCTTTAGCAAACTTACATATGCATAGAAAATGGCAGGAAATAACATATCTTAAATAATTATCTTTTTTTACAGACACACCCAAATATTAAAAAAAAAATTTCTCAAGCTTTTTTTCTTTGAAATTTTGTCTAATGTTTTTGATGATTTTCTTGACTATTCTCTTGACTTATAAGATATTTATTTTATTATTAATGAATGGTCCAAGTTTGAAAAGAGTAAATAAAAAAATAAAATTGATTGAGGAAATTAAAAAGAGAAAAGGAAACTGGATTGGACATATTTTAATAAGAAAATATAGTTTAGTGAAAGATATTTGTAAAGGAAATATAAGTGGAATCAAGAAGAAAGGACATAAAATATTATCATTGTTGGATGATATAAAAGATGAGGATAATTATTTGAAATTGAAGAGCTGGGCAATGAAAAGAATAGAGTAAAAAAAATGGATAAATTGGTGATACTCTCTGGGCCTGTCCATGGGGCAGAGTACTATTGATGATGATCCAAGTAATTCACAACATTTCTCTGCTTTATTAACAGTTTTAAGATCAGTGTCTAACACTATTATTATAATCATTTTTTTTCTCATATGTCATAGCATCAGTAGGGACATGAACCCACAACTGTCTACAACCAACTACTTGCTTGCAAGGCAGCTGTGATGACCTCTCGGCTAACAACACTTGACATCATTTTTTAAAGCTATAATTTGTAGTTTTCACTATGGTAAAAATTATAACCTAGAAGAAAATCACTTGAAATATGTAAACAGGCATTCATATTTTTATATTAACTGAGATTTATTTATATAAAAATTTAGTGAAGTTAAGTAAAAACCATATTAGCAAGTAAGTTTTTATTTAATTAGTTTTTTGAAAGACAATTAACTGTTCATTATCATTGTAAATAACTTGTTAAAAATTCTAGTCAGGACATAAATTAATTTATTTTTAAACATTTTATGTTAATAATTAAGGAAGTTGCTGACATATTGTGATTATTAAATTTCATTTCTTAAGCCAATAAATGGAGTAACTATGGGTGATATAATCTTCAGTTAAGACTACAATGCTATATTGAAAGATGAAATCCAATTAGTTGTTTGTATTGTTGAATGTAAGAAAATTGTTTTTTTTTTTTTTTGTCACTGAGAAAGCTCTTTTTTTAGTCTAAAAAAAGAAGTCTTGATTGAAGCATAGAGATAAGGCACATTACTGATTTATTTAACAGTTTTTTTTATGCATTTTAAAAAATAAAACAAATGTTTTCTGATAGGTTTTTGTGAAATGATTAAAAAACAAAAAAAAAAACAAAAAAAAAAAAAAAATTATCAAAAAACAATCCTGCAAAAAAATAGACTGACTAATTTACTAATATTGCTCAAGATAAAACTATTCTTAAAAATTTTGCATCACAAACCAAAATAGTTACTACTCAGTTTTGCAAGAATGCTGTTTTTAAAAATAATTATACATCTAATTTTTGATAAATTAAGTGACAATCTAAAGTTATTTGTTAGTAATATTTTGCCAAGTTATCTTTTAATCTTTTAGTTATTAAATGCTTATCTGTTATTTAAATGAAGTGTTGAACATAACTTTCTTTTTAAGATTAAAATGCCAATCTTCAAAAAAGATTTCCCAACATTTTTTCATTTATTAAAACTTTTATGGGATGTATCTTTTTTGTAAAGACAAGATAATGATATCTTAATAGATAAATTAATACATTCTATTTTGCATAAAAATACTGATGAATGAATGTAATAAAGCAGGAAATAAAGCTCAATTATGTGAAATAATATTTTATACAATTGTTAATATTTATCATGACTATGATTATTCTTACTGTGTCATTAATTTTGTTATAGTAAAGCATCTTATCATGAAAACAATTGTTCATTCTATATTTAAGAACATTAGAGACTTTCAGAATTTTTTCAAGAAACGTTCTGTGATAAAATTAGATTGATAAAAATAATATTCGTTTTTTTAAAAAAAGGGAAATGATTTTAATACATAACACTCATGTTTTTTTTTCCTCATGTGTCATAGCATCAACCGGGAAGTAAATCCACTAATCCAGGACAACTGCTTGTAAAGCAGTTGCCACTATTCTCTCAACCACCAATGCTTGACATAACACTCAAGTTTGGTAATGATTTTTTGTATCAGGGTAAGTTTTTATGACAGGTCCACTTTCTTTTTCTTTTTAAATCTTTGGAATAATTTTGGTTTGAATTTGAGTTTTAAGATTTTTGGAAAAAGTGAAACTATATTGTCTACTCTTAGGTAGTTTTCGATTTAGAACATTAATGGTCAAATTCAAATCATTGATATCTACTTGTTTTAAGTTTAGACTGAAGAAGCATAGTCCAAACTGTCTGTGTTTTAGCTCTGATTATGTTTTTTTTATTCTATTAGTTTTTGCTTAACAAAGAAAATTATTATTGTATTGACAGTGATAATAACACTTTTTTCTATATCTATCAAGGGTTATACTAGTAAAAAAATATTTCAATATTTTTTAATTCATGGCAATCTTATAAGACTATTTGATTAATATTGTAGGATACTGATGTCATATTTTTTCTTAAAAAATTGTATATCATTGATATTTTAGAATAAAAGTAATTATGATATTCCCTTTTTATAGAGTATTATACAAAATTTATTAATTTGTAAGTAAAAATGTACTTAAATATAACAATAACATGCAATTATGATAAATAAAAAATGACTCAATTATCTACTTTTATTTAGTATTTCCGTAATCCAGTATTTCTATACTGCTTAACTAAAAGCAGAGAAGGTTTTTTTATCTTGAATGTACATGAACTTCTCAAAATAATACAAATTTTATTTAATGTGTATTTAAAAAAAGTTTATCAACATTTACAATTAATGTACAGCAAAAATAAATTGAAAAATGTGAACACTATTTAAAATATAATTTTTTTTAACTAATTTTTTATTTGATATTCTTATAACAATATAAATTCTTATTTCTCCCTGAATACAAATGCTTGTCACCATATGCATAAATAATATTGACAAAAAAAGTATAGTTTTATTTTTAATTGGACTACAATTTAATTTTACAAAACGCAAAATGATACATCATTGATTTTTAAAATGTTTTTTAAGGGGTGCTACAAAAAAGTGACAAAGTTATATTTGTTAGATAATTACAAAAATGGAAAAGAATATTGATAATATAATATAAAAACATCAAAAATAAAAATTAAAAGTATTCATTTTAAATTTTATTTTTGTACAATTCAATACAATATCGACCTCATCTATTGCAGAAAATTTAAAATAGTAAACTTAAAAATATAAAAGTATTTTTAAAAATAAAAATCACAACTAAAATGTTATTATATTCAATAACTACATTCAGGTTAATGCTTTTTAAAATTGATAATATGTTTTATAAAATGCTTATTAATTAATTAAATTATCTTTTTATTTCAATTTTGAGCTTTGTATACAAAGAGCTTTGCTAATTGCTCAACAAGCTTTGAGATAAATGCTTAGCAAGAGAATATCTCTATCTAAAAACCAACCCCATCCCCTGACCAATGGTTTTATGCTTTTGTACTCCTCAGAGAGGTGCTAATCTACCCTAATGCCTATCTGAAGAATGCCAAAAGCATGAAACCATTGGTCAGGGGATGGGGGTTGGTTTTCAGATAGAGTTATTTTAAATGCTTTGCAAAGCTCTTTGGTTATTTTCTGCAAGCTTAAAAAGGAAATGGAGGACTTCCGCTTTTGGCAGCCATCTTCGTAACTAGTCTTAAAAAGCGTCCCTTAGTGTTTTACAGTTTTAGGAAGACGGGACGACTGTCCCTCTACTTTACGTCTGTTATTCAAGGTAAGTCAACTTTTTAATCATTTTATATGATGGAAAGTGATAATATAACCGATAAAACTAAAAATAAAGTAAGCCCCGATCTCAGCATTCAACCCAACAATGCGATCATCGGCCGTAAATTGTATAGCCTTAGATCTAATCTAAATGCATCTAAACCACCCGTTAAAACAAATAAAAACCCACAAATGAGTAAATCAAAAGAAAATTCCATTGCAAATATCAACAAAAGTTTAGAAAATATTCAACTTACCTCTAATACAAACAATAGAATAAATATCTCGTCAAGCGAAACTATTGATACAACGAAAACCAATCATTACCTCTCCGAACCTTTACTCAACCACAGAAATTATAATGACAATTTCCTTTGCCCAACAATTCAATTAAAACTATACTGAAATAAACAAAATTACCAACAAAATGATACCACGAAATTTTTAAAGTAAAACATTTTCCACCAGATCACAAAACCAGTACTGTGTATACTTTTCAACATAAATTTAAAAATAAAAAGAAAAATAAATTATAAAACTGATAAATTTCATTCTAAAACAATCAAAGATTTTAGCTCAGAACAATCCATCTACATTACTAACGTAACTAAACCAATTACCTCAATACAATATTGGAAAACCCACTACTACAAATATCGTAAGTCAAAAAATTCTAAATCTCTGAAAATATTAAGCCGATAATCTCACAATTATATTTAATCTCACAGAATTAGACATAGAAAAAGAACAAACACCAGGAAAATGCTCTTTTAATATAAACAATATTACGAGATATTTCCTAGAAATAAACAATGGTTCAACAAAATACCCAACTCTCTATATAATTCAAACTATTCCAAACTTTAATCTTACTAACAAACACAACTATATAAATCCTAACAACCTACACTAACAATCAAAACAATTAGCAAATTCACAACCTTAACACCCAAACCTTAGTAGATTTAAAGCAATTTAAAAATAACTACAAACTTTAGAAATATACTCCCAAGAGAGTACACTACTGCAATAAACTGCCCCTAAAGAACAAAAATACAACCTTATAATTGTTAGTTCAAATTTAAACACCTATAAACCCACTTCAAGACAAACCTGTCCAATACATACCTTCACACTACATAAAAAAAACATATACCCACTGACAACCCACTATTATCACACCTCCTATGGTTCTGACATCAGAACAACCACATTCTTCGCCTCAAGAACACCCCAAAAGAAAAGAATTTATAAAGAAAATAACTGGTGACCTATTAACGCCTTAAAAGCAAACACATAGGACACAAACCAACCTCCAAACCCAACAGACAAAAAACCCCAACAAAACCCCACACCAAAACATATCAAAAGAAAAATTCAAGAAAGAACAACCAACCTTTACACTAATAGAGTAAATCAGAGAACCAAACAACAACAAAAGCCCTAAACCAACACCAAACAAAAACCAGACAAACATAAACAACTATACTACCCCAAGAAAAATATTAGGCAAACCTCTCAAAAGAAAAAAGACCAAACCACTAAAAACAAAAACAGGCAGAAAAAAACACCAAAAAAGCAAAACAACCCAAATAACCCTAACCAGCTAAAACAACTGAAACAACCCTAAACAGAGGAACCACAAACCGCAACCAACCCTGCAAGAATAACCTACCAGCAAAACCACAAACACCCAACCCGAAAGTAACAAACAACTAAAACAAAAACGACAAAAAAAACACACTCAAAAGGAAAAAACAACAACAACCAAAACCCAAAAAAGACACAACAAACCCAAAAACAAAGAAAATAAAAAACAAGCCGAAAACCCGCCCCACCCGACACCCCACCCCCCTAACAAACAAACCCATAAACCAACCAACCACAAACCAAAAAAAAGAAAACCGACACAACCTACCATGACTCCCAAACCACAACCTCCCCGACCCACCAACCAACCAACAAAACACCACACTACAACAACACCGCCTAACAACACAGACCCATAAACCCACACAGAGTGGATAATAGGCAGGAAAACAACAAGGCTATACCCCCCTGGGAACACTATAGAGAAAAAAAAACCCCCCTCTGCCTTCAGGGTATCTTCTTGCAAACGCCCAATCAAATACCTGGCCAAAATATATAGAAAAGATATGTACGAAAAGCTAATTAACCAAGACACCCCAAACTAAAAAAGCAACCTAAAGCAAAACCCCCCCCCCGCTTTAACACCACCTACAGACTTCAACAAGAGATTTTGCAACCGACCCAAAAACAAGACGGACGCCCTTGCCTCCAGTAAAGCTTTGACGACACCTGGCTCAACCCCTACCTTTTCCGTGCAACTCCCCCACCCGAATTCTAGAATAGACAATATTAAAAAGAAAAAGCGTGTTATTAAATAAAAAAAAAAGAAAAACACAAGCCAGCCAATCTACACAAACCCTCATAACCTAACCACAAAGGAAACAACTACAACAACAATCAGCCATAGGTAACAGAACTTAAAATATGTACAATATCATAACACCAACAAAAGAAACACTATACAAAAATTTTGTGAAAGAAAAAGGAAATGGAGTCATGTGATATATGATTCTATTTTTTTTTTTTATTGACTATTTATAGTCTTTGCTTTTGAGCTTTATATATTTTAAATTTGTAACAATTAAGTTAATTTTTTTTATAAGAAATTTTTTGTATGAGGATCTTGTTTTATGAATTATTTGGGGGAACTTTGGCCTTATTTTCCATATAAAACAGTATATTGAATATCAATAGCTTTCAAATTCCCAAAGTATCAATCTATTAACTAATATTGTTACAAGTTTAGTTAAATTTATCATAAGCAGAGGTTCTGATGGAATTTAATTGATATTAAATTTACATGCTTTAAAAAAAATTATTGAGGTAGTGTTCAATCAGTGAAAGAGTGCCTGGAAACAGATTCTCTATAAAATCTAGTTTAATATCTTATAATCTTAGAATTACTTCATATCTCAATGAAAGGTTAATGGTATTAAAAATGTGTTTACACAATGATACCAGTACTCATTTTGATTAGTCCATATGTTCCAACATTAGATTTAATTCAGAAGAATAGAATTTTTATTCTTTGATAGATAACATTATTACAGCAATATTATTGCAATTAAAAAAAATTTCTTCCATAACTTCAATGCATTTGTTGGTTGTCAAAATTTTTGTAAATAATGGCATTGGTACTATAAATTCAAAGTGCAGTTGTTATTGAATTTTTGCACAACACAGAAATTGACTGTTATAAACACTTTGTGTATGCAGAAAAAATATTATAAAGAAACATGCATGTGTCCATACTCAAAACAATGACTTTTAATAGATTATATTATAATTTAGAATAAAAATATTGGGAAAATTCATTTTATATGGAGTATTCACATGTGCAGATTATTGGACAAATCACAGATTAGAACACTCCAAGGTTAAAGTTATAGATATAGTAAAATAATAGGTGTTAAACCACTAAGCATCACATGATCACTATCTCATACTAGCACATAATTGTTTAGCACAGGGTGGCACTACTGTATGGAGAGAGTTTTGCCTTGTTTGTAAAATAATAGGTCTTGCAACAATCATATTCACAAGAAAACTGATTTTTGATTTTATAAATATCTAATATTTGTGCTAACTTTAGCAGAGGTTAAATATTAAAATTTTTTGGACTTTTATTATCATCATGTTAATGAGACATAGGAATTCTATTAAGGAATGTGAAATGGACAAAAGTATATCTACTTTTGGGTTCAATGAAAAAGATCCATAAATGCTTTTTTCATAATAATGTATTGATTAAAAAAACATGTCACTTTCTGCTTGACATAATAATACTAGATTTGATTCACAAAGGCAAAAATTCTACAACTGACAAGAAGAATTAAAACATGATTGGTGAATTAATACTGCAAAAGAGGTACATACATAGATGAATCATGTTCATTTTACATATTTTTTAGATACATTGAAAGTAACAAATTGAGCAGAAAATTAGCATCTATTAAATTCAGCAGTGATACTCTCTTATATGATTTAAATGACATTTCAAAGAAATAGGAAAAAGTTTTTTGATTATTTTTTGAATAATGATACAAGAATTGAGATTATTTTTCCTACTTATTTAAATAGCTCTTTGTAATCTTAAAACTGGAAGAACTTGTGAAGCTAAAAAACTTTTTGTAGTCTTAAAAATGGTAAGAAATACCTGAAAAAAACTTTAAATTATGATAGTTAGATATCAATTTCAAAAATATTGAAAGTTTTTTAGTAATATACATGAAATTATATTGCCTAATCTTAAGAATATTTGTATTATTCCAATTTTTAAAAATAAAAAGAATAGACAAGATGACAAAAAAATATTGTGGAATGTTATTAGTATCTTGTACAGCAAAAGTATTGTTGAATAGGTTACTTCCACTTATAGATGAAAGGTTAACTGAAGTGATTTTAGAGAATCAAAAAGCATTATCGATATAATTTTGTTGCTAGGAAAATGTGAGTAGTCAGAAATAAAACAGTCACATGTACTTGGTTTTTATTGATTGTATGAAGGCTTTTGTTTCAATTAGGCCATCAGATCTATAATATTGTTTAAAATTAATTGTCTACATATAAGTTTATTTGTATTTTTCAGATTATACATATTGAAATGAGAAAAAAATATAACAAACACAAAACTTAACATTTTATGAAAACTATGGTTAAACAAGAAATCTTACCTGCTTCAACTTTGTTTTGATTTTTATGTTTGTGATCTTTAGAACTGTTTGTAAGTGGCTTAATGATTCAGTAATCAAAATGCAATGCAGATTTGATGATGGAATTTCTAATGTGAATCAATTAAAAGTTTAAAAAATCTCACTTACTTGCTATTCTGTATTTACAGTAAGCAGATGATTGTCCTATTTTTATCTGTTCAAAATATGATATACATAATGAACTTAGTGTTTTAATGCAATGTATAAAACTTTAGTTTAGTAATTAATGTTCACAAATCCCAAATTATATTTCAGACAGTGATGGAAGAAAAATTTTCAAAAACTTTTGATGTGTATGGGTATTAGTTTGAGAATAGGAGCCAATTTACTTATATTGCTAATTTTATAAGTAGAAAAGTGAATATTGAAATGCAGCACAGACTTTACTATGCTGCTGCTTTTACCAACTTAAAAGATAGTGTATTTGATCACAGTGAAATAACTACTGTTAGCTGTTATAAGTTGCAATTTTGGCTAGCAGAAGTGAGTCTTGAAACACCCTATTGACATTAAAGAGTTATTGAAAATATTTCATCTGAACATGTTCTATGAATTTTTAAAAATACAATGACAAAATCATAAGTCTAATCAATACATTCTTTAATATTCTGAGTATGGTACTATAGGGGCGACTACTGTAATATCACTTTATTGAATAAGGAACAATAAGTGATTTCCCCAAAGAGTATTTGATAGTAAACTTCAGCATGCATGATTTTTGTGACGGAGATAAACCCTATCTATAGAATAAAAATTATGTTAAAGGCACTTTTAAAAATTTAATATTTATTGTTTTTATTGCAAAGTTAAAGTGAAAAATAAAAACATTAGAGAATTATAAGACACATTATTGAAATATTTTAATAAAAAGAAAAGTTGTCTGCTGAAGTATTGCAAAATATGAAAACCACAGAATAATGATTCAGTATATTTTATATATGGACATATTTGTGGGTCACAAATAAGTTCATATAGCCATTTCCAAACTAATCTCTAGTGTATTATTTTTTAATCATTTTCTTTTAAAGTTGGAATGCCCATAGTCATTTGTAAATGATTATCACTGTTGATGATGATGATGATAAATATAGACTGAAGCTAAATAGATTTAAATAGCAAATATTAGGAAATACTATATTCAGGCTTGATAATTGATGTTCAGTCTATTTTGAGATTTTATTTTTTTTATTCTTTAGCTAAGTAAGAATACACAATAGATGATTAACTGAATTGGCTAGGTGAACATGTACCAAACTGAAACAATTCTAAATCTGATTTTACATATTCAGCTGCATAAAAAAAAATTAAGTATTACTTTGGTTCAATTCCAAGACCATGGACATAATAGTTGATTGTACTGAACACTAGAACGTTATTTATCTGTTTATTTATTTATCTGTTTATTTCTTCTATCTTATTTCTCAAAAAAAAAATATTTACTATTTTAAAATCTGATTTTCTTATTTTTAAATTATTCTAAAACTCTAAAGTAATAAAAAAAGCACACCATAAATGTAAATTTTAAAACAGATAAGATAAGCAAACAAAGTAGTTTATTTACTTATTTACGAAAATAAATAAATTACTTTTATAAATAAGTAAATTATTTATTATAATATACATAATATTGTTTAAAGTACATTTTAATAGTAAAAGACAATTTTAAAAAAATAAAATTTTGAAATTTCTAATATATACAAGCACATGCACTGTTTGTTTATTAATTAATATATATATAAGAAATTGTGAATTAATATGCTAAATATTGTAATTATTCTAACATGCACAATTTTGAAATGATCAAGATCTTTTATTAAAATAACATCTGCAGTGAAATAAATTATGATCTCATATTATAACTAAATTAATAATATATTATATCAAGTGTGTTTATAAAGCTTTCTATATTGAACATAATCATATATTTAAGAGCTTGAGCAGTCTTGTAATATTTACAGACCAAAGGTCACATTTAAAATGATAGTTCCATTGAATTCATTAAAACTGTTTTTTTTTTTTAACGTTAGTATCTAAAAATTGATTCAAAGTCTTTAACCTTTGAATCGTTCACCCAGGCAACAATTTATATTAAACTGGCAAAACTCTCCATACAGTAGTTCCATTCAGTGCAAGCAAGAGTAATCAATGGATACAAAAAGGATAGTGCATAAAGTCCCCATCGAGTGCCTACTCCTCCAATATCCATAGACTCTTTATCTAGTCCAATATCCTCAGAATAGTCTGGGGATATTGGATGAGTGGGCACTAGATAGGGATTTTATGCACAAACCTTCTTGCATCCATTGATTACTCTGGTTTGTATTAGTGGCATTACTGTATGGAGAGTTTGCCTATTTTAACAGCTTGGGCAAATATAAGAAATGGTAATCATGTGACGTTTAGTGGTTTTATATTAAACTGCTAATAGTTTCCAAAAATGAGTAAAATGAAAGAGAAACCCATTTATTTAGGATTTGTACCTATTATTAAAAGAATATTTGATCAAGTATTGTAGGAAATATGTGCTAAAAAAGGTATCAATGTTATTATTAATATTCAATGTGTGAATAGAAAATAGCACATTGAATATCAACATTTCAAAAACAATTATCAGCAATAATTTGATCATTTTTTGTATTTGATATTTAGAAATATTTTTAAATTGTAGTGAATTATATTTTAAATTTTGTGATATGTTTATAAAATATTCAATGTTCCATTGTGCAAATGATTATTTTTTTATAGATTTTTTTGGTAATAAAGCAGATGTAAAGTTGTTGCATGTATTTAAATTATTATAAATAAATATTTAATTTTCTAATCCATAGGTAACTTTTACATATTTTTTTTATCTAACATTATCTGTAACTATATATGTGTATATTAAATATAGTAGTAATTTACAACTAAATAATAACACATCTTGATTTTTGATCGCATATGATGAATAGACTCTTAATCTTTATATTTAATAAACTTTATGAGGTTTTGGTATTGATTTAATTTATATTGGTTTCAGAATTTGTATATCACTATATTTCTGCATTTTTATATCTTATATTATTAAACTATATTTATAATTTTGCCCTAAATGTGTTTTTGCTTATAGATATTTCTTATTGAAAACATTATATAATTTCTAGCATTGGAGCTCAAACCTATACTTTATTCAGATGTTTTACTAACCTATTTCAGTTTTCACACATTCTTTAAATTTTTCTACCTCCTACAATTTATAACTATTATCCTTTTTAAGATCAATATCAACTTCTTTATTCTTTCATTTTCTTCTCTTAATTATACTTTTTTTTTTTCAGTGTATATTTTGTTATTTCTTGTTTCTAAATACATGTTCAATTTTTTTTTTTGGCTTATTTTTTTTAATACATAATTTTTTTGTTTATACCTTTTAACATATGACTGTAGCTCAATTTATTTTTCCAAATTATATTTTCCATTCTTCTCAAACAATACACAATATTCTTTGCTGCTTTATTCAAAATCTCCAATAGGAGTATTAAGTCACTATATTTATTTTATCATAGATCCATCTACTAAAACAGGCAAAACTCTCTATACAGTAGCACCACTCAGTGCAAGCCAGAGTAATCAATGAATGACAGAAGGCTTGTGCATAAAAGCCCTATCTAGTGCCTATTCATCCAATATCCACAGACTAGTTTCTAGCTTGTGGCTTTCATCAGTGAGGAACCTTGGATCTGAGAGCATTGCAACATGCTAGAAACTAGTCTGGGGATATTGGATGAGTAGACACTAGATAGGGATTTTATGCACAAGCCTTCTGTCATCCAGTGAATACTCTGGCTTGCAATGAATGGCACTACTGTATGGAGAGTTTTGCCTGTTTTAATAACAGTTTTGAGCAAGCATAAGAAATAGTGATCATGTGATGATTTGTCTATTATAAGATTGAGTATTCAATGAATATTAAATTACAGTTATTTATGCGCATCCCAAAAATATTCTGATTATTGACTACCTTCAATGAGTAGGTGGATTTGCACTTATTTCTTTAAAAGCCTCAATATTATTTATATTATTGATAAAAGATTCAAATATTCTAAATTTTTAAAATTTAGCTGAGTATTTGTCTAGCTATATAGTTCTGACACTAGGAGCATAACTATACTGAAGAAAAAGTTGTGTATCTTTGTTAGCTACTTACTTTCAACATTTACAAAATAATAATAAATTCTTTTATTTCCTTTTTTTCATATTACATTTATTGTTAAGTTTGAAGAATCACCCTATTTTTCTTCTACTTTATATTTTTGGTACTTCCTTTTTTTCTCTTTCTGAATTGATCATGTCCTGATTCTTATATATTCCACACAAACTATTAACAAGTCTTTTTTAAAATCCTATTTTATTGAGCCACATAATAACCTTTTTTTAGTAATAACTTATTCAACAATTGCTATCCTTACTGCCATTTTTGTATCACTACTTTAAACTTTATTTATTAACCAACTTTTTAAAAGTTTAAAAGTCTTAATCGCAGTTAAACTTTATATTTAATCCTTTTTTTAGTTATAATTATATGTTAGACTATTTCCATCATCTGACATTAAATATTGAATATCTTCAGAAAAAAAAAATTTTTTTATTTAAATTTTACAATTGCATTCAACTATTAGTTATAGTATATAGATTTGTATATACAAACATTTTGACAGGTTTTATTCTTTTCCCTTTTTCCCGTGTTGCTGGCCTAACCAGTGACAGTACTAGAATATGAATAAAAACAGCATTTTTAGAATCTAGAATACTGAATTTTAAAGTAGCACTCTAACCAATTGAGCCATTCTCCCAATGATAGATAATGGAAATAGTCTAATATATAACTTTCTCTGAAGCTTTTTTTTTTCCATTTCATCAAATAGTACAAAGTGAATATACATTATCAGTGTTTATGTTAATGTTTTGACTAGTAATAATCATGAATGAATTTCTTGGCTATATTTTATATAGTGTTTTTTGTTTGGTTACTCTTTATAAGTTTATTTAATACTAATTATTAACTTTTCTCAAATTAACCAATGAATTGTTAAACTTAAAAAAATAAATAAATAATATTTAAGCAGTAAACTTTTATAACAATTATCTAAATTATATATTTTTATTATAATACAGATTGGTATCTTTAACTGAGTACTATTTCTAAAAAAATATTGCTCTATCTTTCCAATTAACAACAACTTTAAGTTTAGAAAGTATTGCTTTTTATTTATTTGATCAATATATATATATATATTTATTGAAAAAATATAGGGGAATATTAATTCATGTCTTTTCTATATTACTTTTGCATTATCGAGGTAGAATTTTTAACGGTCTTTTTTTTGTTTGTTTTTAAACTTCTAAAAACAGATTCACTGAATGGTTAGTTTCTTAGTAGGTCAAGTGATATTTGAGCATCAAAAATAACAAGTTGAGAGATCCAATCTAGACATTTTAAGAGCTGAAGACTCCTAGAATGAACTTTAACTTGATTATGTCTAATATTTGTCTGATTAATTTTTAGTGGCTCATGTGATATTTAAGCACTAGAAATGATAAGAAATTTAATTTAAAAACGTCAAAATTTTATGTTTTCTTAATTAAGGGTTCAATCTGACATTTTCGATGTTCAAATGTTACATGAGCTCTTGAGGAGCTAAGCATTCAAGTTACTCTATTAGAAGAAAAAGAACAGTATAATTATGATATTGTTTTTATTTTTAAAAAGAATAATTTTTAAAATGACATTGTATATCTGTACGCTTTAAACAAATATTAATAAAAATAATACTTAAGAAAGTATATATTAAACGTAGCAGTTCATTATGTATTAAAAAAAATTATTAAATGCACGTTGATGCTGAAAAGTGCATTTAGTTTGGATGATTAATGTATACAAATAAGGTATAACTTATTATTTATTCCTGTTTTACATTTTTTTATCCCTTCAAGTTATATGCCAGTAATCTAATGAAATGAGCTGTTTTTATTCATAATAATACTCACTAGATTATTATTGACACTAGACTTTTGTTTTACAAAATTGAAATCTTTCAGTTAGGTTTTTTTTTTTTGTATTTGCTTTTAAAAGTAAAGCTTCAGTTATTTTTAAGAGCACGGAGACATATCTCTTTCTGCACCAGTTCTCTGTTTGTGGACAAAAGTCAATACAAATAGTAAAGCATTAATATATCCCAGACACAGCTGTGCTTTTGGTCTTTCTGGCTAAAATATTGAAAAAGCAGAATAGAGATTTTAAGCAGCAGCTGTAAGTCAAATCAAGGTGATGTGATCTAATAAACTTTGACCCTTTTTGTGACTTCACAACTGCCGAGTTCTATTTTTTTTTTTTTATAATGTCAAGAATATTATAATTATAACAGTTTTTTAAAAAGAAATGCCAAATAAAAAACCACTTAAGTAATCATTAATATTTTTTAATGCAGAATTTAAATTAATATGTCTGAGATACACATTACACTAGATTAATATTACGTAATAATTACAAAATAATTTTGATAATTAGTGAAAAGTGCTTCAATTTAAATCTATTTATATAATCTTTTCGTCTTTGTTATGATTATACATATATATATATGCTTCCATAACTAAAATAAATACTATATTTTAATAAATAATTGTCTTAATTTAAAAAAAATACATATTTTGTATAATCACATCCTTATATTTTTATGTTTACACCCACATGTAAATATTTGGCAAAAATAAAATGTCCAGAAATGTTTTCAATATCAAATTTTTATTTGTTATAAATCTATTTTTCATATGATTTAAAGTAATACATTTGAAGATATGCATTATTTACCATTCCTCCTAAATATTTCAATTTTCCAACAGAAATAAAGTATTTATAGATTACCATAGTTGTTTTGATCACTTAGAGATGATCAAATGTGATCACTTAGAGATGATCAAATGTTTGATAATAATAGTTCAACTTAAGAGACGAAATTAAGTTTTTTTTTAAAAAAAAATATTCAAACGAGAATTGGTTGAGGAAGATTTATCACCGATCTTATACATAGGATCAATGTGATTTTGAAAATATATAATTAAATATATGTGTAATGGTTTATCTTCTAATGATTTGTGTAGGAGAAAATCTATCATGAACCAAATTATTATGAACACATATTGCAATGTCCTTCTATTAGTTTTAGTGTTATTAGTTTGCTGATGACTGTTTAATTAAACAATAGTGGAGGATGGTAATGTAATTTATTGTTACTGTGGTTTTATATTTGATCAGAGTATTTCTGGCATGTAGTATGAATATGTCTTTTTAAAAAGAATTACACTATTGTTCTTAAGATTTGGTTTATATCTAACAATTATTTCTCTTTTAGGACATTAAATATCATATCAATTCTTTTATCAATGTATTTTTTCTGTAGCAGCAAGAAGAACAAAAAAAAAAAATTTTTCTGATAAGATCCATTCAGGATATCAAATGAATACTAGTCTTCTAACACTGGAATTTAATTCTCTCTGCATTTTTTAAAATAAGTAACTGTTTTTAAATCAAAAAGTCTATTCACCTATGATTAATTAAATCACTTTGACTCTGTTCCTAATGACATAGATTGGAACTTCAATAACAGCTTTAAAACAGGCCATAAATTATTGATACCATAATATTTTATAAAGGAAAAAAAATAAACTGAGCATGATTTTTTTTTCCTCCTTTTTAAGCCTATAATTGATATAAGAAAATATGAATCTTGGATTTACCACTGACATCATCTTATATATATATCTAATGATATTTAATGAATAATAGTGACTTTATTATAGTTATAGATAGCTATGAATTTCCATTTTGTATTTTTTAAAAAATAAAGTATTATTGATCTAAAATTTCAATATTATATAAATTTATTTTAGAATATTTTATAAAAAAAAAGTGTTAAAAGAATTAAAGTAGTATGAATAAGTATTTTTCACAAATTGTCTTTACTATTTGCTATATAAAGTTGAAACTGATTTCTAATGATTATAAGAATAATATTTGTTCAAAAGTATATCTATTATTGTGAAGATGAAACTCTTTTTTATATTTTTATTAATTCTGACTTTTTGCTAATAACTTTCCTAGTATTCTACACTTTGCTACTGAATTAGATCATTTCATTTTAAATAAATAAATAAGCGGAATACAGCAAAATAGGAATAAAATAATAAAGATAATAAAATAAGGATTGACTTCTTTTTTAAAAAAAAAATCTTAAAAGTAAGAAAAATTCAGAATAGCTTTTAATATAAATCAAAGTATATAATTAATGTTGAAAATATATATATATTTAGATAAGGCATCCCTGATTGCAGAATTCATATTCATTATGACTAAGTCTTCAAGAATTCATGATTACTAGTAATAGATTATTTATTATGATATTTTGTACTAACTGTTATATTAACAGACAAATTGTCTTATTATAATTCTTTTATTAAGAATTTGTTTATAGAAATAATTAATAACTAAAAGTTACCCATCTGAAAAGATTTGTTTCTGTGATGATTAGAAAAATCACAAGCATAGATAAGATAAATAAATTAAAAACATAAATCTAAAAAAATCAAATTAAAGCTTTAACTTTCAAAATTTTATCAAGACTGGTATATTATTCTAATAGGACAACTTTTATTTATTCCACTGCATCTTACTATAAAACACACTATAAAATATAGTATTTATATAATCCAAAATAAAGAAATTATATCTTTTCTAATACATCTTGATTATGTTAGAATGGCTGTTATGTCAGAAGAATTAGAATGCAATATGAATAAAGAAATCATGCAACAGTATGTACAATAATATTGACATTTCAATTTTTTTGGAATTCTGGTTTTTGAAGTAGATACAGTTAATTATGAGAAAAAATTTAACATTTCAGCAAATTTATTGAACACCCCATTTGACCAAATTCTAGAAATAGTTGGAAGACATAGCAGAAATGATTATTTATTAAAAACTTATTGATCTTAAACAGGTTATAAAAAAAAACTTGAAAAAGTATATTCAAATATCTAGGTTATATTTAAGATATATATTGTGACATTCAACAATTCTTAAAGATTAATATAAAGTACAGACCTACCACTTATTGATCTAAAGCATATTCTGCATGGTGATGAAATGTACTCTGTATTATAGTTAAATGTGTATAGAAATACATATTTCTCAAGTAATAAAAAAGAAAACTAAAAGGACACTTATTTTAGTATTTGGACTAAATTTTTAAAAAGTTCATAAAGTTGTTGGCCTATTCACATAAAGCAAAAAATAATGATTTATTTAGTTTACGTTTTGAAATTAATTAAGACAAATACAAAATGTTCATTATGACAGTAATCTTATTTTAAAGCATATAAAATTAGAAAAATACTTTTCAAACTTATTATAATGCTGATAAAATGATTCTTAATAGTAAACTGAAAGTTTGTAATAAATAAAAAAATAAATGGTTTTACAATAGGATAAAAAATATCAGAAAAAAAAATGTTAAATTTGGCATGCAGTCCATGCATGCAGTCCATCTAGGAATATGACCATTTAGAATGCACAGAAACTCATGAGAAACCATTTTACATTTACTTTTATTGTTTAAACCACTTCTTATCATTCATGTTTAGAACATCCTATTTTTCTTTATATTAAAAATAATCATTGATGTACAAAAATTATTTTCAGAAATGACATTAGGATGATTAAAACTGTCAATTTCTTGCACAATAGGTTCTTAATGTTACAAAAAAAAAAGAGTTTTTAGTTCTATAAAGTAAGAACATGTTATAAAGTCCTCTTTTCAAATTAAATTAGAACATTTCTCATAATATCCAGTATCTTTATTTGGGCATCAATAAATAAGAATTGTATTGATGAATGTATGAATATAATATGATTACAATACATTGTAGTATCACTTTTCATTTTTTGTGTTTCCTTTTTGTTTTTACAGTGCATTGTTATTAATTGTGACTTATCTCTTATAATTTTATTATGATGCCATCTGGAAGATAATAACTAATGCAACCTAGGCTTAAAATCTAAGCTGAAACATTTTATATGTAACTTTTTAAAGAAAAGCAATTTAAAAAATAAATAAATTAATTGAATCAAATTATTATGCTGAATGAACTATGTAAGTGCTTGAACAGCATAAAAGTTTTTGAACAATTAACTATATGATAGTTACATATATTTATAAATTTATTTTATTTGTGAAAACCTGTTAGATATTTTTTTTACATTTTTGTCTGTTTTAATTCCGATTTACCTTTGGATGTTAAATGTTTTTTGAAACAGTTTTATTTTTCTGCATTCTGAAGCAATTAAATTGATTCTCATAAAAACTGTAAAAAATTCATTATGAAAGGTGAAGCCTAATGAAATCCAATTGATGACATTTTTTGAAATAGCGGTTTAAAAATAAAAAAAATAGCAATCTACTTATTTGGTATCTCAATAATTTAAAAAATAATTATCTTTTTTTTTCAATTTCTATCAAAAATTTCAAAGTTATTATTATAAAATATTTTTGCTACATTTCTCATTACAATTATTTCTTTGCATAACTGAAATTATAGCTTATTAAGCAAAACACAAGATATATTTCATTTAAAAATAATGAATTATACATATATAAAATATTGTAGTAAAATAAAGAGATAAATGATTTATCATAGAACAAATGTCACTTATTACAGTTAAAAATTGATGTTAATACCATAACAACTACTTAAATAATAATTTTAGTAAATGCGAATATTTATTTATTTATTCCAAATTGTATATAAATATTTAACATTGTATAATCTTGTAAAAGTAGATCATCAAATTGTTTAAACATACAAATCGACATAAGTTGTAAACAAGTAGCAACTTGTAAAAACAATTTACAGGTGAATGGATTGATGACTTACATAGAGGAATGGATAGTGATTAATAATTGAGGAAATAATTTATAGAATAGTAAATTTATTATTTACCAACACACAGTTTCATATGATTTATGATTCTCCTATGATCATTTAATTTCTTTATTAACAATAACAATATCAACTCAAATATTATTCTACACTTGAGATTTTTATGTAAGCTGAATAATCAATTAGATACAAATAAAAGAAATTAATCTCAGGATCTGATTAGTTTTGCTATTGATTATTCATACTTGAGATAGATAGTTCTAGAAACGAGTAATGTGGGTTGAATTGTAGCTATTAATGTGAATGCTAACAATTACCAAGAAAGATCATGTGATGCTTTGTAATATATATATACCTACACACATATATATATATATATGTTGTAATGGAAAATATTCTAAAACATATAAACAATGCTAATGAAACAACATTGTTTCATAAATAGCAATATTCCCCTGTTGGATGAGCCAAAAATGTAATGGATAATTAATAAAATGATGTCTGTCAAGCTGCCTGATGTACAAATGTCTATGCATTTGAGTAAGCTAGAAATGTAATGGAACAATAAAATGCAGGTCATTGACATTATTAAATAATAAATATGACAAAGAATAATATGGATAAAATGAAACTAACTGTCCACCGAATAGCTTATTTATTTGAGTAATCATAAATATAATAGAAAACATTATGGTTAAACTAGGCTATTTGGCCTGCAAATAGTTCATGGATTCAAGTGACCAGAAAAGTGATAGATAAAATTAGAAACCAAATAGTTTTCTCTTACTATGTACTACATATATGGGCAATCTAAAATATACTGAATAAATGTTGTACTTAGGCATCTAAAAATGACTGATAAATAAATAAATGAATTAATCCATAAATGGCTCTATGATAGTTTGAATTTACATCTGCAATAGTCTCATGAATTTATAAGGTGCCAATGATTCCATAGTAGTGGTTTTGCTTAGCAAAGAAGATAAAATTCAATAAATAATATTTTACTTGCTAATGAGATATCATATGGGATATGACCTTAAATATTTTAATTGTAAATAAACTGTATAATAAAATAGTTTTATAATAATTTATACAATAGGCAAATCAAAGTACTTACGTTAATAATAGTAATAATAATATTTATTGAACTAAACATTAACTCATTGAGGTGATTAAAACCAAGAACATAATTCTAATATTATCAATTGAAATCTAATATCATATCATATATTTATATAATTTACTCCTACCAGATTGCAATTAACAGAAATGATATATGATTAAAATTATTATGCATACAGTCATAAAGGGTTAATTACAATTTCTTCTCTCTCTCTCTCATAAAAAAAAATGTAATAAAATATTAATATTAATATTATTTTATATATATATGTTTTTCTTTTAATATATTTTATATCTTGGACTCAAGCAAAGCTTTTAATAATTATTATTAAATAATTTATATAACTTATATAGAATATTATTTATGTTTAATTTTGATTTGTTTTTTTTAAATAATACATTAATTAATTGATTTAAGTCTTAATTACATGAGTCTATTTATTATTCAAGCCTATATCGAATGATAAAATAAAACTGCACTAATTAAGATTATTTTATACTCTTAATTATTATTAACAAGTGAAATTTTATTTTATGCAGATAATTTAAAAGAATTTCTGCTTTGTGTCTGATGGCAAGTTTGGCTTTTATATAATTTTAGTTTAGATTCCACTATCTCATGGTATTTTCCTTGACACATCATTGATAAGAAACACAAATGCAGTGTTCGATGAACATTGCATAGCGTTTGTTGTTGTAATCAATTTATTTTAGTCATAAAGATATCAAAAGTTGAGAAGTTGTTCCTTCCCCCTTAAATAATTTTTCTACTTACATCACACAATTCCTTGTTATAAATCTAGAATCTATTTGTAAAAGTAAGATAAGATGAAACACAAAATTTTAAGCAAAATAAAGTATGTGTGTTTTTGCTAAATTAGTTTCTGTAGTTACAGTAACACAAAATGCAGTATTTTTCTTTTCATTTTTTTTGAACACTAGCTGGTGAACATGTGATTATCTTTTCCCTAATCTTAATAAGGCATTGTTACCATTCTATAAAACATAGTGAAATATTTCATTTTTTTTCCATATGTCATAGCATCGGCCGGGAGGCGAACCCGCAACAACCGTTTACAACCAACTGCGTGCTTGTAGGCTAGTACCCTGACTTGTCGTCTAACAACGCTTGATCTTAGTTACTCTCCATGTATCCCAAATTAAGAAACACATAATTAAATATAAGTCTTTTAATTGTTTACTTTATTTAATTATTTATATACTACAAAGGGAACTATAGATGGCAACATATATACATCACAATATATATATATTAAAACGCTTCTTCATTATGTCTCAAAATCAAGAAATATGTATTTGCGAACATCAGTCAGGTCGAAGAAAAATTAAAAGTTGTATTTAATTTATAAAGATTTTAATTTTGTTATTAAAACAATATTTTATGTTGTAATTTTTAAACGGGTGTAATATATAATGTATATAACGCACATACACAGAAATAATAATTTTATAAATCATTTTGTTAAAAAAAAAAAAACAACTTTAGTATTAGAAATAACTTTATTCAAGGAAATATCTATGTAAAGATATTTCAGTTTAAAAGAAAAAAATAATAATACAAAATTAATCAAAGAAAATTACAATAAGTATTTTCAATAGCATTCAATGAATTATACTATTATTAAAAACATTTACAATAAAATAGGTAACAAAAATACATCTCACTAGAGGTTAAAACACTGATAGTCAAAAGACTAAGTGGCAGCGAAAATATCTGATGGGGTGCTTTTTCATTTTTTTGCTTTATTGCCTCTAATGTGTTTTTAAAAAATATTAAAAATTATTGCATTACAATTGTAAAGATAAATGCGCTATATAACAAATGTACTTCTTATTTCTGCAAAGCAGGTATTTGAAGAAAACTATAATTTATCTTACAGCGGCATTCATTTTCTGATAATTTTTTGTAATATAAGATCGTATGTACTGTAGGTTACTACACTCAAAGAATACATAAACAATGAGGATTGCCAATTCCTCAACAAGTTTTGTGATAAATGCTTAGCTAGAGAAAGCATTTAAAATATCTGTCAGGACCCCCCCCCCAAACTTCTGATCATGGTTTCATGCTTTGGCACTCCTCAGAGAGGTGCTAGGATAGGATTCAGACAGTAGATCTAAAAATACCAACCCAAAGTCAGCATTTAACTAAAAGTTATCTATTGAGTGGAAAATCTGAACTTTTCAGACACCTACATGTCTTCAAACCCAACTATCCAACTCAAATAGCTATATGGGGCTGAGAGATCTTCAGCCATACCATATATAACATTACATAAGACTTCAGGCAGAGACTATAAATAGTCAAAATAAGACTCATAGTGATCTGTGGTGCAACTCACATATGGTGTCAAAGTCAAGTAGGTTTCTGTTATAAAATATAATATTGGTAATAACTACTTTAAAGAGGAATTTGCATGATTTTTGTAAAAGTTTATTTTTTATCTATCTTAAACAATGCCTAAGGGATGATTATTTTTTTAAGATTGCATTGTCCTTACAGTGAATAGTGTTAAGATTAAATTCCTAAGTAATTAGTTTGCAGTATTAAGAATGTATTAGCAGTTAAAAATACTTGATTATCTGGAGTTTTTTAATTAATGCTATTCTAGAAGTTTCTTGGAAAACAGGTGAGAGTACATAAGAACCAGAGATATATATAAGCTTTTATTGTATTCATTGATTGTTTGTTGATTCACTTTCTTCAATTCTTTTGGGAATGTGGACTGTATTATCTCTACACTTTTCATGATTTAAAGTTTTCATTTACTTTAACACATATGACTACTAAATTTTTAAAGAAGAATCTACAGTGGTTACTTGAAGTTATTGTGTGATACCAGTTCAAAAGAAACCAAGCAATTACTTCTAAAAATGAAAGGATTGACCATTTCTAGTGTTTTAATTGATGCTATGAGTGACTAAGGCTATCCCACCAACAAAGTCATCTTTTCCAACACAACTCACAATTCTCATCATGATATAAGCTATTAATTGATCCATCCAACCAACAACCTGGTCATCAAAGCTTCTCTCTCAACTATTCGCTAACAGAAGGACCCTATTAATTTTGGGATACTCAATTAAAGTACATACTTCTAAATCAACAGAATGGAGCATAAAAGTCTCCTTGTAAAATATGAGAACTTTGTTTATATTCAGTGATCTAGTCTTTAAGAAATTATAGTTTTATAAATGTATAAATTGAAAATATAATCCTTATTGTGCGATTTAAATGAAGTAACTCTATAACTAATAAAATAAATATGGCTCGAAAACGCAATGTATGGGTAAGACAACAAACAGGTGTTACTGACCTTATTGAAAAAATTAAAAGATTGAAATGGAGTTGGGCTGGACATATTGCTAGAAGAAATGATAATAGATGGACAATTGAAATTTTAAACTGGATTCCAAGAGATTGTAAAAGACCCAGAAAGAGACCACATGTGAGATGGATGGATGAAATAAGAAAATGTGCAGGGGTGTTGTGGAGAAGAGAAGCTAAAGATCGGAGAAGATGGATTAAACTTGGAGAGACCTTCATCCTGCAGTGGATTGATAATGGTTGATGATGATGATGATGATGATGAATATAATGTTTTATGCCTTTCATTAATTTCCTTATGTGGATGAGTTATTAGTTGTTGTTTTTTTTTGTTTAGTAATTAACGATAATAACTAACGCGGTTAAGTTTATTATTTTTGCCTGATTTTATTTTGTAAACTCTGCATTACTTTAATTAATTTTTAATTTTTTTTTTTTTTTAAATATTCGTAGAGTATTTTATAAAAGTACTCATTTATATACCATTATTTATAAATTTTCTGTAAATTTAAGCAACAGTTTGATGTTTTGATTAATTTGCGCAATTGTCTTGAACTTGATAAAAGTATCTGACATTATTTTGTTAGTAGAGTATGAAAGTTGTGCGTGCGTGTGTGTGTGTGCAATATATAGCAGTCAATCGTAAGAATTTCCAAAATTTATCCTAGCTGCTTTCTTTTGTCCTTGGCAAATTAAAGTCTATGTCCAAGATTTATATCTTGGTTTTAATGTACGGTTTTTGTTATAGTGGTCTGTCTTTATCTTGCCTCAGTTAAGTTAATATGGCTATCAGGACCGTCCATTTCATCACCGCTATGTTCAGAGTGAATTTTTCCAAATCTCTGTCAGTAAAGTCTCTGACAAGCTCAGTTTTCTCACAACGTTGAGAGATACCTGTATCACTTACGGTCGGTAGGATCACCAAAGTTTTATTACAGAGGTTGTCGTAGGAATAGAGCCTCATATATTACTTGTTTCTTATGCTCTTATTTTTCAGGACAATGTAGCACACATGTGGTTAAGTTAAGTATACATTTAGAATTAATTGAGGCCATAAAATATTTAGATACTTAGATGTTCTAATTGCTACAGTGGTTACATCTAACTATTTAAATACTAGAGAATTAAAAAAAAGGTAACTAAGATTCAGTAATTGAATAAAAGAAAATAGTAGACTGTATACATCCTTTAGTTAAATAAAACTATCCATTATTGAAATTAATACGTTTTAAATTTACTGATTTTTTCCCCATGTTTATTTTCATTTTGAGTAATTAATAAATATTATTATTTAAATATGCTTATCGTTTGTTTTGCTGATATCTGCCTATCAGTTGTTTAATAATAGTCTATAGTTTCATACTCTAAGCTGAGCTAGTATCAGGTACAATTAACATATTAAAATATGTCTGGATTATCATATATTCAGTAACACAAATTTTCCAAACTGATACACTGGTTTGGTGGAGCGTTCAAGTGATGGGTGCATGGTTCGGTAATATATATATATATATATATATCATCAACCAATATCAATCCACTGCAGGATGAAGATCTCTCCAAGTTTAATCCATCTTCTCCGATCTTTAGCTTCTCTTTTCCACAACACCCCTGCACATTTTCTTGTTTCATCCATCCATCTCACATGTGGTCTCTTTCTGGGTCTTTTACAATCTCTTGGAATCCAGTTTAAAATTTCAATTGTCCATCTATTATCATTTCTTCTAGAAATATGTCCAGCCCAATATATATATATATATATTGGAACTGTAATATTCACTATATTTTGTTGCAATCCCTCCTCATATTCATTATATATTGCATATAATAGATGACTGACATTTTTTGGAAAGCTTTAATTACAGCAGAATAGATGATATTTGTTGAATTGCAAGTATGAAATATTTTAATATGCAACAGAAACTTTTAATGTACTTAATATGATATATAAGTTCATAGTATGAACAAAATTAAAAAAATAATACAGTTCTTAATAATAAATTAAGGGGACACATTTTCATATATATATATATACTGTGTGTGTGCTTTAACTCATTTAGATTCACTCAAAAAAGAAACTTAAAATAATAAAAAAATTTTCTGTGCTAAGACTTTCCTTTGTTAAATAAAATGAATAATGGAGTGTCAGACTTCAATCATAATTAGACATAGAGTGAACAGTATATATTTTTTCAATAATTTAATTTACTCCTAAGGATATCTAATCGTTATCAGCTAACTATGATCTTTCTAAATTGTTTTGATGTTGATAAAGTTTGTATTGGCTTTGGAATTTATACAGTCACCCTTATCTTCGATTATCTATTAAATTCTTGACTAAATTCTTTAAATTTTCCGACACAGTATAAGAATTTTATATTCTGCACTGCTAAATCTTAAGAGATATATATATTTTTTTTCAATTCAAAAATAAACACTTCATATATGTGTATTAAAAAAAGCTTACTTATTCTTTTTAATACAGTATGCTTAATTTATTTAATATATTATACCTAGCATGCTCTCAACTAGCTTGTAGTCATAATCATAGCAGAAATACTTAAAGTAAATTATGTAATTTATTGCTAGAAGAGATGATAATAGATGAACAATTGAAATTTTGAACTGGATTCCAAGAGATTGTAAAAGACCCAGAAAGAGACCATATGTGAGATGGATGGATGAAATAAAAAAGTGTGCAGGGGTGATGTGGGTAAGAGAAGCTAAAGATAGGAAAAGATGGATTGAACTTGGAGAGACCTTCATCCTGCAGTGGATTGATAATGGTTGATGATGATGATTTAATATTTTCTTTTAGTCGATTTTTTAAAATATGATTATAAAAACCAAAAAAAAAAAATACACAAAACTACAAATGATTGGAATTAAAAGAAATTTAATATAAGTGCAAAATGAAAAAGATAAGGAAAGAAAGTATGACAAAGATGGATTTTTTATATTGGTGAGCAGAAATCTTTAATAGCATGCAGCACAGCTATAAATGCATCTTTTTCTTTATGCAATTACCATCATATAAATTTCACTAAATAGAAATAGATGTATTGTCTTGCAGTTCCCCAGCACTTCTTGTTTCACCAAATTCCATAACTATTTATTTTTTTGCATAAGCACATTTATATATGGTTTCACAAGATTATACATGTGATTTATTATGAAATGTTCAAATCCAGGATAGTATAATTCCTCAGTTTTGAAGCTCTTCCAATATTCTGAATAAATAGCATATCTATCAGCTATATTTTGACTGATTTCATTCATAAGTATAGATACTGTTCTAGTTGGAAGTGTTACTGTGAAACCCTCACTGATTTCTCTGTACAAGCCACTAAATAATCACTGCTGTGGAAGTATCATCTTTGATGGATTTTCTGTCTGACTGAAAGAACCTTAATC
Source organism: Epiperipatus broadwayi (assembly GCA_028023455.1). NCBI lineage: Eukaryota > Metazoa > Onychophora > Udeonychophora > Euonychophora > Peripatidae > Epiperipatus > Epiperipatus broadwayi. The sequence goes on from JAQFVV010006401.1 coordinate 2,096,249, forward strand.
TATTTCAACTATTTTGTGAGCCTATCAGATTTTGCATGATAAGTTTTGATTAGTAATGGGCAAAATCTTTTAGAAGTAGGCCAAAAAAAAAAAAGAAAAATTTTTGGTGAACCAATATAATTTAATATAAAATGCAATAAAGACTCTAAAAAATAGTATTTTTTGAAAATTCTTTAATGTGATGAATGAAGCCATGACAGTATTTCTAAAAGTTCCTCATAATTTGGTTCAAACTGGGATGTACTGAAATACTGATTTAGAGAAGTGAGTTAAATGCCTATTTGTCAATCTGTTTTTAATATAACTCTTTCGAAGCTTCACTATAGAAAACACCTATTCACATACATAGAATTAAGAAAACATAGTGCTAATCTTCTGGGCATGGCAAAGACTTGTAGAACTCTAATTTTGGGACATTGAGAAACAACTGTTTGAGATGATTGTTAGATTGCAATTCAATTAATTCAAGCTGCAACTCCAGTCTTACTACTTCGCAGTCCACATTAAAAGTCATGCTGAAAATATCCAAGTCTTTTTCAATGTCACGGGCTTGAAATCTTTGTTTGAATTCAAGATGAATTTTTCTCAGGCTATCTTCAAAGCTCTGAAGCTTGTCTTTATTTATTGAGGCTAATGAATTTAATCTTGGGAAGTGAGACAAGTTGTTCTTAGCTAACTGATTAGAAAACAGATCAAGTTGCAGTAGTTTGAAATCTCTGAGACAGCACCAGATATTATTGATAAATTTATTTTTTCTTGCATTTTGACATTCAACTTGTTCATGTGGCAGAGATAATCTGTGAAAAATGCAGTCTAAAAGTTATGCAGTATCTTCCAACATTTCACACTCCACAAACCATTGTTTCTTATGGAAGATTGACATTGTCTTGTTTTTTAATTACCAAACTCACTCCAAGATGTATCCTGCACTAAGACACCTTACTTTTACATAATACAGCTTATCAGAGTATTCAGATTGCATGGACTCAAAAAAATCTTGAAATTGTCTATAAATAAGCTTAGGGGTTCAAATAATATTTATAAGCTTTATTGATGTATAACACTATATAGAAAGAACATTGTTCCTGGAGTATATTTAATTAAAGTTCCCAACAAATACAGATTTTTTTCCTGTCATACTTTGTATGACAACAGTAATAATATTACATAAGTTATTTATTTATGGTTACTTTCAAAATTGAAAGATCTTCCAGAAATTAAAAAAAAAGACCCTGTTATTGTTCCCTTTAATAACTGCATGCATGCCAATTACTTAGTATAGAAAGTTTGTATCAACATCTTTTATAAATAATACTATAGGAGAAATATCATTTATATCAGTGCTTTCATTCATAGTAATGGAGCAGAATTTAAATTGACCAATCTTTGACTTCAATTATAATGTCAGATTTTTATTTATAGTTTTGTCTCTAGAAATCACAGTTTTTTGGGATAAGCTTACAGTTTCAAAATCCTCTTTCTTGGTAGGACATAAAACATCACAAACATGAAGCATACAGTGTTCAACAATATAACATGCATGTGTGGCTGGTTTTTGAGAACTATTTATTTTCTTAAAAAAATTTTGGTTACCTGATAAGTTTTTGTGAAGATCTAATTGTTTTACTTACATATTCAGACATTGCTTAATAATTGAAATTTTTATGTTTAGAAGTGGTGAGAAATGTTGTATTCTTTGAAGACCACTATGGTTTCATTGCAGATGAGACAAAGTGGTTAATCCTTTACAACTGTAAAAAAGTACTTCCAGGTCTATTCATCTTTGAAAACATGGCCTTCTGAACCAAGTTTATACTTTTAATAGACATTTTGGGGGTGAAATATTTTATGAATATTCACAATAAAACTAACAAGCAACAACAACAATATTAACTATGACACTAATGTTCAACATTTATGAAGTTGGAATGCATGGTCTGTCCACCAAGTTTCCATTCTATGGCAGTTTTCCACTTTGCACACATTCCCAAACTGACTAATCTTATTTGGTGTGATCATGTGGACAAGTATTTGCACCTCTGTGATCATTAATATAAACTTGTAAATGGTAAATTCAAATGCTTTTTTCAAAATCTTTGTTTTTATTTTTATTTTTATTTTGAATTTAAATATAAAAGCAAATAAGTATATTTTAATAATTTTATGAATATTTATTAAGGTGAGTTCCATTTTTTGCATATGCAAAAGATTTTAAATCAATTTCTATATAAATTCTCACAACTATATTTCACATATGCAAAAAATATTCAAATTTCTGTGGAAATTTTCACATATGAAAAAAATAAAACATGTTCTTAAATGATTTATTTTAAAACATTGAAATTAAAAGATTTCTCTAGTATTGTTTTAAAATTGGCATCAGCCCAGATAAAACCTTTAGGTGGGCTATATTTGACCTGTGGGCCATAGTTTGCTCATCTCTAGTTTAGATAAAAGGCTGGATGCACAAACTTCACATAGGTAATTGTTCTAATCAGTAACTTTTTTATCTAACAAATCTAATTAGTTTTTAACCCATTGTATAAAAGTTAATTTTCCAAATCAGCTATAAATAAATCTGGGTGCTGCAAGAAAGGAAATTTTTGAGCCTTCTAACTATGTTCCTTTAAGAATGCATATTCGCTTTGAAAATGTTTTCACATTACACCATCATTCTGAACTTGACTTTACATAAAGTCTCATATCATGGCCAGTAATATAAAGTTTATGGTAGGTGGTATCCTGTATTTTAGAAATACTGCACTGCATGTTTTTCTGTCAATGTAAGATCCCAAATTTTAAACATTTTGGGTAAATTTTCATAAATAAATAAAAAAACTAATTAACACACTCAAGGAAAACGTTACAGAAAACATAATAAAATCTTATCAAAAATGATGATAATGTTCACACCATGTTAATGTTTTTATGCTATAATACCGATTAAAAATATGAATTAAATATTGTGAATGGAGTTTAGAAGACCTTTACTAATATTTTTAAAGTTAACAATAAGTTATAATTCATTTCTTAATATTGTTTAAACTTAACAAGTAACACATGTTCTGTAAAATTGTTTTGAGAAAAAAAAATACTTCAATACCCTGAAAATAGATAATTAAAACAAAAATGTCTGACAAACATCCTGCTTCCAGATAATATGTGATTACTAACAAAATTTGCAATTTTATAATAAAAAAAAATTTTATTATCCAAAATATTGTATCCCATCAAAGCAAAAAATAAAATATATCTGCTTTCAACATAATCTGAAGAAATAGTATTAATAAATATGAATCATGTATGGTGTTCCAAGACAGAAAAATATCTGATGTATTACAAATATATTAAATTTACTAATTTTAATGTTTTTATTTTTTGTTACATTTTTTTTTTCAGTTAGATTTTTTTTGAATAGGATATAATTGTAATAATGTATATTGTTGCACTATATATCACCACTTCTCTGTAAATAAATGGAATTAACTTAATATTAATTTTATATAGCTGGACAATTCACAACATAAGAGTTTTCAGAATAAAATAGTAAAATAAAAATAGCTAATGGATACAGAAATGCAATATGGTGCTCCTTGCTAACAAAAATCAATAGCCAATAATTAGTCTAGGCATTTGGTTAATCATGAAAGTTTTTTTTAACAGAATTCAAAAACTATAAAAAATTAAAAATTTTATTTCTTGAAAATAAGATTATTATGAAAATGTAATTAAATTTATCATTTTTAATAACCATATAAGTTAAAATTATAAAATTAATAACAATAAATTATTAATATTACTGAATTTGCAACATACAATGAGGATGAAATTCCCAAGAAGGAATGCTTTTGGGGAAGTGAGGGAGGAAGGTTACTTTGATCCTAAACAATAGAGTAATGGTGTCTTTAGTTTTTGAATTGTTGATAACATTTTGATATCTTCAGATTTTGTAAAATTAGTAAATCAATAAAAATCATGCCCACAGAAACTACATTAAAAATTTCCTACATTAATATCAGTAATAATAATGGAAAAACACTGATGTAAAATGACAGAACATCAACACTTCTTTTGAAGTAAATAAACCATGTTTCTTAATGAATATGAGGATTATCAGGTTAAAATTTAATATAGGCTTTCAAAAGTATAAATTTGTATTTGTTTATTTTCTGGATAGTTTGATATACAAATAATAGTAATACACTGAACAAACTGAATTACTTTTTGACATACATTACACTATAGATCATACTTTTTGTTGTGAGTCCAAGGCAATAATAAAAATTTCTACATGAATGCATCAGATAATGACTCATTTGTATATATATATATATATATAGTGTGTGTGTGTATATGTAAGTTTGTTTAGTTGGTAATAATTTGTGGTCAATATTTGAATAACATTCTTATATTCTCAAAAAATTCAGTATTAAATATAAAATTAGTTTATGATATTTTGCTGTCACATGATCATGTTTGATTGTCTCCATCATTAAACTATATTATTTTCCTATATTGTAGATACTACTCATTACATTTAGGAAAAATAAACAAAACAAATATAAGAAGATATATCAAAATAGAATGTGGATAAAGATAATTGTAAATAATTCTTGGAGAATGGAAATAAAATTTCATAAAAATTTTAGTATATAATAAGAATATACAAAAAAATATTACACTTGACAATGAAATCTTTATTGTATAATTTCAGAAACATATCATTATGATGAATCTTGAAGACCTAATGATATAATAATGTTAAGCAAATTATCCATTAGTGCAAACAAATCTTATATATTATATCAAAAACTCTTTATAGTTTCTTCTTATATTGAACAAATTATATATTAATGGAAAATTGAAACAATAATGCTTGTAAATTATATACATATACACTTATACTATTGTTTCTGAAAGCTTCTGTATACTAAAAGAATGTTTTACTACAATAACAAGTATGTTCCTTAGAGTTTTTTCTTGCTCAAACCATAAGAATGTGTAGAGAAATCTAGAATCATTATTTTTATTTTCTCCTCATTCTTAAATTCTATTGGTTGAAAAGTTTTTAAAAATATTTTATCCTCAAATAGTTTTTTCCAAATATTAATTTTCTTTAATTTACATTTTTTATTTATGCTATTATGTATTTTAAAAATCTCTATAACTTCTGTTAGAAGTCTCTGATCATATTGTTCAATTTTTACCAGAATGTGTTTTAATACAATTGATGTCATGGCTTGTTAATTTATTGTGTGAACAAATGGCTAATGAATTAGATTTTTTTTAATTGCCAAAATGTGTTCTTTTTTTTTTTTTATGTTTATTCTATAATTGATTTGTCCAATGTACAAATATAAACAAACTCCATAAGAAATTTCATACACACCACAAGACTCCAAAGAAATTTTATCTTTAGGGTGTGGAAATACATCATTAATTTTTTTAAATGTAGTATAAATTGTGTGGATATTATTTTTCTTTAAAGCATTACTAATTTTATCAGTTACTCCTTTTATATATGGCAGACAATCTTAATTTTTGAAGTAACACATTTTTTTCTTATTATATAAAAAAAGCCTTATTAATAATCCTGTGATCAAAACCATAATGAAGAAACATTTTTAAAATAACATAGATATCTTGATGAAAATAACTGTCATCAGAAACTTAATTCTATCTAACAATGTCTTTGCCTCTAAAAATAATTGTGCTGGATGATGATGAAAAAAAATGTAGATATTTCCCAATGTAATATATATATATATTAAAAAACCGATTCTGTCTTGCATTTAATGAATATTTAATTACTACTTTTTATTATTTGTCCATAAAAATAGCCTGTTTACAATAGTTTTAGAAAAATATTGATATAGATAAAAGTAATAAGAGATTATTTATAGTGTTTGATATGAATTCAGTTTATTAACTGATAAAATTATTGCTAAAGTAATATTCATTAAATGCACCCATCCACGTATCACCTGTTAAAATATTAATAATATGCATTGCATTAAAAATCATTAGTAATGAAATATCTAAATATTAGAAGGCAAACAGTATCAAAAAGGACTAAAGTTAAAAAAAGTAAGAAGATAGATGACACCATATAATGCTAAGAAGATAACACATTTATTTCAGCAGCAAAGATGTTTGTTCTTAGTTTTTTTAAAATTCATTTCCAGGTTTTTAATAAAATATTTTAATTCATATTTATTATAAAAATTTTAATTAAATTATTTTTTAAAAAGTATTTTTCAAATACATATTCTTGATTAATCAGAAATAGTTGTCAAAATTAAAACCAATAACTAACTTGATCAATACTATTACTACTACTACTATCACTACTACTACTACTCTAGAGTTTATTAGATGTTTAAGTGACATGATGACAGAATAAATATAAATTGATATTTTTCTTCTAAGTTTTAATTTAATTTATTATATTTAGTTTGAAACATGTATAAATGTGTATATCCATATATATATAAAATGATCTCCATATAATTCTATTTATATATTTATTTCATTCTTGATATCAGAATATTGTTTTCTTGTAATCCAATTCTATATTCGCTAAACGTGATTTTGCTATTGTGTTTCTATCATAATGTTTGGTTATTGTTATTTTATTTATTATGAAATTAGTTTTAATATTAATAATTAAAACTAACTAAATTTTACTGAATACGTTTATATATGCCCCTCTCCCCTTAAAATGTGGGTTATGGGAAAATTCATTGAGTTGGTATGTCTTTTTGCTGATCATTAAAAGATATCCAAAAGCAAAAAAAAAAAAAAAATCAATACACAATTTTATTTACAGTATACAAAAAATAGAAAATATTAAAAACGATTGTAAATCAAAGTTAATGGAAAAAAAAAAGAACAAATCTCGATTTTACATCTTTCTATTTTTGATTTCATTAATTAGAAACAACAAAAAGATCAAAGTTTTATTTGCTAGCGATCATTTAGGTATAATTTAATTTCAGTCTCTCAGTTTGTTTTAATTAAAAATAAAATAGAACAAATTTATTTGAATTTCATCAAACTGTCTTGGGACCAGAAAAGTTAATTGATTATGAGAGAAAGTAAGTCAATAAAAATGAGATAAAGTTAATAAAGAGAAAAACTTGAAACCAGCGCATGCACACACATACTCACATAATACTGCAAATGAGGGGGAGGGGAGTGAAAATAATAAAATGGCTTTGTGTAGAATTATACAAATAACATTAATATTCTTTAATAATGGTATATATATATTGTATCTGCTTAAACACCTTGTCAAATATTACTACATATATCTATACCAATCTTTCTAAAGATACTGAATGTTAAAGACTTCTTTATGTTTTTCCAAAGAAGATTAGAAAAATTGAAGAACAATACTCACCATGGAATTTATCATTTTAATTTTAATTTTTATTTTCAAGCTATTAAGAAATTCATTTACCAGACAATAATTAAATAATTATTTGCTTTGACAAGGAAAAATCACATACGGTGGAGCTGCGAACTATGTCATATTTTGTTCCAAGATTCCTTGACGCACAAATGTATATAGCATATAACGGTTCATGTTTTATCGATAAGCCTTAATTATAATTCGATAAGTATTGGTTATTGTGTTATAAGTATACAGTACTTTTTATACACGTATGTATATATAAATGATGATTTATGTGTATAGTATATATATATATGAAAATTAAAATTATAATACAGAAATAAATAAAAAAAATTAAAAGTAATATTCAGAATAAATTGAAAAAGCACATTTACATGTATATTTACAGCATTACGTCTGTATTCAGACTTTGACAATGTTAAAGTTTTAATCACCACTAAATTTTTTATAGAATCAAATGTATTTTCACAATCTATAAATCTAGAAAAAACGTTAATCATTTTCATTGCTTCTTTTTAAACTTATATTAAAATTCATGTATGATATACTATCCTATAACTATTTCTAAATCCATACTGTTCGTTTCATTAATTTCACATCAATGTTTTGGTATAGATAAATTATACAATTCTTAGAGATCTTATTTAGAAAAAAACTGGAAAATTCATAATTTCTGGTCTACTTTTATCTTTTAAACATATGGATTTTCCAACAGTTTTTCTATTCATTCACCTCTTTTTAAAAAATAACATTAATAATTCCATCATTTTTAAAACATTTAATTTTGTATCTCACATTTTATTAAAAATAACAGAAATATTAAAAGATTTCATAATAATGGGGGCAAATTTTATTAGTTTTTTTTTTATTTTTATAAAATCATTCCCCACATTTCATGATATTATTTCCTTATTAATAATATTGCCACATTTTTTTTAATATTTCCAAGACAACATTCATTGTAATATTTATATATTAATTTTTTATATTTATTTTTAAGATTCATATTGTCTTTTACAGTTTTTGTCACCTCTATACAGTTATATCTTGATTTCCTGAAAATAAGACAGGGTCTTATATTAATTTTTGCTCCAAAACATACTGTAGGGCTTATTTTCAGGGTATGTTTTATTTTTTCATATACAAATACCTGCATTATTTATGTACAAAAATATACATTTATTTAAAATCTCAAGTCAACCTCCCAAACATGTCTTTCCAGCAACACCCTCTGTGAATATTTGAATTTTCAGCACACATTATGCATTGGGATATTTTCATTTATTTAAGTACCAAAACATGTCTGGTATCAAAATATTATTCCATATATATCTACCATTAAATGAAGCATTAATTAAAGAGTTATGAGATAGGGGTGGTAACAAAAATGATTACAGTTAAGAATGATTATTCATACAAAAGTAATGAAAAAATGCAAGCACAAAATTTCAGAAAATATTTCTGTATTTTGCACTGCATTAAGAATGACTGTTACATCACATAACATATTGAGTTATGAAGATTCATATAAGACACAACCACATCCATCCATTACTAAGAGCCCATATCGTAATTCCAAATTATCCATAATAACCCAGTTTAGATACTCTTTTTTAAAACTTTTCTTTAGGGAAAAAATGATTTAACTTAAACTAAACTTTAATTATTAAAATTACTTACATTATTTAAATTCTTTTACAAAGAAAAAAAAATCATTTAAGGAATGAAGCTGATTTTTAAAAAAATACTTAAAAGCCACCATGGTCAAACTCTATAGGTAAGTCAAGCATTCTAAATCGAAGTATTAAATATAAGTAACATAAGTACCTAAAATTATATAAATTAAATTATAAATTGTTCAATATACTGGCTTGTGGTAGAAAAATTTAAAAAGTTTGTTATCATTCATAAAGTCAATAAATTGGTTAGCTTAAGTCAAAAATTAAATTGAGAGGAAAGTGTTTCTATATGCACATAGAATTATGTTTGTTAAAAATGTTCAACAAGAAAATACATAAGTAGCAATTTAATTTATATTGTCATTTATTTAAAGCATTAATGTCATTAATATTAGTTATTTATACATTTATCACTTTATAATTCAATACATACATTGTGTGCTTCAACATACAAAAAGAAATTTGTTCATCTGGCTGACAATCTCAATTGAGGCTTATATTTGGGTTAGGGCTTATTTAAAAGCATCCAAAAACTCATGCTAGGGCTTAAATTTCTGGTTAGGTCTTATTTCCAAGAAAACATGGTAATTGTTTATTAATGATTAATTCTTTTTTGTATCAACACTTATTTAATTTCATCTTTACTGAAGTGTTAGATAATTTTTAAAGAAAATTTTGCATTTAACAATTAAGCTGCTTTCTGATACCTAATGTTTAAATGAAATAGTAATAATTCAGTTTTACTAATGTTAATTACAAAAAAAAAGGACATCTCTTTCAAATTAATGTTCATGAAAAATTCTATATAAAATATTTGTAATACAAGTTGATTTGGTCATTGATAATCTGACATGATATGATTAATGCTGCCAGAAAATAACTCAAAAATAAAAATACAAACATTGTTATTTTTTATTTAATTTTATGTAATTTTAACAAGTATTCAATCTCTAATTTTCCAAAAATTATTTTGAATAAAATAATAAAATTCGATTATTATTATTTTTAAAAAATTAAATCTGTTTTGATATCAATAAACCCACTCATAATCATTTTTAAAATCTGTCTTATTTTTTTCGTATTAATTTTTTTTTTTTCAATATTGCTTATAATTTTTTTTAAAGCTTTTGATCTTTTCTAATAGAGAAAAAAAAGTATAATAATATTAAAAAAAATTAAGTAAAAAAAATCAGACAAGAAAAGAGTAATACAATCAAGACAAAAAGCTACACATGTAAAATGAAAAACTAACGCCTAAAAAGATCTCAAAATTTAGTTTTGTTTTTTCATAATAATGTCTTCTGTTTTGTGAGATTTGTTTCCTAGAAACATGATTATCATCTATTAAGGGTCAAAAAGCACTTCATTGTTTTACTGCTTTGTTCCCTATATAAAAAGTAAAAAGATGTTCTTTCAATCAATACTTTTTCCATATTTGGGAAGCATCTCAATTCACTTCTTATCTAAAGTAGGATAATTTGAATTATCTATGATTTATTTTTTATTTTTTTTATTTTCGTTTCCCATTTTTAGCTGCATTATATTTTTTCTATGGATATTTTTATGATTAGTTTTAATTGATCTTGCTCACTATTGTTTTCTAACTATAATTATAAATGTTATGTTCATTATTAACATTTTATAGTGTTTCTGTTATATATAAAATCCATATTTTTTGATTGTCTGATTGGTAAATGTATGAATGTTTGTCCAATGTCACGTGTCAACCCATAACCACTAAATTTATGCAAAGTAATGAATTGGAAAAATATTCAGTACATATGCTCTAAACTACAGAGGTATAGATTTAAATCATAATAAAAATTTGATTGTAATACATAAATTCAAGTTTGAAATGTAATATTTAGTGAGGAAAAAATATATATGCTATAATATCATATTTACCTCCTGTAAATAATATTATTACATAAATGATAGCCTTTCAGGATTTCATTTTTTTTTATTCAGAGAGTACTGTAGTAAATAATTTTATTATTTATAGTTGTACTTAATGCTGTCAAATTTACATATTAGTAACAATTACCTTTCAGATCAAGTACATTTTTCACATTTATTTATGAAATATTAAAATCTTTTGTTTAATTTACATTAAATATTAAAAAAAATATTAAAGCAATCACTTAAAAAAAATCACATCCTGTCAAAAAAACTGTTTGTATTGTTTGCAGTAAAAGTTACTATCCAGCTTTTCTGGTCTGTCAATCCCCTAATATAGCTCAATAATGATTAGTAAAAACCCATGTATTTACATTAAATCTTTAAAAAATGTTAAAGCAACCAATTAAAAAAGTATTAATTAATAAAAATTTTTTGCAAAAATGATGCTTTTGTATTAATAAATGGTAACTATCAACAAAGCTAAAAAAAAAAAAACTATTACTGTTACTATGATGCTGTCAAAAAAATTAAAAAAGGAATTCAATTTTTTATTCAGAGCATGCTCCAGTAACTATATAGTTGTACTATAATGCTGTCAAACATAACAGATATATTTAAAAATTTTAATTTTAATTTAGTTTTCTTAAATTGCTTTCATGGTCTGTAAATCTTCTAATATAATTTAGGTGAATGACATTCTCAGCAATATTTAGTAAAAAAAACAATATCTATTTACATTAAATCTTAAAGTTATAATAATGATATTTATAAAGCACGTACTCATTACTTAAAGTAATATTTATTATGGCTATAAGCTTAAGATTATGAGCCTGAAAAAATGAATAAATCTTGTGTTAAAAGATTTGCAGAGGTCCCTACTGTAATTTTTACAGGCGTGTAGTCTTAAGGTTATATCCTTAATAAATATTACATTAAATCTTAAAAAAAAAATATTAAAGCAACCAATTTGAAAAAAAAATTACAAATATTTGGTTTAATAATATGTAATTTTTATTATAAAGATATTAATGTGAAAGAAGTAATGATGCTTAAATTAAATATATTAAAATGATGGCCTTTTAAAAGATCATGTATATTTGGTTTTAATATAATTAAACTTTCACACTATAGTACATACCAATTTGGTTTGTATTTTACAATTTTTATGAACAGACATTTTCCTCCTCTTTATATTCATTTTTTAAAAATACTGTTGATAAATATCTTCTCTCTTGTAAGTAAAATAATCTTTTATTTTTTCTCTAATTTTACATATAATTAAACTTTAATTAATTTAAATCTATATTTAAACTTAAATGAAATATAATAATGATCAATAATCATTTACGTATTTATTGTAAAATTATTGTTGTGAATAAATGCTTAATAAAAATATTTATATGGTAAAGTTATATAATTTACAAATAGAAATAAAAATGACAAACTGTTTGATGTTTGAGAAACTATTAGATTAGTATGACCTCTGGATTATAAGTTTGTATCTATATATTTTAAATGCAAATGACTAGCATTAAATGTATTTGTAAAAATGTCTACTATTAGTAATGTTAAATGTGGGTGTATCTATTTATATTGATAATTCAGCAAATACTTGTCTGTTTCCATTTCCTTCACATACAAACACACACACATAATTCAATAGCAACTCAAATTAATTAGCTTACAAAGCTGTTTGATCAAAAGCATGTTCAATAAAAAAATTTTATAAATTGAGAGTAATAAATGTAAATATTGTTGTATGTGTGCATGTATTATATATGATATACAGTTCACTTAAGTATATTTGTTTAAAAAATGAAAGAAAAAATATTTTATGTATTTTAATCATAGTATTGTATATTTTATAAGGGAAATGTACTTTGTAAGACATAAAAAGCAGTAAAATGGTGAAATGAACTATTTAAAGTAAGAAAGAAAAATAGTTTTGATGTGCATAGTGTAGAAAAATATAGTGTTTTGGATTCTTTTCAATTTGCCTTTTGAATAATATTTTTAAATAAATAACTTATCGATTCTTAAAGTAAATTAAATGGCAAATCTAAATACATTATTGAAAATTTGGGATTGCTAAAATTAAGAAAATTATTGAGCAATTTTTTAAAAGTTGGCAATTACTTTTTCTCTTTCTTTCTCTTTCTAACATGAATAAAGAAAGAAAAGAGAAAAATTAAACTTTTTTTTTATTTTGTTCATTTAGTTAAAAAATATGATATAATTTAAAAGGATATGCAAAATTATTAAAAGGATATGTAGAATTATTTATTTCCACATGTTATAAGAGGAATGAAGAAATGTTTATCAATAAACATGCCACTGTAGATAAACAGATGTTAAATCTTATAATTAAGCTTTTGCTTAAATCAGTTTGGAAAACATTCATTGAGTACAGTGGTAAGTGTGAGCAATAGCAAGCAGGGCCTAAATACATCACAAACAATTATGGCAGTCTACTTTAGTCTATTTGAAGACTTATTAAGTCCAGAAGCAGTGCTGCAGGATCCTATGCAAAGAAGAGAAAGCACTTTTTCACTCAATAGCTTGGATAGCCTTATCATGCTGACTGTTTTGAAGTAAATTTCAATATCCATTTATAACAGTAGTAAAAGACTATATTCTATGTGTAGCTAGACAACCAAAAGTTACATCAGTCAAAACATCCAGAGATGCAATTGATACAGAGACAAATGCTAAAGACTGCTAAAACCAGCTATTGCCTGTGTAGTTATGCCATGAGAAAAGAAGTGGACTGTGCTATAAAATCTGATTCTATGTTACTATATATCCTATTTAGCATCATCAGTTTCCAAGAAGAATAAGTACCATCTTTGAATGAATTAATCAAGATGTTCATAAAAATAGTAAAAGAACAATATATTCAGAAAACCATTGTTTGCAACTTTTTAAACTGGTTTAAATATCTTTCTTAATTATTATTATTTTATTATTCTATATATTATAATACTAAGTAATAGTTTAAAGTACACAAACTACAATTTTATACATTTATTGTTAATAAATTAACTTATTTTGTTTCATTAGTCCATTTAATTTGTCTTTGCTTATCAAACTCAATCCAAACAAGCGATTAATATTCTTTGTGCTATTAACATTCACAATCCTGAAAAATCATGCAATATAATGATGGGAATACAGGAATAATGATAATAAGTTGTAAATGATGATGATTGAGCATTAAGTTTTTTAAATGTAAACTTTTTATTTAGAAAGTTTGGAACCTTAAAGTTTTTTTTAATTAAAACTAGAAAAAAAATGTAAAAATACTTTTGGAAGGATTTGTAATTAGTTTAACCTTCAATGCTAGATTATAAATTATCATCATTATTATCGATATTTATTAATATTATAATGTATATTTGGATTCAATCATATATATATTAACCATTAAATATAAATATTTATTTCAAATCAAAATTTACTATTACATATTTCTGAACATTGGAAAAGCCTAAAATTAATGTTAATATATATATATATGAAAAAAAAAACAAGTTTTATATACGTAAAACCTGCTATCACTTGTATTAATGATCAATAGATGGAGTTTTACCAAGACCTCCAAAGCAAGCATATTCTGTTTACATAAATGTCAGAGTCAATATTCACTGTCTTTTTCATTTTGCTCCACCCTCAGATCAGCTGATTCCAAGCTGATTTGCTCTCAACAGTGAAGGGATAGGAGTTAGAAACTAGACCTAAACACTAACTCCAAGCGTTTATGCAAAATGTTTCTATCAGTTTGCAAGCATGAATTTTTTAGACACGTTAATGTCTTCAAACTCAGACTATCAAACGAGATAGCTATATGGGTCTCATATCAGTTCAGTTTCTCCACATAGTCAAAGCTTCTGCAATCTATATCATTGCTAGAAAACTTTAAAGGTACATTTATGAAAAAGAAAGACAAGTTTTATATACGTAAAACCTGATATCGCTTGTATTAATGATCAATAGATGGAGCTTTACCAAGACCTTCAAAACAAGCGTATTCTGTTTACATAAATGTCAGAGTCAATATTCACTGTTTCTTTCATTTTGCACAACTTTCAGATCAGCTGATTTCAAGCCGATTTGCTCTCATCAGTGAAGGGATAGGAGTTAGAAACTAGACCTAAACACTAACTCCAAGCATTTATGCAAAACGTTTCTATCAGTTTGTAAGCATGAATTTTTTAGACATGTTAATGTCTTCAAACTCAGCCTATCAAACCAGATAGCTATACGGATCTGATATCAGCTCAGTTTCTCCACATAGTCAAAGCTTGTGCAATCTGTATCATTGCAAAAAAACTTTAAAGGTACATTTATGAAAAAGAAAAACAAGTTTTATATACGCAAAACCTGCTATCACTTGTATTAATAATCAATAGATGGAGCTTTACCAAGACCTCCAAAACAAGCGTATTCTGTTTACATAAAGATCAGTGTCAATATTCCCTGTCTTTTTCATCACTGATGCGAGCAAATCAGCTTGAAATCAGCTGATCTGAGGGTGGAGCAAAATGAAAGGGACAGTGAATATTGACTCTGACGTTTATGTAAACAGAATACCCTTGTTTTGGAGGTCTTGGTAAAGCTCCATCTATTGATTATTAATACAGTGATAGCAGGTTTTGGCGTACATAAAACTTGTTTTTCTTTTTCATAAATGCACCTTTAAAATTTTTTTTGCAATGATATAGATTGCAGAAGCTTTGACTATGTGGAGAAACTGAGCTGATATCAGATCCGTATAGCTATCTGGTTTGATAGGCTGAGTTTGAAGACATTAACATGTCTAAAAAATTCATGAAAAAACTGATAGAAATGTTTTGCATAAATGCTTTGAGTTAGTGTTGAGGTCTAGTTTCTAACTCCTATCCCTTCACTGATGAGAAAAAATCAGGTTGAAATCAGCTGATCTGAGGGTGGAGCAAAATGAAAGAGACTGAATAATGAGCTCAGATGTTTATGAAACAGAATATGTTTGTTTTGGGAGGTCTTGGTAAAGCTCCATCTATTGATCATATATATATATATATATATATATATATATATATATATATATATATATATATATATATATATATTGTGCCACTACTTTGCAATTGATAATTTGTATACGTATGACAAATGAAGGAAATTGTTCTTCACAATCCCATTTCAATATGGACAGATTTAATACAATAATAGGTTTTATTGTTTACAGAACAAATGCAAAAAAAAATACACTTTCATAACCTTTAACCAATGATATGCTTTATTATATTATAGTTTATTTTTCTTTTATTCAAGACCATTAACAAAACAAATCACTAATAAATATCATCTACCTTTCTTTCCTCTTTTTTCTACTCTTGACATAACTAACATAATCTTTCTCTTTTATATATATATATATATATATATATATATAAAACAAAGATGAAGAACAATATATATTTTGTTCCAGAAGGAACATGCACTTTTACTTAAATAAGTGTCCAAACCGATCCAAATCTTGACCGGTATTGGGACTAAGTGACTAAGTGACTTATTATTAGGAATAAGTTATAACACAAATCACTACCCTCTCTTTAAATGTTTTTTCAACCCTTAATACTTTTCATTTTGCTTTCTAAATCATTTTTACTTCTATTCTGATAACATTCTCTTGGATTCATTTATTGGATTATTATCTTTTCTTAACCTCACCTAATAGTCAAGAAAATTTAGTCAAAATTTAACTAAACCATTCATAAAGAAAAATTAAAACATACAAATAATTTGTGTATTTTAACTAAACAAATGAATTAATGTAGATATAAACATTATTAATATTTTTAGAAAAAACCCTTTTGATTGTTGTAACTCATAGTTCATTAATGGTTAAATGCATTCCTAAACATATGTTTAGAGTTCACTAATGTCTATAGATCAATCAATAAACAAAGTTTCTGTTACCCTGATCGATCAGTGCACATCAATAGGCATTTCTTTGTATCTCTTGGGAGTTGATTCTCAGCCACTAATTTTGTTCCACAGCTAGCTCTGCTTTGCTTTTTCCTATGTGGTTTGATGTTCGTTGAGGTGGTTTCACGGTTCGAGAAGAACTAGGAATAGGTCAGTGCTCTGGCTGGGGACGGACTCTATATTTCATTTAGCCTTTGCTCATTTTTATTTCCATTTTTTTATATATAAGTTTTTCATTAAGAACACTAATAATTAATTACACAATAGGTTTTCTCTCTATTTATATTCTTTTTCTTCATTGTCCTTTTTTTTTTTAAATCACATTCTTGGCCAGTGATTGCATTCCTTTTTAATTTTTGTTTTTAACACCTTCCTAACCAGAAGTTACAACAATAGAATTAATTACAATTCTTTTCTCTCTCTCCCTCAGATTAGAAAATTTAAATAATTAATTATGAAATTATTTTCAAAAACTTTAAATTTTTTTTCTATCACTTTTGATTTAATCTCTCAACCCAATTAAAAAAATAACTAATCTACTATTTTTCTTTTTTTTTTTTTTTTTTTTTAAAATCCCAATAAAAAAACTAATAAATAATACCCAACCCCCCCCCCCCCCATTTTCTATACACACAGCTTTTATTTCCTATTTTCTACTTAATGAATATGTGTATATACATATATTTACAAACACACAGAAAATATAATATGAGGCTGATTAAAATTATCAGTTCAATATATATATTATGACCTTCCAGATTGGTACCATGAAGGAATGTGGGAAGTTCACATTGTGCCAATAGTGGTCAGGGGTACCTAATAAAAAAAAGAATTGTGATATAAATTAATGTATAATCAGTTGAAAAGTTCTTGGGATGTTAGTTGGAATGTATCAACCATTAAAATTTTTGTATGTATTGTAGCCCGTCACCTAATCCATCAACTATACACAGGGAACTGACTTCGAACCCAGACCGAGTCCAGAACTAAATCCAAAACCAAATTGAATTCAAACCCAAACCCTGCACACAAATGACCAGGTATAACAGAATCCATAGTACACGGTATTGCTTAACACTAGCTCGGTGGAAAACACAAACAATATAACTCTGATTAATTTATATATATAACTGTGTGATGTATTCTCAATGCTGTAAACAATCAATATAATATATATATTCTTAGGTTGTCGACCCAGACAGTAACCAAATGGTGGTAAAATAACTGTTTTAATGAATAGAGAGGCGAAAATAGATTATACAAATATTTAATAATTACTATTGCTATAAAATAATATTCACACACAGTACAGTTAACTTGTTATATACAATATCAATTAGTTTACTTCTAGTCTTTAATGGAAAATATTATAATTGACAACCTACATTTTATTGATATTTCTGGGTTACCTTATAACCATTGTAACTATGACTGGTGTAGACAACATCATGAATGACTTCTTCTCTAAATACAACACTAGCATAACTTAAAACAATTGATTGGTTTACGTGTTTAATTATATACGAGATATATGAGAGTCAGAGTAAAATAAAACTTCAAATGTTTCATCTTTATTAGACTAAATCATTATTATTAAACTAAAATAACTTCGTTGGTTTTAAAAGAAAAATCAAACCATCACGTATTACGGGGATGGGAAATAAGCTTATATTTTATGATATAGAAGTGATGTGACTGGCTGCTATTCGAGATGAATACAATAAATCAAAAGTAATAGTTTGTGATGCATTAATGGAAGACTGGGCAGCTTGCACTTTAGCAAGTCTTTACACCCTCAGATGGGCCTAGGGGAATTTCTCTCTCCCTTGTTTGAAGTCATAGATGAGGCACTGAATCAAGCCATGGGAAGCAAAAGTAGCACTTAACCAGTACCATCGGGTAATGAATGATCGAAGTAAGTTTATAATATGTATATAAGACTTCATTTATTCCTCCATAACTTTTCCCATGTAATCGTCTGACAAAGTAATTTAAAAACAAACGGTATGGCTCAAAGATCATATGCTTAACTATTAATCAATTACACTCTGAATCTCATACTCTTCCTGACTGTTACCTTTTATTATATTATTTCCCCTTTTCCTCGTATAAGAAAATATGCAACCAAATAGATAAAATCGATTCTAAATATTAACTACCCGATAGCGATAGAGTAAAACATCCTTAATTAAAACCGTAGTACATACATTGATACTCCCCAACTTGAAACACAAAGAATCTATTATTTATTCCATACAAAATTTATATTCAATATAATAATCATTATTGCAACCTGAAATTTCTTTAATCGAGTTGGAAAATATCAATTACCATTAATTTAAACTGAAATATATATAATAATGAATAAAATATTTATTAAAATGATCATAAAATATAAAGGCGTAGCAAATTGCTATTTAAAGACTAGAGTAAAGAAATATAAAAGGTGGGAAGGGATACATTTACTGACAGGTTTACTGTATACATTTTATCAAAAAAACAACAACAAATATTTACTTACATTTAGTACAAGATTAGCCTTAACCGTAATTATATAAGGGACTGAAGTTAAAGAAAGTGAAAAGTTCATGTAAAGTAAATTTTACCATTCTTTCTTTGTCCGGATTCTTTCCTTGTGATGGTGATTATTCAGA